>OU452308.1:6205000-6602500 GCA_911728475.2 Pterostichus madidus | reverse complement strand
TTATGGCCAGCTAGCGACATGTTCCCTATCGTAATCTAAGATTATTAAGTATACAAGGACACAAAATATTAGAAAATAAAAACTGTAAAACTACTAAATAGGAATTTATTGTAGAAATGGTGTCAATTTATGGAAGAGTTATTAGAAAATTGTCCTTCCTCTTAAATTCAAACCCAGACGACAAAGTCTAGTAATTTATATGACAAATTTAAATACATATTTATCTATTTATTATGTGTATTTGTATTTTGTTATGTAAAAAAACATTTTAAAAATTTATATATATTTGCGAGTTGTTTGCTTGATTAACATTAATTTTCCAATTTTTCGCTGATTGGTCCCAATTATTGTTAATTATTAACAAGCTGAAAATTGAAATTTATTTCAAATTGCTCGGTTCCCCAGGTCATTGAATCAACGGATAATTATTAATATTAATCGAGAGTAAACCGGCGATTGAAAAACTGGCCCTAAGACTTTCGGAAACAGTATACCGTTTTCAATTTAAATGAAATATCATTTAAAAAAATGGGGGAACCAGTGCCACCATAGTCCGAGAATATATTACTTTACGTACTAGTTACTATTTCATGCATTTAAATAATCTGTCAAAGAATCTAGTTGAAATACATAAGCATTCTATCTATAAAAAGCGACGTTAAACCTAGAAAAAGCAAGCAGTTAAAAATCTAAACAGATTTAAGCAGCGTTAAAGCTTTGTCGTTGAAAAACAGCTCTGCCTTTGTTATGGTAATGCGGCAGTAGTTTACTGTTAATTGAACTCACAGATCTGAAGTGTGGACAACAAAACAATAAGTAAATCAACATTGCGTTCGTTGAGTTGGTATGATGAATGCCGCGCTTTTCATGTCGACGTCCACAGTCCAGCCCGCGGCCACGACACGAATATTTATTAAATACAGGCGAGCACGCGAAATTGAAAACTATAACGTTTGTAATTTCCGTGTTTGACGTGACAACGAACTCGATTTCCTTACATTAGTCACGCATCGCCTGCACGTTAAACGTACACCACATAACATAATCACGCTGGAAGCTACGCTACCAATATGAGGATGAAAAACAGCCCTAGAGGCGACAGGATTTGGTTACTACTTCTATCTGTAAATACAAATTAATAGTAAAATAACATTTATTTCTAAGAAACTTGAAATGAAAACTAAAAGAAAATTCTAGAAAATTGAAGGATAGTTCTAGAATATTGAAACAGACGTTAGAACAAAAGTTACAAGAAAATGTACAATATCCTAATAAAGTTCGATAATACTGGTTAGCAAAACCAAAGAATTTTTTAGAACTCCAGAAAAAAAACAGAAACATTAGAAGAGAATTCCAGAAAATCGGACGATAGATCTAGAGGAATGGGATTAAATCAATGATTATTTTAGTAAAAAAAAATCCTTTTTGGCAAATTCTTGTTGATAAATAGTCAAGTTCAAATGAAATGAAAATTTACTCTATATGTATCACTAGATTTATGGGGTGGCTAGCTCAGTGGTATGAAGTCGGCCTGTGGATCCTGAAAACCCTGGTTCGATTGCCACAGGCGACAAACAATTTTCATAATTTCAAAAGCTATCCCTGTGGCTCCTCCACCACTAACATCTTTGATGGCCGTGATTTGACGACTGGTAACCGTACTTCACGCGCAAAATATATCACTTACCGAGATCTGCTTCGGCAGAGTGCCACACCCAGTAATGGGTAGAAGGCGTGATGATATATTTATTTATCTATTTATGATCAATTTTTAAATAATTTATCTTCCAAACGGTTATGAGATATTAATTAAAAAATTTATATCATTTTCCATTCTTTCTATACAATCACTTATTAGTATATTATGTAACTAGTTTTATAAACGTATCTTTAGTTGCAAATCACATGCTATACTTTTTTTACGAACACAAATTAAGACAACGAAATGTAAAGTTTTATTAATTATTAGAAAAGTAAGGTTAAGTTACCTTGACAAATTCCAGAAGCTTACTTTACTTTGTGCTTAATATGTCAGCTGCTAACTTCACGCCGCGACTAAAACTTTGAGACCACAGTTTGTCAACATGTGATTACGATTTTTTTTTGCCTCGTGGAAACCTACACATTATATGACATTTTAATAACGGAACTAGAAAAAAATTATTATAATATTTTCACCCCTTGCATTTGAAACATACAGTACATTATGTCTTTGTCCGGCAGTACGGTGATGTGGATAGCCGTATGGCATTCTAATCAAGAGATCTCGAGTTCGAATCCCATTCAAGCTAAATATATACGAACTACCACATTACAGCTCGGCGAGTCCTGACCCTGTATTGTAACTGGGATTAATTTCCTGTCGTGCAGAGTAGAATAATAGTTATTTATTATACAAGTGTTTTATTAGCTATATAAAACACGCAAGAAAAGTTTAAACACGAGACTGAAGTTCGAGTGTTTAATATTCTTATTATTATTCTTATACCAATAAAACACAAGTGTAATATAAAATTTTATCCACAACTCATAATTATAGGTATCGAAGAAGATTGGTCGTAACGTTTAACGTTGATTCAGTGATATATAGTTTCTCAAAATACGGTAGATCATGAAGTTGTTGCTAAGTAACAAGTTGTATATTCTATAAAACACTAGTGTTTTATGAGCCATATAATTCAAATGAAATCGGTGTAATAATGTCTTTATTATAAATGAGTTGTGGATAAATAAATAAATAAATAAACAACAATTTTTTATTTATGCTACTCTGTCAAACAGAAACTCAATCCCAAATGGAGTACAGGATCCGGAGTTCACCGAGTCGCCGTGTAGTAGTTTGTTTAGTTTGGGTGGAATTCTAACTCGGGATCTTCGTATTCGAATGTCGTAACACTAACTACATCATCATACTACCGGTCTATAATATCTTGTTGCAAAAAATCTGTATTTAGGCCTTAATTTAAGACCCATTTTTTCCCAGAATGTTAAAACATCCTGATTTTTTTTTTATATTTATTTCAAAATATATTAAACATGTACCTACTTAATATTTGTCATTGCATGTTTTCAATTAATAAATGTTTCTAAATTATTTCAGAGAAAACACTTTTTTAGTAACATAGTTTCATGCTGGTCATGTACTCGCAAAAATCTGTTATTTATTTACTGAGTTGCACAACAGGAAATTAATTTCATTAAGTGTTCACAGAACCTACAGTTCTTAGTAGAATCTAAATCAGTCAGATGCAGTTGTATATTTGGTTTTAATTTTAAGTCAGCGAGATTTGAATTTACTATTTACGAGGAAGATAACTTATGACAGGGGTGGCATATTTATTAATTGTGAAATATAACGTGTAGATTTAATTACTGGCTCTTACAGGTGAGGCTTCAAAATTGGCGAATAACCAAGTGAACCATTTAATCAAATTAAAAGTTTCGTTATGTCGTGATGAAAATTATAGTGCGTGTAAAATGTATAAAGCTGTTTGTTAATTAATTTGGACGGTAATTATTTCTGCATAGATCTTGAATGCAGAGCTTAATATTGCCAACACAAGAGCTTTGGCGTTGGCATGATTCACTTTGTAATCTCGGCAATTAAATCGATAATTTATTCGCCACTGCGCTTACATGCTTTCGTTGCATTAGAGCATTCAGGTAATTTCTTACCTTTAAGTGTGTAATTAGTACTGATCGTACACGCTTCATAAATCACAGGGTTCGTACTTCTTACATTGTTTAGCTTTACTTCTTCTTCGTTTAATCGACCAACTTTCTCACCCAACCTGAACTGCTTTTATTTGCCTCAAAATCTTTATCGATTCTTGTTTAAATTACAGTGCAACCAACACTAACAACGAAATAAACGTAAACTAAAATTAAATTTGGTTACAATCTCTACGAAATATATCAAATTTGACTATTGATGATGAGTAATCTAGATAGTATTGGAAATAACAAAATGTTATTAGATTTTGTTTATGTGAACTGTCATTTGAATTGTGAAACGTTTTTTATTGCGTTTAAACAATTATAGGCAGAAAAGTAAGTAACCATAGTTATTTATGTACCTAGAGCAGAAAGTAGTCTGTTGTAGTACGCGCAAGGAGATTGTTAATAGAGGCGTAGTCGCGAGCAACAAGTGTGCAAGAGCGGCAAGGATACTTTTTGCTCTTAATGCACACAATATTTTTTCTACGACCATTTAGAAACGCTTGAAAAGGAATTTAATAGGTATTTATGTACCAAGGGTGAAAATAGGTGTTTCCGGCCCGTGGCATGATTATTAGCACGAGCTGCAAAGCGCCGAAAACTAATAGCATGCTCAGGGTCAGAAACGATAATTTCACCCGTGGAACATACAATATTTTATGCACAACAAAATAACACTTAATTATATGTTCAGAAGATTAAAATATGTAAATAGGTTATATGTCAAAATTACATTTTGCAGAATCAAGTATTTACAATAAACAAAAATTGTCATTTTATTTATGTATCCATAGGAATTATTTATGTATGTCCCATGGGCCAGAAAGAAATGTTTAAGCCCGCTTTTTACGGCTAAAACACATATTTTTTGGCCCGGTTGTACTTAAACTAATTTTTGATAGTTTTTCTGTTTGGAAATTTCGGCGACAGTTTTCATGTATTCATAGATACGATGATACCCACTTACTTTACCGCTCGGCAAGCAACAAATGTCAATTTTCTGCTTTCAGTTGACAGTTGGAAATGTCCTTTTTCTGCTCAGTCTTAGAAAAAAATATATGTTACACTGTTTTGTAAAATTAGGTATCTCAGTGGTATGAAGTCGGCTTGTGGATCCTGAGGTCCCTGGTTCGATTCCCACAGGCGACAAATTTTCATAATTTGAAAAAGCTATCCCTGTGGCTCCTCCATCACTAACATGTTTGGGGGCCGTGATTTGACGACTGGTAACCGCACTTCACGCGCAAAATATATCACTTACCGAGTTCTGCTTCAGCAGAGTGCCACACCCAGTAATGGGTAGAAGGCGTGATGATATATTTATTTATTTATTTAGGTATCTTTTAGAGGTTTTCTTAAATTTGTGTATTTTGCATATAATAAAATAAAAATTGGATGGCTGCGGCACTCTTCCGTAACAGTCAAATCATGGCTTCCAAAGATTTTCGTGGAGTGGAAACCACAGGGGTAATTTTAATATGATGAAAATTGTTTGTCGGTTGTAGGAGTCGAACCCAAGTTCTCAAATCCACAAATCGGTTCGATACAACTAGGTCACCATTCTATATCAAATGAGTAGATTTTTTTTGCTATCAAAAGTTTAATTGATTTATATGTCAACAATTTTATAATCTTGGAATTTGTAAGAAATACGAGTTCAGTTATTTATTTACATTAAATTTACATCATATAAATTCATTTAAATACAAAGCATGTCATTAAATACCTAGTAAAATATTAAATATGTATACCTAACTTAAAATTCATAAACGTTGATCATAAGATACGAACATAATAGCAAGTAATAGATGTAACGCATAAATATTTTTACTTTCAAATATCGTGTTTCAAGATCTTTACATTGGAATAAAATGGTATTTTACTATAAAATATAATGTAATGACTTGAACAAATACTAAATAATTTTAATAGGAGGCCTTAGAACTTTTGATATCCCGCAAAGACGTTATTATAGGATCAAGAAAAATTTTATTTCATTTTAATGTGTTTGTATTCAATCAGTTGTTCGAAAGATGGTATATTTATTGCTGCAAGTTTATCCAGTAAGTAATTTAAAATTTGTCAATATGAATCAACATCTTACACAATAATGTGTTTACTTTAAACTTGGATAACTAATTAAGTACCAAAGTTTAGCTGAATAATTAAGGTTTCTATTTAGTTTTCTGATTAAAACTTTAACTTTGAAAACAACGTAAATTTCTCCAACTTACTAACTAATAGCATTACTATTAATTTATTAATTACGCTGTGTTCTATCTACTTAAAAATTCTAAATTTAATTTAATACTAACTGGATTAGTCTCTCACTTAATGAACTATTTAAAATTAATATTATTTTTCCGTTGATCGTTCATTAATGGGTTTCATTAATTTATATAAAATCATACATTAATGACCTCTATTAATGCATGATTTTTTATTAATGAACGACTTTTTTTTTATACGTACAACACACGTAATATAGCATATATTGGCTAGCGCTACATTGCATCAAAATGCTAAACAAAATTACACGAAATAATTTTGACACTTAAAAAATAAAAAAAATATATCATGCCGCCTTGGACCCATTACTTGGTGTGGCACTGTGCCGACGCAGATCTCGGTAAGTGATATATTTTGCGCGTGAAGTGCGGTTACCAGTTATTAAATCACGGCCCCAAAAATGTCAGTGGTGGGGGAGCCACAGGGGTAGTTTTTGTAATTATTACTTCTATACTCTGTTTTTTAACCACAGGGAGTAATTTAAATTTTAACTGCTAAAACTGACTCTTCTGATTGGCTAGTGCTACGTCCAGTTTACACTGTACATATATTTTACATTTGATTTATTAGAGCTGTCATAAGTTTTTAGGTTATCTGTTTTCTTGTTGGTTTTTTGCATTTCTGTGACATTAACATAAATCAGTTCTTTTAAGAACTAATAATATACGGAGTGACAAATTAGAGTTTATAATGTCATTTGTATTTTAAAATAAATTCCATAAGACTTAATCAGTGCAGATGTGTAAAAAATTTTTGTATTTCGCACGAACAAAAATCTAGTAACTTTCTTTGGTAACTTTCTATAGTGTAAATCTGACTTGTGCATTTACTCCTCCTGGTTAAAAAACAGAGTATAATTGAATAATATTCATCTTTAAAATGAATATAAAAATGAAAACATTATTCTACAAAATTTCGCAGATATATTTAAATTTAAATTATACAAATTGAGATAAGTATTTTTATTACAATGACGACTGTAGTAAAAATGCTATTTTGGTCCTAAGACCAAAAAGATGCCGTATCCATGATAACGTAAAATATCCTGAAATAGCGTTTTTCTACTATTGAAAAATTTGAAAGAAAGAGGTTATTATTTCACATTTTTTCAATTAAATTGCAGTTATTGGTATATCCGTGCTTTAATACATTTCCAAATGTGACAGATTTAATTTAAAAAGTAACTTTTTATGTTCCAATTCCCAATAATATATATTTCGGAAGAGCAAAGGCAATATTTTTTATTTTATGGTTTTCTGGTTAGCAGAGCGCCACTTCCAGAAGATATACGAGATTTAACGTGGTTCACCTTTGAGTTATGTGTTGTATAACTGATATATTATTTATACTACATCAAATCATGTTTATGCTCCGATCTGAGATAGGTCAAGTTACAGTTTTATGTTTCTTGACCTGCACTGCACCTTCGACATTAATGTAATCCATAAAATCTAAACGCTATGTCATGTTAGAGGAGGATACTACAAAATTTATAACTTGTCTTTCAAACACGATTTTCCACTGGCGGTATATTTCATTATTATTTGATTCTTCCATCGCGGGATTCAATATAAGAGTACTAGAAAATAAAGAACACAGAAATAGAAATTGACAATGGTATAATCGAAAATGTGCGTATATTTTGCGCAGTCAAGCATTCCTAAATTATTGTTTATACTTTGCGTTCATAAACGGTTCATTATTATACTGAAAATAGTATAATAACTAGCGGTCGGCCTGGCTTTGCCAGGCCTTCACGCTAGGCTCCGCGGACACTGATATTAGATTCACATTTGTAAGTCGATAGGTTTTATTGCACTTTCACTAAAACAAGGACCGATCCGATTTAATTTTGTACGCGAGCCCTTTATAATTTTGATACCAAACATTATAGGTTTCGTAGCACTTTTACTAAAAATATTCCCGATCGAAAACATTTAAATTTTTCACTCGAGCTTTCCACAGTTGACAAACAATTTTCACCACATTCAAACTACCACTGTGACTCTCCCTTCACTCAGATCTTTGGGTTGTCATGACATAGTTTTATTAGTCCTGAAAATGAATATTTAAATAATTTCTGCCCCGTTTTTCATTCAACTGTTAAGATTTTGCTATGTTTATTTATTTATGAAATGTAGGAAAATATATAATTTATATTGCTGTTTGTTAACGTTTTCTTAACAATCGATTGATAAATCGCACATAAGCAATAAGTTCTGTATATGTCTTTATTTTAATAGTGAATTGCTACAGGTAATTAACCAAGAAAATGAATGTAAATATGTAGTAGTCAAAATATGTGGTAACGTGGACTTGCATATACAAAAGAAAAATGAACCTCTGACATTTGTCTGACGTTTAAGGGAAAAAAACCACATAAAAAACCTTAAACAGAGGCTATGTTACTATGTCTGAATAGTAAGTAACCAAGACATGTTATGTTAAATTCAAAGCTTGTATTTAAATTAGCAGATTTCTTGATTTTTCATTTCTCTAATTAATCGTTTCATCCAGTTATTCTTTCTTGAAAAATCTTGGTATGTTAAAATTAATCGTGTCATTCTTGAATGGTATATTCAGCTACAGCAGATTTATCAGGATGATTCAGTCTAATATAGTATTGATGTTCTTTTAGTCTCTTTGCTACAGTTCTTCCTATCTGGCCAATATACACTTTACCATGTTCACAAGGAATCTCACATACTCGACGAAATTGTAGAGGAATAATGTCTGACTTTGACAAGATGTTGAATGTTGTTGATGTTGTTTCCATATAAACAATCTTGAAGCCGCTTATCCAATTTCCATTATAACAACCATTATCTTTAAGAAGAAATCGTATATTACTAATTAGGGTATAAATTCGTAATATAATTTTAAAATACTTACATCTTCACTACGTTGATAAAAATAATCTATTCTTTAATATTAGTATTTAATTTTCCATTTATTTTGAAGATCTGACATGACAATTCAGTTTACTGGTGTCCGGTGTGACGAAATGAAGATAAAAGTCGTTTGTGTAACTCAAAATCTTAAAGAAAAAATAGATGATAATTTAGTATTAAATAAGACTGAAATTGTAACAAATTATTTCTACTTTCGTTCTTTTAGGTTAGGTAATAAAGACTTGAAAAATGGTATTTCCTTGCTAATTTAACTAAACTTGTAACTCTTATAGTTTTCAAGATATCAATGGTGGTACATTTAAATTGAACAGCCAGTATAAGTAGCTATTATAGTCATTAATATTTTATTAAGATATAAATTTACCGTGTGCCCCAGTAAATTTTATATCACAATATTGCCAATATCCCTACATCTTATTTAAAACATATTATTTCATTTTGATATCGTAATATAAAAAATATTAAGAAAAGTAATTCCTAATTTTTGTTTATTGTTACTGACGTAAAGTGCTTGCGATTTGTTTTAAATATCTTAATTCGTCACTGTAATATCATGAAAATTTTAATTTGTCAAACGGACATTCCAATGCGATCATATTAATAAATATAAATAAGAAATATGCAATATTTACACAAAAATAGAAATATGTAACTAAATCACTTTCACGAGTAATAGTAACTCACAGATAAAAAAATAAGTACAAAATACGAAACAATCATATGTCGAATGCAGTTCAAATATGTAAAATGTATCCCAAAATCAAATCTACCAGAATACTCAATTTTTAAGTTTTCAAGTCTAGCACATACCATTTTTGAGCATGGATAAGTAGTTGGTTTGCGTTGCAAAATCTGGGCAAGAAGTTGCCGTCAATTAAATTTTCAATATTCGAAAAGGTGCGTATAAATCAAAATAAAACAAAATAACATTGCAAAGACAACAATTTCTAAAAAAATAAAAAAACTATGGAACAAAATAATCACATTGCAAAAAAAATATGTACATGTATGACGGATGAAACAGAAGTAGTAAACAAAACACAAAATACGTGTTACCTGTGATCTGATTAGTTGCTTATTTTAAAATTTCTTGTGCGTAACTGATGTACCGTCCTTAAACTTTTAACAAAGTTTACACGGTGGTCGCATTTTTTGTCTATTGCTTCCGCATCTTCATCCATCCATTCGTTTCAAGCCAAAGCTTTCATCTCATAGGAATATTTGGTATTTGGAGATCACGACTTTTTCTTAAAAAAATATAAATAATTTATGATTATAAAAATTAATTTGGAAATAAATTTTTATACATTTTTCTGTGATTTGATAATCCTCACGTCCTTCATTCAATTAATTAGTTTAGTAATTCGACCTCATTATAAACGTTTGTTTTTATGAAGAAATACTGTAGTGACGTTCATTCATGATTTGATAATAAGTTGTAAAAAATCATTACAACCAAGCAAGTTTATAAGACGCACGGTAAGAAGTGATACTGTCAATTATCTGTAAAATTATAATTCTTTTAGCAGTGTAAATTAGTTCAGTTAATAGTAAAAAAAAAGTAAAATTTTACAAATTTAATGATTTGTGTCATTGTCCTTTATATAATTTTAAATTAATTTCATTCTTGATGTTAGAGATTGTCGATTCCAAAAGAATATATTCTATTTTAGTAGCTTTCTGTACACATGATCCAGATATATTTGTAGACTGTAGATTAGACTCCCGACTATTCCCTAAAAAATATAAATATATTTTGACAATATGATAATTAATTTGTAATAAATAATCATACATACATTTTAGAATAATTTGATAATCATCATCGTAGCATTTCTTACCATTATAACCAGTATCCATACATTCATCCATTCTTTTGCCATCACAATATGTTTAATAATATAGATTTTTTTGTGCAAATTAAAGAAAAAAATAAAATTAAGAAAATATTTGATTAATTGGATGGCAAACACACTCACGCTCATACACACATTGCGTATTTTGTACTCGTATTCGCTAAAACCTCACAATTGTGGAAAAAGTGGACCATTTTTCTCTCACATGTATTTTGTTTTAAGGTTTCATTATTAGAGATTTAAGTACACTAATTTGGCCGGTTTATTTGTTATTTATTATTATTTAAATAATACGGCATACAGCCGTATCTGTGCACTTAAGAAAAATACATTGAAAAATTTCAAACCATTACTGGTACCGAATTTAAAACTTATGAATGTAGACCGTTGCGCCCTCCTACAAACAATTTTGATACTGCTAATTAATTCATAATACTTATAGAGAGGGGCAACGATCTAGCATTCATAAGTTTTAAATTCACCAGCAATGATTGAAATTTTCCAATGTATTTTTCTGCTGGTTTTTGAATGCTGAACCTCTTATAAGTATTATGAAGACAGTATCAATATTTGTAGTGGGAAAAATAAGAATGTATTTTCTCATAAATACAATTTAATGGTGAGTATTCGTATTATTTTTCAGTTTAGTTATTTTTATTTTTTTTTTAATTACTCATCATCACAACAGTCCTACAAGGACTATTTATTGCATGACTAATTCGTTCTGGTGCAGTACGAATCTCAATCTGTGACTGCATTTGATAGCAATTGATTGATTACAATTTTTTTTTTGTGTGAAAATGTTTCTCTTGATTATATTGTTATATTTATAGTTTGACAAAGGGAAATACAACCCTTGGAGGTATGTTTTTAGAGATCGTTACTATCGTTGATATATTAAAACTTTTGTTTCGTTACAAAGTAGTTTTAAACTAATTCTGGTTGTAAATAGAAACCAAATTAATTCGCATTAGAACTTGAAGATTTTATTGTTGAGGATGACGACGAAATTACACAACTTTTATCTAGTTAGCGTAAATTAAAAATGATCGTATTTAAATATATTTTAATCATATTTGCTTCTTGATTCAAAATATACAAAAAATATAAGTAAGATGGCTGAAGCAATACTTTTTGCTGCTAATTCATAATTGTCATATGAAATGTTAAACTACTTGTACGAAACAGTGCTCTTTGGCCACTCATATATTTATGACGTCTTAAATGAATACGCTTTGAAAACATGCAAGAATATAGTTCAAAGCAAAATTAGTTTGAAATATTTGTAGTTAAATTAAAATTTAAAAAATGTCGGGGTATTCGAATTTATATATCTTTCATTTAGAATATTTGTATGTAAGAAGAATAATAATTATGATGGACTAATAATAAATAAATATATCATTAATGCATGTGTTTTCATTGTGACTGTACATTTCATTTTCGTGCCGAAATAGAATGACGCCATTCGTTACATATCTGACTGAGCGGTGATAAAGTACATTCCTACCGCGGATTTATTTCCCTTTGTCAAATAATATTAATTATATTTTGTGTTGATCAGAAATATTGTTTTCTGCTTTATAAAAATATTTTCTTTAAGTCATTTATCCATTTGCTAATTACTGCAAATTGGATACTTTCATTTGTTATTTTTACTTCAAACTGTATATTTCTTTTAAAATTGCTATTAAAAATGTTTATATTATTTTTAAATTCTTGAAATATATATTTTTTTATTTATTTTAATTTGCAACTGAAAATGATTTTAAATTATTTATTTAGAATTTCTTTGAAAACTATATTTAAGGTGTATCCTTCATCTTTTTGTTCATCTATTTGGTTTTCAGGCAATTTTATTTTTAAACTATTAAATGATTTTACCCTTGACATTGCCACATAAAGCTGACCATGAGAAAAAACAGATTTTTCTAAATTTATTCCTACTAAGTCAAATGTTTGGCCCTGAGATTTATTTATAGTTATGGAAAATGCTAATCTAATAGGAAATTGTCTTCGTTTTAGAGTGTATGGCAAATTATTATCTGTTGGTGCAAGATCTATACGAGGAAGAAAAATTCTTTGTCCTTTACTTTGGCCAGTAACGACCTCTAAATCTAAATAATGATTACGCATTTCTTTGACAATTAATCTGGTGCCATTACACAGACCGCGTTTAGGGTTCATATTACGTAGTAACATAACAATTGCACCTACTTTTAGTGTTAGTTTGTGACGTGGCATACCTGAGGGTGTTTCTTTATTAAGCACTTCAATGGGATAATTTAATTTATTGTCTTCATCGCAGACAGCCGTATCTGCACTAAAGTAAGTTTTACTGGGACCAGCTATTTTTTCTAGTACAATATCATTTAATATCATAGTATCTTCATTTTTGGGTGATAAAATTGCTCTATTTATAAATGCGTAAATATCTTCTGGCATTATAACATTTTCCCCAAATATTTCGTCAGCCAGAGAAGCTTTGGTCAAACATTGTGATGGTATTGTTACAATATCTTTTATACCATTACCAACGTCAAGTAGATATTCTGAAAATTCTTTTTCATTTTTATTGACACGCATGTTTTGTGTCAGTGAATATTTTTTAAACAGTGGCCATAGATGACTGTTTATCATTGATATTTCTATTATAGCTGTTCTGTGATTTGTATGTTTTACAATTGGTAGGCATTGTCGAAAATCACCTCCTAGTATGATAACTTTTCCCCCAAATGGAATCGAATTATTCATAATATCTTTAAGAACCAAATTTACGGCTTTTAATGCATGAGAAGGAGCCATTGTAATTTCGTCCCATATTATTAGTGATGATTTCTTTATCAATTTTCCTGCGTTACTGGTCGCTTTAATTTTACAGATACTATCTTCATTTATTGGCACTGGAAGCTTAAATGTTGAATGTGCTGTCTGTCCGCCTTTAAGCAATGTGGCAGCTATACCGGTCCAAGCTACTGCAAGAACTGTTAGTCCTTGGCCTCGCATAATACTTATTATTGTATTATATAAAAAGGTTTTTCCTGTTCCGCCCGGACCATCAACAAAGAAACATCTTTCTTTATAGGTTAAATCATTTACTGCATTTAAAATATTTTGTAGAATTTGTGCTTGTTCTTTGTTAAACAATGCAACATTTTGTTCCCCTTCTAGTTTTTCTACATCTTTGTCAATTGGATCGTCTAAATCATCTACCTCATTTCCCTGGTCTGGTTCTGGGAGACAAAAGTCTTTTAATTGGAGTCTTTGCGTTATTAATATCTCCTGGATTCTTGATAGACATTTATTTTGTGCCGTTTGTTTAGAATAATGTTGCAAATAGTCTTCCATCAAATCATCTTTAAATTTTTCCCACAATGCAACTGCATCAACTGATGTGTGGAAACAAAGCAAGTATGCGAATAATTCTCTTAATTGATTTGGAAATTTATCTAGAACTGCTTCTTCCAAACATTTTTGGCATTCATCATCACTTGCGAGCAATCCTTTAGCTCGGGCAGCTTCTTTGTAGGTATTATGAATTGTACCATTAACTGTTCGCAAATCTGTAAAGCTCATTGCACCTTTCGCATGAACTAAAATCATTCTTAGATGGAATCTTTCAATATCTTTTGGACTTACTGATACCATTCTCCCTATTGGTGGTTTCTTTTCTCTTTGTCTTTTTTTCCACGTGTTATCACTTGTGAACACGTAATATTTAGGTATGTCCATGTATCGATATTGCCTTGCTGTGACATCTGATTGATTGAGTAAGAACCAGGCGGTGAGTGTTGTATTTCTTTTTTCCGCTCTTTCTACTGCTTGTTTAATTTGTCCTGGGAAAAACGTTACAGTTTGTTGGTGTTGTAAATGAACTGCTAATTCGAAAATGGTGTGTGATTTATCATGCATTGGATATTCTAGTAATCGCCAGCAACTTTCTGGAGGTGAAACATAACGTGCATCTAAATATCCACTTATTTCATCCCATTGAACAGTTTTTGTACTATCTAATTGACCTAATTTCACACTTGCACAATCGTGCCCCTTGCATAAATAATCGCAAATATATTTTATACTTTTAACCGAGGAGCAAATCTCGACATTAATATGTGTTCTGTATTTTTTAAGGAGATACGGATTATATGGTACAATCCACCGATTATCAACTATGTACTTGGTTGTTCCATTTTTCCAAAGGATGTACATTTTTCTATTATTGTCACGTCTTTTGTATAGCGGATATCCGTTTACATTTTCATGCGTTTCTTTTCGATATTCCTTCGGATATTTTTTAGTACACTTGTTATCAATCATACATGGTGAATTTTTATTTAAAATGCCACATGGTCCATGTATCATGTGTGTTTTTACAATTTGAAATAATTCGGGTTCTTCATCTTCGTCTGGAATTTCTGCACTTACAATTGCGTCTATATCGTCTTTGTTACGAATTTTACTATCTTCATTGAGAGTCAGTAACAAATGCATATGTGGTAGTCCTCTTTTTTGAAATTCAATAACGTAAATAAATGATACAACTTTGCCAAAAATATCTTCGTGTATGAACTTATACAACATGCTTTTGATTTTACCGTAAAAAACGCGAGCTACAATATCTGGTCTATCTGATGCGGTTTGACTACTATGTAATTGATCAGTTATTTCATGCCATTTTGGATTACACGTTACAGTTATAAACAAATCAGGTTTACCAAATTCACGTACCATAGCCATAGCGTTTTGATATAATTTTTGCATATATCGGCTACCCCCTTGGAAAGTCGATGGTAAAATAACCATTGTACCCGGTTTTGCGCCCTCATTTTTAGCTAGATTGTTAATATGATCCATTAATCCACTATACAGTTCTACTCTGAGAGCAGGCTGATTTTGACGTATATAATTTAATCTTTCGCTTTCAACTTTTACGTACGCGTCTACTATGTATTGTTGTGTTAGTTTGCCGGCCTGTAAACACGGATTGAATTGACCGCGATCTGCTAATCGATTCATATAAAACTGAAGTGGTGATTGTTTTTTGATCCCA
This sequence comes from Pterostichus madidus, assembly GCA_911728475.2. Classification (NCBI taxonomy): domain Eukaryota; kingdom Metazoa; phylum Arthropoda; class Insecta; order Coleoptera; family Carabidae; genus Pterostichus; species Pterostichus madidus. The sequence goes on along the minus strand of OU452308.1, from coordinate 6,586,676 downwards.
TCAGCTTGCTTTAGGTGAATTCCCCATCCTTCGTCACCGTACGGGAATAATAAAGGGTACGACATAGGGTCACAATTTTCACTATAAGGATTAATTCTTATGCTGTTCTGACCTCTTGGATGAATGGCAATATCTCTTTGACACGGTGGTTCGCCATCATTTGAGCTAAATACCACAGCTACTTCATTGCTAGTTGGAATGTTATACCTACGTTTGTCATTCTTTCGATCGTTCACTATCCACAAATTTATTTCCGGTACAGATTGATTGTTTTGTTTAGCTATTGTTATTTCTTGGTCTTCTACTTCTTTTAGCATCATAAATGCAGCATAGTATGGATTGACTTCCCGTATTATTTGATCTAATTTTTGCATTATTTCTGGTTTACATTTTTTGTTGTTATCTACATTCATGCGTTTTGTGAGCGCATCTGTCGTGTCAATTATGTATAATTGTGCATATTTTTCTGTCTTACCATTTTCTGGGTATAGTGATGTTGTGTTGTGATAAATTTGTCCGTGGATACGGAACGTATACGGTCCATGGCCCGGTGGAGGTGCAATTTGAGCTCCCATTGACGCAAATGCTAATGCGCTATTATATTGACGGATGTTCTCTTTAAAATTTTTGCTGTTGACATCGTTTACAGTTAATAAATCTTTCATATACTGTGGATAATTCTTTAGTTGGTCTGGAATCAATTTTCCCTTTCTACAGCAGCGATTAAACTTTCTGTCAGGTGGTTGTTCATAAGCAAAGTTTTTAGATGCACATGTCTTACAAATTACATTCATTTCACCTAAGCTATGTTTGTCTATAACTTCCTGTAAACCTCTGGATGCCAGATTATATTTAGTTTTAATTATGTTTTGCTGTTTCTCTCCACTTTTATTTGTAATATTATTACGCTTATTTAATTTTAACTTTTCTAACCGTTTTTGTCTGTTAGTTTGTGATTCATTTAAAATATAATTTTGTTGTTTTATTTTCTGTTTTTCTAAACGTTCTAGTTTTTTAGTTAGTGTCTCATTTGAAATATAATTTTTTTGATTTATTTTTAACTTTTCTAAACGTTCTAGATTTTTAGTTTGTGTCTCATTTAAAATATAATTTTGTTGTTTTATTTTCTGTTTCTCTAAACGTTCTTGGTTTTTAGTTGGTGTCTCATTTGAAATATAATTTTGTTGATTTATTTTTAGCTTTTCTAAACGCTCTTTTTTTTTAGTTGGTGTCTCATTTGAAATATAATTTTGCTGATTTATTTTAAATTTTTCTAACCTATCTTGTTTTTGCTTTTTTGTTTCCTTCTTCACATTATTTTTAAAAGTGTTTCTAAGTTTTTCTAATCGTTTTTGGTTTTCAATAATTGTTTCATGTTCAAAGTATTTTGTTTTATAGTTTTTATTGAATTCTAAACGTTGTTGTTTTTCATCTTCAGTTTCCTCTAATTTTCTTTTCATATAGTTTTGAGTCAATTGTATTTGACGGTTTAATGTTGGAAATAACATAATACGATTAGTTGTAAAAATTTCAGCTGCATGAGTTCTAAGTTTGCTAATGTCGTATGTTTCCTGTGTAGGATCTCGATTGTGTAAAAGGCTAGTACTAAACGCTAATGCAAATAAACCACAGTCGTATGTATTTGTTTGCCGCTGAACTTGCGCAAAAATAATGGGTGGACGGAAAGGGTACAGTCTGTTTAAATAAATTTCCGCATCCTGATGCAGTTGTGTACAATTAATACTATCATAAATATTTATTCTAACTCCGTCATAGTAAGTACAAATCCAATGTCCGATTCCATTTCCAAAATTACTCAGATATAATATTTGAATGTGCTTAGTCCCTTGTGGAACAGCAACAATTCGTTCTGGAACCTGTAGGTAATAAGTAGGTTGTGGCCTATAGTTCGAAACGTTACTAAGAAGTGCCAAATAATTGTCCATATGTATATCTTCTAAATATCCGTGTTGATTAAGTAGAGTATTCATATCGCTAACTAATAAATTACATTGGAATACTTTTTGTTCTAATTTGTTATTATTTTTAGTTTCTTCTTCCATTGTTAGTTTGGTTTTACTTTCCAAGTTCTTATTTTTCCGTTTTTCGCGTTGTAAGCGCGCTTTGGAAGGCATTTTGGCTAAATTGTCTTTGCTTAATAATAAATTTGAATTATATTTGAATGAATTAATTAATTAATTAGGTACTTATAAAATAGAATTAAAATTTAGATTTTTAAACTACTCGTATGTTTTGTTGAGTAAATGAATAGGAAATTAGTTGTTATATTATTTTTTTTACAAAATTAAGCTATATGCGTATTATATTTTAATTATTGAAATTTAAAATTTCTTACTTTTAATTCGCTTTGTACCTACTTTCCTGGCATCCACAGAAATTTCTCAGGATAGTTGGAACATGGATGTTATCTCTTTCATCAATATTCTAAAAGGAAAGATAAAATATTTGTACCGTATAATTTAATAAAAAAAAAAGTTATTTGGTCAATAAAATGGTAGTTTATTATTTTATATATCCAATAAAAAGCGAGTTATTAACTGCGGATCATTTTATTATACATATTTGTATTTCGCGCTAATTGGAAAACTACAGAGAAACTAAACAGATAATTGAGTTATAGTAGCGTTCGATTTGCATCAAATCTCAATTAATCTCACCTCACCTTAGTTTGACAGCTTTCTTGTGTTTTTCTATTTGCATTGATATAACTGAGATCAAGTGAAATATTCACCTCGCCCCTTGCCGATGCTACACTACCTATTTCGCTAGTGCATACCAAAATTTTTTACTCAATTAAGAGTGGAGGTAGAATTCGTTGTCTTGGCTCTAGTTGGAATATTTGGAAATTATTTAATAAATTGTATGTGTTTTTATAAATCAAACCTCACAGCTCTCATTCAACAAAAATATCAACTAAATCATGTGTTGTCCGCGAAATGACACTACAACGTTCGTCAAGTAACTGACTCAGGTCAGACCTGCCAAAACCTGTTCGATTTGTGATCGAAAAAATATCATCTCATTTCAGAGAATCTCAACTCAGTTAAAATGAAATAAGGTGAGATTGTTTGCAAATCGAATTCTACTAATACCAACAATTCCTGATTCGAAATACGCATGCGTTTAAACAGCTGTCAGCTGTCAACGCAGTGTTAAGTGTCAACATATTAAATGTCAAGTGAATAGTCTGTACTGTTAAGTCATAATTTCAGATTTGTTCTATAACTATCAAACTTATGGCTCACAATAATATACTTTCTATTCCATTTCACATTTCTGAAGTGTTGTGTAGTTTGCAAGTACTCAAAAAAATGTACTGTGCTATATTAAAATTACCAACTTGAATGTACTACTACTAAGCAGTTGTATAGCGTCTGACAGCTAGTGTTGCCAGAATACATCCTGATTGCTAACAAATGGCAGTACAAAAGCGTAATAGATTTAAAAAAAACGTAACAAAAGTTGAACAACTATTTGGAGCGAGGCTGACTTTTTAAATTTATTTTATGAACAACAAAAGTGCGATATGCATATAAATAAAAATAATTTTTGTAAATGTAGTTTTTATAAGCAAATGTCAGTCACTATGTTCATTTACAAAATTCGTAATATTCTTTAGTACAAAACTTAACAATCAAACAAAAATATTTATTTACATAGAGCTCGACAAACCAGCGTAAAACCGTGGCTGGATGTGTTTTAACTCCACTCATTCCGTTATATAACAAACGTCGTGGCTCTACTTTGGCGCGAAAGTGAAATATACAGTCTCAGTGAAAACACTTGGCCGCCGCACCATGTACGATATACGCATTTATTCAAATTTATTAATGATGCATTTATTTATTATTAATTCATTCTAACTATTATTTTATTTAAAATACTATTCTTATAAATGGAAATAATTAAATACTGTCTCGCCATTTTTATAAATACAACTTTTGATACTGAATGTACCGACGATAGTAGCGACCTCCGACGACACCTCAGATTTTTACTTTGGTTTGTCGAGCTCAATTTATTTGATTGTAACTGTAACTATTGAAAATTAAGTAGGTACCTATATGATTTTTTTAATCCAAATTTTTTTAAAACGTAATAGATTTAGAAAAGGCGTAATAGCGTAATAACTATTTTGAAAACGTAATAGATCTATTACAATTGTAATGGACTGGCAACACTGGCCTACATACATGAAGTGTTTGCAGCGCTGCCATCGGTGCTTTGAGGGCAGTCACATGACGAAGCCGACCACGATAAACTTGACAACAGCGCGAACAGCTGTTCAGTGTGCAACGTCAAATTTTTGTTTTGACTTGCATTTTTTCTAGTGTATTATCATTTACATATTTTGCTTGCTATATTTGTGGTGTTCTTTGATTGTTATAAACAATTTTTGTTGCTGAATTGTACAAACACTTAAAAATTTACATTATTTTTAATGAATAAAAAGTGCAACTAAGAAAACTTTCATTTGAGATGGCGCTTCGATAAAACGCTATAAGTTTATTTAATTTTTATTTTACACTGATCTGCCACACAAATTGTTTATAATAATTAAGAAGGATTAATAAAAAAGTGAAACGAGAAATAAAGCATATTACACCAGAAAAAAATATATATCAAAATTTGACGTTGTATACTGAACAGCTGTTCACACTGTTGTCGTTTTCAGTAAAGATTTCCTTCGTCAGATAATTGTCCGTAACCTATTTGTACATATAATTAGAAAAACAAGTTTTAATTCTGTGCATCAGTTTGTGCGTGACGAAGTGTATTTATTTTATCAAGTGTTAACATATTTAATAGATGAAAAATAAATATTGAAAAAATAATTGTATGTTTATTTTATTTCATAAAGCCAAGTAATTGTTATAGTAGCCAATAGTTTTATTTTGATTGAAGATTGAACAGTTAAATTTGGGTTAATTTTTCCGATTGCAACTACTTTCGCAAAATTTTTTAATATTATACTCTAATATTTGATTTTTTTGGTTATATTTACATTAATTTAATTTTATCTATGCATTTAAGATTAAGTAATAATGGCTGCTTTTTATTGTGTTGTCAATTGTAGCGGAAATTCCAAAGAATTGTCTAGACGAATGTTTAAGATGCCATCTAAAATGAATTTAAAAAGAAAAAGGTCGTGTTTTTTGGCTCGGTATATATTTTAATTATAACAATATAATAAATACCGTTGTAAATTGAAAACATTTATGATTAGTTTTCTTAAAATTTTTATTATTTCAGTTAAAAGTGCAAATCATATTTATTTTGTTGTAATCAGCATATTAAAATACATTGTTGTAAGCAATGTAATATAATAAATACCGTTGTAAATTGAAAACATTTATGATTAGTTTTCTTAAAATTTTTATTATTTCAGTTAAAAGTGCAAATCATATTTATTTTGTTGTAATCAGCATATTAAAATACATTGTTGTAAGCAATGTTTTGACTTTTGACGCATTAGTATATTGTTGTAATCAAAATATTGTTATAATCTTAATATTGTTATTATCTGGCACCGTGAGGCAGACGTACATGTGTATGACTCCAAATCAAAATCTTAGAACTTTGTTGGGCGTTTGACAAAATGCAAACTCTCGTGGCCCTTATTATATCGGAATCAGATATGTGAATCATACATTAAACAGTTACAGAACACGTCTGAATTGGTAACCCTACTATTTACAGCAAGTAATTATAAATATTATTATACTTACATACCTAGTTTTACATAATTATAAATAAACGTAAATTTGATAGTACTATCTATTTTAATGTACAACCAAGCTACACTTATTATAATTGAAATAAAAATTAAAAATAAATCAATGTGTACTCACATGTAATTAAAGTTATTTTCTTTAAATAGCGCTGTGAATACGGAACGACAGCTTTGTACTAGTGGTGGCGTCAAATCGAAATAAAAACAAACCACGTTAAAAATCAGAATCAAATAATCACTTTTAATTACACAAAGCACAATTCAGATTCATAAATTCGTTTACAAAATTTTTTATTTTATAAACAATGTTCAATTTTTTTATGTTGTTACGTAGTTGTCAAATATATAACTTATAAAATAATTTCAGTATTTTTATATTATATATAATCGAAAATTTCTTCTCACGTTTCTTATTCTGAAATGTAAAGTGAAAAATAACTCAAATTTATCTAGATATTAAGCAATTGATAATTAAAAATACTATATGCCCACTCACAAATGTCAAAATTAGATGTTCTCGATGTTCTTAAAAATTTCAAAGCCTCCATACTCTTTATACTTTATGAAAATTGTCAATTTGACGTTTAGAATTAAAACCAACTTCATAGTGGACTGTAAAAAATTTACTTTTTAAATACACAAATTTAAAATGTGTAATTATAATAAAAGCGTCTTCTCATTCCCCTAATATATGTAAAATATTTCAAAAGTACTCTAAAACATTTAATATTGAAATAATTTATAATTAAAAATGCGACATGTCCACTAATAAACGTCAAAGTGACAGTAGATCTTCTTCTTAAAAATTTCAAAGCCTCCACACTCTTAGTTGATTTTGCCCCAAAAACGCATGTTTTTTCAAGTTTTCTCGCACATCATGTGTACGAAAAATCTGAGACTATCAAAAGGCACTCCCCATGATTGAGCTCTATCAAATAAAAAAAGTTTGAAATAAATCGGATACACCGTCTAGGCTGTAGCGGTTTACAAATGGGCGTGATGAATCCATAGATATATATAAATATATAAATATACCTTGTCCAAATAGTATATAGGACTAGCGGTCGCCCTGGCTTCGCCAGGCCTCACGCTAGCTCCGCGGACACTGAAGTAGAATTCACTTTTGTAAGACAGTTGACACAAAATAAATGCAATTATTACAAATCTAAAACATTTCGGCGTATTATTCCATCCAAAGACCTTTTAATTGATACTAAACACAATTGGTTTCGAAGATCTTTTACTAAAACAACTGACGATTGAAAAAAATCCAATTTTGTACGCGAGCCCTTCAAAAGACCTTTCATTTGATACTAAACACAAAGAATTTTGAATCATTTTCACTAAAACAATTGAGGATCTAAAAGTATTGAATTTTGTACGCGAACCCTTCAAAAAATCTCTCTTTTTGATACAAACGCGATAGGTCAAATTTCAACTTTTTTATTTCATTACAATCTTCTTCTAAAGCCTTTTTATATGACACCAATACTTTAAGTTAGAAACAGTTAACGGTTGTAAAGAATTTTTTTTTTATTTCATTTGAACTTTCTTTCAAAACTCTTTCATATCACACCAAACTCGGCATGACTCGGAATACTTTAAGTTTGAAACAATTAACAGTTGTAATATTGAATTTGTTTCTTTATTCCATCTACAAGTTCTTTCAAAACTTTTTTATATGACATTAAACACGGCACGATTCCGAATACTTTAAATTTAAAACAATTGACGTTCGAATATATATATTTATTTCATCTGAAAGTTCTTCTAAAGAGTTTTCATATGATATCAAACACGATATGATACGGAATTGACAATAAAAAAAATCCAATTTAGCACAGGAACTCTTTAAGCGACCTTTCATTTGATATCAAACACGATATGTTTTGAAGCACTTTCACTAAAACAATTGCCGATCGAAAAAATTCGAATTCTGCACGCAAGCTCTTCAATAAACCTTTCATTTGATACCCAACACGATAGGTTTTGATGCACTCTTACTAAAACAATTGCCGACCGAATAATATTTAATTTTGTACGCGAGCCCTTTAAAAGAACTTTCATTTGATACCAAACACGATAGGTTTTGATGTACTCTTATTAAAACAATTGCCGATCGGATAATATTTAATTTAGTACGCGAGCCCTTCAAAAGACCTTTCATTTTATATCAAACACGATAGGTTTTGATGCATTGTTACTAAAACAATTGCCGATCGAATAATATTTAATTTTGTACGCGAGCCCTTCAAAAGACTTTTCATTTGATACCAAACACGAAGGTTTTGATGCACTCTTACTAAAACAATTGCCGATCGAATAATATTTAATTTTGTACGCGAGCCCTTCAAACCAAACACGATATGTTTTGAAGTACTTTCACTAAAACAATTGCCGATCGAAAATATTTCAATTTTGCACGCGTGCTCTTCAATATATTATACCAAATATAAGAGGTTTTGTAGTAATTTCAATCAAATAATTACCGATAGAAAATTTAAGAGTGTCTAAATGATCCAATTAGAGTTACTTGATTTTTCCAAATTATACTCTGGCATGGGTAAAATTTGCTTGGTTTTACTGTATATTATTACCTGGGACAAATTTTAATGGGTTCACCTGTATACTTATATAACTTGTCAATTTGACGTTTTTTTTTTAAAACCAACTTCTTAGTGGACTGTCAAAATATTTCTTTTTAAAAGCACATATTTGAAATACGTAATTATAATAAAAAGTCCCCTCTTTTCCCCAATATATGAAAAATGTTTCAAAAGTATTTTCATTAAAACAATATCCGATCGAAAAAAATCCAATTTTGCACGTGAATCCTTCAAAAGAGCTTCCATTTGCCACCAAACACGATAGGTTTTGAAGTACTTACACTAAAACAATTGCCGATCGAAATTATTTAAATATTGTACGCTTGCCCTTCAAAAGAACTTTTATATTATATAAGATTTATAGCACTTTCAATTAAACAATTACCGATAGAAAATTTAAGAGTGCTCAAATGATTCCAATTCGAGTTATCTGGTTTTTTAAAATTGTACTCGGCCGTGGATAAAATTTGCTTAGTTTTACTGTATATTATTACTGGAGATAAATTTTGTTGGGTTTACCTGTATAATTTATATAACTTGTCAATTTGACGTTTTGTTTTAGTGGACTGTCAAAAATTTTCTTTTTAAATACACATATATAAAATGCGTAATGATAATAAAAACGTTGCCTCATTCCCCCAATATGTGTAAAATATTTCAAAAGTTGTCTAAAATATATAATACTTGAATAATTTTTAATTAAAAATGCGATATGTCCACATACAAATGTCAAAATTAGAGTAGGTGTTCTTTTTAAAATATCAAAGCCTCCACACTCTTTGTATATTTTATAAAACTTGTCAATTTGACGTTTTGAATTAAAACCAACTTCATAGTGGACTGTAAAAAATTTTCTTTTTAAATACACATACTTGAAATTTGTAATTATAATAAAAACGTCCCCTCAGTCCCCCAATGTGCGTAAAATATTTCAAAACTACTCTAAAACATTTAATATTTATATAATTTATAATTAAAAATGCGACATGTCCACTGACAAACGTCAAAATTACAATAGATGTTCTTCTTAAAAATGTCAAAGCCTCCACACTCTTAGTTGAAAATGCATGTTTTTTCAAATTTTCTCGCACATCATGTGCACGAAAAATTTGAGACTATCAAAAGGCACTCCCCATGAATGATCCCTATCAAATAAAAAAAGTTTCAATTAAATCGGATAAACCGTCTAGGCTCTAAAATTGTTAGAATGATCGTGATGAATCTATATATAGGGAATTAAGCCGTTTAGTATATAAGACTAGCGGTCGCCCTGGCTTCGCCAGGCCTCACGCTAGCTCCGCGAACCCTGAAGAAGAACTAACTTTTGTGAGACAGTTGACAGAATATAAATGCAATTATTACAAATCTAAAACATTTCTGCGTATCATTCCATCCAAAGACCTTTTAATTGATACTAAACACAATAGGTTTCGAAGATCTTTCACTAAAACAACTGACGATTGAAAAAAATCCAATTATGCACGTGAGCTCTTCAAAACACCTTTCATTTGATACTAATCACGAAGAATTTTAATGCATTTTCACTAAAACAATTGAGGATCTATAAGTTTCACTGAAACAATTGCCGATCAAAATTAAATTAAATGCTGCACGAAAACATTTTAAAAGACATTTCATTCGATATCAAACACGATAGGTTTCAATGCAATATCACTAAAACAATTGCGAATCGAAAAAAAAATATTTCACGCGATCCCTTTAAAAGACTTTTTATTTGATACCAAAAAATATTTTATGTTTAAAACAATTGACATTCTTCATTTTTTTTTTATTTCATATAACATTTCTTCCAAATTTTCATATGACATTAAACACGGCATTAATCCGAATATTTGAAATTTGAAACAATTGACAACCGTAAAGTCTTAATTTTTTTATTTCGTCTGAAAGTTCTTCTAAAGCCCAGTCATATGATATCAAACACGATTTGATTCGGACCACTTTAAGCTTAGAACAATTGACGGTCGTAAAATTTCAATCAAATACGTGTTTTATTTCCGAAAACATTTTGTTAAAATAACTTTTTTTTATTTCATCTAAAAGTTCTTCTAACTCTATTTCATATGCTCTAGCATTTCTTCAACTAAAGGTTGCACGAAAGGCATGAGTATTCGCCGAGTGTTTGTAGCTCAATTGGTTAGAGCAGTCACCATGCGAGTGAAAGGTTCTGGGTTCAAATTCCGGCGAACGCTCATTGCTTTTTCAAAAACTAACTTTTTAATTAATTTATCTAAAGGTTCGTCTAAAGCCCTTTCATATGATACCAAACATGGCATAATTCGGAATACTTTAAGTTTGAAATAATTGACAGTCGTAAAATTTCAATCAAATACGTGGTTTAATTCCGAAAAGATTTTGCTAATCTATTAAAAATCCGTTGGATGTAATTTTTGATAGTTCCATATTTTTTTATAGAATTTATTAAGTTTGAAATAATTACCTATCGTAAAATTTCAACTTTTTATATTTCATCTGAAAGTTCTTTTGAAGCCCTTCAATATGACACTAAATACGGTACGATTCGGAATACTTTAAGTTTGAAACTATTGACAATCGTAAAATTTCAACTTTTTTTTATTTTATATGAAAGTTTTTCTAAAGCCCTTTTATATGACACCTAATACAATATGATTCGAAATACTTTATGTTAGAAACAATTGCTTATTGTAAAATTTCAACTTTTTTCATTTATCTGAAAGTTCTTCTAAAGCCCTTTAATATGACACCAAACACGATAGGTTTTGTTGCAATTTCACTGAAATAATTGACTATTGAAAATATTATAATTTTGTCCATATGCCCTTTAAATAACTTTCGTATTACCGAAAGAAAATTTAAGAGTGATCAAATGATTCCAATTCGAGTTATCTGGTTTTTCTAAATTGTACTCTGCCGTGGATAAAATTTTAAATACACATATTTGAAATTTGTAATTATAATAGAAACGTTCCCTCAGTCCCCCAATGTGCGTAAAATATTTCAAAACTACTCTAACACATTTAATATTTAAATAATTTATAATTAAAAATGCGACATGTCCACTGACAAATGTCAAAATGACAGTAGATGTTCTTTTTCAAAATTTCAAAGCCACCATATTCTTTATACTTTATAAAACTTGTCAATTTGACGTTTTGCTTTAAAACCAACTTCATAGTGAAGTGTCAAAAATTTACTTTTTAAATATACACATTTGAAATGTATAATTATAATAAAAACGTCCCCTCAGTCCCCTAATGTGCATAAAATATTTCAAAACTACTCTAAACCATTTAATATTTAAATAATTTATAATTAAAAATGCGACATGTCCACTGAGAAATGTCATAATGACGTTTGATGTTCTTCTTAAAAATTTCAAAGCCTCCACACTCTTAGTTGAAAATGCATGTTTTTTCAAGTTTTCTCGCACATCATGTGCACGAAAAATCTGAGACTATCAAAAGGCACTCCGCATAAGTAATCCCTATCAAATAAAAAAAGTTTCAAATAAATCGGATAAACCGTCTAGGCTGTAAAATTGTTAGACTGATCGTGATGAATCTATATATAGGGAATTAAGCCGTTTAGTATATAAGATAGTGGCAATTGCTAAACTGTTTTTGGTAACATTTTATTTTGTAAGATGGGTACTACTTAAGCAGCCATACTTTAAATGTAATTTTAAAATAATAACTTCAAATATTTCAAATTGTATTTTTATTACAATTTCTAAAAATTTTCAACGTCAGGTAAATATTTCATAATACTATTATGAAGAAATAAGAAGCTCAATTTAAAACAATATCATAATAAAAATATTAATTTGACAGCTTATTCAAGAATTCCTTATCTTAATTGTTGAGTTGAACAGTCAGAATGAGATTTTGATAAATTTCACATTTTATTTTTCAAATATCTAGCAGTACAGACATGCTAGTAAACTCTATTTACTGTATGAAAACGATTACGTCATATGTGGACTCGGTTATCATAGATACGATGAAATATAGCTATCTTTTTTAATAATATTATTCGTACCTATCCGAATGGCATAAACATATGACTTAATAAGCAAGAAATATATATATATATATATATATATATATATATATATATATATATATATATATATATATATATATATATATATATATATATATATATATATATATATATATATATATATACAGGGTGGTAACAGCGATTCTCGAACATAGAACTTTAACATGTAAAACCATATTGTTTTAATTTCCTACTTCCCTAATTATTTAAATCAAAAAAGCTTCAAATAAAATTTTTAGGGCAGAAAATACGAAATTAATTTTGCATGCTTTACAACTGCACAAATTAGATCTGAAAATGACTAAAATTGTTTCAAAAGTATCGATAGCTATAAAATTAAAACTAAATTAAACAAATGTTTGACGTTCAATCTGTCAAAACTGTCAAAATAAATTCTTTATTTATTATTTTATTTATTTTGACAGATAAATCGTCAAACATGTTTTTAATTTTGTTTCAATGTCATGGCTATCGATAGTTTTGAGATAATTTTCATCGTTTTCAAATCTAATTTGTGTCGTTACAAAATACGTATGCAAAATTAATTGTTTATTGGTTCAGATGCAGAATTTTATACCCTAAAACTTTTTTGCTTAAAATATTTACGGAAGCAGAAAATTACAAAAATATAATTTTACATGCTAAAGTTCTATGTTCGAGAGCCGTGGTCACCACCATAGTTAATAACAAAGAGGGGGCGTGCGCCCGGCCTTACCCCTCCTGCGGACGCCCATGATCATTATCCGAACATTTATATACAGTAATATTTTTTTAATAAAAAGTCATTTAAATTATAACTTGTGAATTCTAACTTGCTAGACATTAGTTTCATCAACTAAGCTACAAGCTACGACTGTCAGTAATAAATGCTAGCATAAATTCATTTACGTAAAAATATAGTAGAATGCAAGCTTCCTGTAGTTAATAGGGGAAATTAAAATACCTCAGCCGTCATTAATTCCTCGCTAAACTACGTACATACATCTAAAATGCAAGTGCTCGTCTGGCTAATCGCATCCATGTAGCAATTACAGCAATATCCTGCGTCTTAATATCGGCCGTATGAAAAAGATGTTAATTTCCAATGAGTAATGACTTTCTAATTAAAATAACGAGGAGAACATTTTGTTTCGTGATCTGAATACTTTTATAGCGCGGTAGTGTATTCATTACACCCGGAGGTTGCACGTCCATTTTTCAAATGTCAGCGTGCACCAACTTAGATTAATGATCGGTGCTGTTTGGAAAGTCCAGGGAAGGGGGTCTGATGCAACGCTAAGTGGCTTTCGTGCCACCCTTCCCAATTCGAACATACCTAACTTGGACACTAATAATGATCATACACGTTTCAGACATCCAAGTTTATTTATTTACTTTATCCCAATCAAGGGGCATATGACCTACAACTTAAGGGATAATATCACCTTGTGACTTTTTTTTCACGTTTTTTTTCTTATTAACTTAAACATTCCTTAAAGTATCCAAGAGTAATACAAAAAGTCGATTATGAGGGGGAGAAACTTGTAAGTGGGTAAAAAAATCGTTTTTCCGAGCGTAGTTGTGAAGCAAAATTAGCGGTTTTACCAGTGCACGGAAAAGCATGCGTTTGGGGTCTTTGTTATTCTTTATATGAATTATACCGACACATATCAGTTTCCAGCTTTTAATTTTGACTAATAGATGTCTCTCCTACCTTCAATTAGAAGGCCAATTGTATGGAGCAGGCATCGCGGATTAGAGGTAAAACGAAAATTTCAACAACATTTCACTACTCAAAACTTTAACTTCAAATATCTCCCTCAATTTTTGGTAGAGTATTTTAATAAGCCAAATGTAATATCCTAAGGTAATAAAGTACAAACGGCTTAAAGTTGTAGTTATTTTATTGAAGATGTACTGACAACGTTTCGGCCAAGATTATGGCTATCTTCAGGTCAAACGTTAAAATAAAAGTATAACAACCAATTAAATTAAGTTACGAATTTAATATGTTTAGGGAAAACATACGAGTGAAAAATGAAAAAATAATTAAGAATCTAAACTTAGCAAAAAACATGAATCTAAATTTTATATGTTTGCCCTAAAGAGTCAGATCGTCGACTGAAGATGGCCATAACCTTGGCCGAAACGTTGTCAGTACATCTTCAATAAAATAACTACAACTTTAAAGCCTCATTTTCACATCTTAACATAGTCTTCGTTTGAGTTTTTCGACATAACTTTGAGAGTTTGTCAGATGTGAATACAGCTGAGCGTTTCCAGCTACTGTTTTAGTCTTAGTCTTCGACTTTGTCACTGCGCATAAACACAAAGTTCATATTTTCGACATAGTCTTTCGTCGCTGTTCTGTAGAGAGAGATAGCTGCGGTATTGCTGTCTCATGCTGCAATAGACAGTCAATTCTATACTTTATTTAAAGAAATTTAAAATAGTTGGTGTAATTTTTAAATATTTTTATTTCCTTTGAGTTTATAATATAATGCAATTCTATCATATTTTATTTACGTAAAACATTTTTTCGAAATATAAATTACTGTATTTGATATATTCTGGCAGGTTCACTGCAATAATGCCTCAATTTTTTTAAATTATTTTGGAATTGTATAAATTAATTAAACTAGTGCTTCATTTTAATAGTAATTACTGTTCCTCGTTAATAATTTTATATAATTTTTAAAGTATTTCAAATAGTTTTATACAATTATTTTCTCATTTAAGTGAACAAACCTTCACTGGAATATTGAATGAAGGTTCTGTTTATGTTAAGAGCTGGAAATGGCTGGAATGTTTCCGACATACACAGAATCAAAAAAACAAAAACAAAGACTAAAAGAGAGACTACGTTAAGAGGTCGAAACGTAGCTTAAGCCGTTTGTCCATTATTACCTTACATCCCTCAATTTTTATCCGATTGACTTGAAATTTTAACTCCAACTTTAAAACAATATTTTCTAGTGAACTTAGTAGGACTTTTTGATAAATTGATTTTTATAGATTTTATAAGCGATTTTCGGCCGATTTTTTTGAAAAAACAAGAAAAATAGTTCAAATTAACGCCATTTTTTTTTAAATAAATTTTTCGAAAAATCCTACGACGTTCGCTAGATTTTGAACTATATTTTAAGAAACTATTTGGTTTTTTATTCCAGATTAAAAATTGTGACTTGTAGCGGTACACACATGTCCACCGTCCGAGATTTTTTTTCAACGAAGTAATTCAGCGAAATAAATAAATTATCTTATGTTAGATCTGATCCAAATGACAAATGGAATACGCCTATAATGAAAGTATTATTCAACAGTTGTAGATAGATTTTTTTTTATTCAATCTGCAGTAAAGTAGTAACATAATTTTGGAATAAGTTACTCTTTGTGAAATAGGTACGATTTCGTTGACCATATCATGATGGGAATGGACGAATTGAGAAGTCTACGTTTAGTTAAGGGGTAGGACAGGAAATACAGCATGAAAACTGATCTTGACTCTACTGGAAATCGCCCTAATGAAGCCTTCGCAGTGCCACATGTTTTATGTAAACCTGGCAGGACACACAAACACACAAACACACGGACACAGGTCAGCAGCCATTCAACAAGTTGTTTCAAAAGAGATTTCCATGTCGGAGAGGGCATTTATTCCCCGAGTTTTTTGTGTGAACAACCGAAGCTAAATTAGATTTTTTTTTAATCTGATAGGCTGTGGAATGATGAGAAAGTGTACGTTGGAGGTTTTTTAATTGGAGTAAAATGTCGAGCGATTTTAAATTTATTTTTACCCCTGCTGGAAAGAGTTTAATTTAAAAATGATTTTATCAAGCAAGCATACGAGTGGCCACTGACATCCTTCCGAATATGAGATTTTTTACAAAATTATCAAACGAAACTCGGGCGAGTGATATATGTCCGTGACAGAGATCCGCACTTCCGTATTAAATTCACATTACTTCCACAAATTCTCATCAATATCATATCTTTCAAAAAAGAGAAATTTAAAAACACTGCTGCCAAATTTGTATCCCTCTCTTCCATTCATCAACACTGCGGATTTATTTGAAATGAGTTTCAATATAAAAACAATTCATCTGCTGAAATGGGATGGCTAGCTCAGTGGTATGAAGTCGGCCTGTGGATCCTGTGGTCCCTGGTTCGATTCCCACAGGCGACAAATTTTCATAATTTGAATAAGCTATCCCTGTGGCTCCTCCACCACTAACATGTTTGGGGGCCGTGATTTGACGACTGGTAACCGCACTTCACGCGAAAAATATATCACTTACCGAGATCTGCTTCAGCAGAGTGGCACACCCAGTAATGGGTAGAAGGCGTGATGATATATTTATTTATTTATCTGCTGAAATTCAAAAATAGTTATTTTTATAACAAATGCCGAAAAGGTTTGTTACGTGCACGAGCACTTGACCTTTTTCGGCACGTGTTATAAACAACATTTTTTCCTACAGCTGTGCGATTTAGAAAATCACTAAAATATTATCACAATTTGTAAATTTTAATGATATTACATGAGAACGATGTTTTACGGCGTTGCTATGGTTTGTTTGTTGATTGCTTGCACATTGTTCTACGTTATTTAAAAATATTTCAATAATTTCTAGATAATTTCTTCAAAATCGTCTAGATTGGAATAGTACAGTGAGAGATTCTTCTTTACGATAAACACCTCCAAAGGTAGTTGTTGGATCTATTTTTGACAATGACAATCAACCTACTGCTGGTACTTCTAAAACCTCCGAAAGTTTTGTCAATAATATTACTGTTAATAACATGAACAGGTACGGAAGAAATCAATGTTTCTTTAGACAGTACAAAAGTTTCCACTTTACATTATAGCAATGCAAGCAACTGTATCAACTGTGTTATTAATATACACAAACAATCAATATTATATATTTCACTTACTCAAAACCATTTATCGATATATTTTACTTTGTTCGGTTATTTTTATTATTTATCATATTTAATAATGATATACTTGAGTTCTTTTCTGCTCAATGTAATGTGTACAGATTAGATATACTGCAGTTTAATGTTATGTTTATAAACGTCAAAATATATCACTGCATATTTCTTCTTCTTCCATAAGCATTAATTTTGGCACTAGTGTTTCTTTGCTTACAGAAACGCACTTGGTCTGCATTTGTCTGTTTCCCATACGTAACCAAGGCAATAATAGTTACGTAACAACAAAGAAATCGGCAAGCCTCGTGTGTTAAATTCTGCACTTGCACGTAACAAACCTTTTTCGGCACTTATTATAAAAATAACTATAAAATAGCGTTTCCAATATTGCTACAATCGTTTATCGTAATCTGTAGTCCAACAAAAAACAGCAAACCTTTGGTCAAAAGTGTTTAAAACAATCGTTAAAACAGCGTGGATTTTAAGAATTTATATCTGTCAAATTTCTGACAATAATATTGATTACTGAATATATTAATATTTTATATTAGATTAAAAACGTAAACAGCTTGATTTTGAAAAAAGTTTTAGCTTAACCTATATTTTGGATTAGCTAATTTTATTATAGTCCGATTTAGAAACAAATATCACTTTTTAGGTAGTTATTTTGATAACCAAATCTTGTCATATATAACCATTTAAACAAACACAAATATTCTTCACTAAACCAGTATTTAAACACGTAAAGTTTCTCACAAATTGTAGCAGTATAGTGTCCATCCCTTCCGAAGTCTTCTTGACTGAGGCATCTCCGCATTGACAAGTAAAACTCGGGGATTTGGCGACTGGAGATAGCGGGAATCTATTGGCTTGTCCGGTAATCTGACAATCCGGCGGCTATCGGTCGACGGCGTCCCACAGGACTCCGTGTCGTCCCGAGCCAGCGTCGAGCGCTGTTTGTATTCAGTTACCGGACGCGTGGATCGAAAATTGCCAACAAACACTTTGTCATACAATGCTGGAGAGCTACAGGGATACGACACAACAATGATGTACTTTATTTGATTACTGTTTAAAATTGACACAAGGAAAAAAATATATTTATTGGTGATTTCTTTTCGATAGTTAATGGTAAAGAGTAGATATTAACGGGTGATTAAGGTAGATATATAAGCAGTATTACATTTGTCACTTGGTTCACTTGAAACAGTTCTGATAAACATATGACTAACTGAACTGAGTTAAGCAAACTGATGCACTTATTGGGATGGATTACTTCAAACTGAATTTAATTAAATGAGTAGGCCTATTTTCATCTTAAATCATCTTAAGTTTTACAAATATAAACGATACACCAAAACTATACTTAAACTCCTATAAATATACATAGAATTAAAATTTTGGTATTGGCAGTATTAAACAATCTTCCTTAAATACACACTGTTTTGTTTTTTACTTCTGTAGCTGAATGTACACGGGCAGAAACCAGTGTGACAATAGATATTAACGAAAAATTTTATTTTGTCTAATAACAATATTTAATATGGGATGGCTGGCTCAGTGGTATGAAGTCGGCCTGTGGATCATGAGGTCCCTGGTTCGATTCCCACAGGCGACACATTTTCATAATTTGAAAAAGCTATCCCTGTGGCTCCTCCACCACTAACATGTTTGGGGGCCGTGATTTGACGACTGGTAACCGCACTTCACGCGCAAAATATATCACTTACCGAGATCTGCTTCAGCAGAGTGCCACACCCAGTAATGGGTAGAAGGCGTGATGATATATTTATTTATTTATTTTATTTTACAATATTTAATTTTTTTTTTCACCTTCCTGTCAGAAAGTAGAATATGTTTTCCTCAATTGTGAAAAAAGTACTATATTTCATCTCTAGAAAAGACAGTAATTTTTTCTTCTCCAGAAAAGGAAAGTATGATTTCATAATAGTGACTTCTATATGAAATTTTCAGGAAAATAATAAATCTTATTTAAATTTCTAATTTATTTTGGAAACTGCTACTTTCTGAATGAACAGTGAAAAAGTGAATGATGACTTTCTGTATTAATTTTAAGGACATGTAGTATTCAATGTAATGATAACGAAACAAAAATTGTAGTATGAAGTTTGCAGACAATGATATATTTTGAGTAAAACATCTGTGTTAGACTTGCATTGTCTTTATTGATTTGGACAAAAATGTACAAAAAATTCCTCACAACGTTTCGAGTGTTGTAAACTACACTCGTTTTCAGGTGATACTTACACATACTAAACCATATCACCTGAAGACAAATATAGATTACAACACTCGAAACGTTGTAAACAAATTTTTGTACATTTTTGTTTAAATTAATAAAGACAATGCAACTCCAACATGGATGTTTTACTAAAAAATTGTAGTAGTTTTCAAAAATAGTACATTTTGGGTACCACTGAGTTAACATAGCATAACAGTATATCGGTGCAACAAACAAACCAATAATTAATTAAATTATTCCAGTTTGTTGGTAACGATACAAAACATTGTGACGTTTTATTTGAAAACAGTGGCCCAAAACTGTTCGCTTTTAAAAACTGAAACTTAGATTTTATATTTATTGTATACTACATGCCCTTAAAATTAATGCACGAAGTCGTGAATCATTCTGCACTTATTCCTCATGTGTTTTACATTCCTCACCTTCGGAATCTTCAGGCAGAAATATTTCTCTTTCTTACATTGATATACAAATATAACTATTATTATATTTTGGTTATAAATCAAATCATTTCGAAAAACAACCCGAATTTCACAAATATTTAGTCAATCCTATATTTTGATTTAATCAATTAAGCTAAACCTTATTAATTCATACCGGATAACAATAAGGTTATCTAATCCAAAATTTGGGAAACTCTTTTTAAGAATTTGGTTGAAAACAAAGAAAAGTAAAATGTAGATAAAAATTTAAAACAGACATTTAACAACGAGACAAGTTTATACAATATTTCTTTTTTTATGACCGAGCAGAAAATAGACTTCTCCAACTATCAGTTGAAAGCAGAAAATTTATATTTGCCATTTGCCGAACGACAATGTAAGACTGTAATCATCCATGGATACATGAAAACTGTCGCCCGAATTTCTAAACAGAAAAACTATCAAAAATGATTTTAAATTACTTTTCCTACAACTGTGCGATTTCTTTGTTATTACGTAACTATTATTGCCTTGGTTACGTATGGAAAGTAGATAAATGCAGACCAAGTGCGTATCTGTATACAAAGAAACACTAGTACGGAAAGTGCTTCATTACGCAACTGTCAAAAGAAAGTTGTGTTGAGAGCGATTTAAATTTCGCGCCGAGCGCGGAATTCATATTTTGGACACAGACGCTTATGGAAGAAGAAGATACAGTGAGCCAGCGCATATGCAGTTGTATATGCATATGTAATCTGTACAAAACTAATAAAAAGAACCGAACAAAGTAAAATATATCGATAAATGGTTTTATTTTAAGAGTAAGTGAAATACATAATATTTATTGTTTGTGTATATTATTAACACAGTTGTTACAGTTGTTTATATTGCCATAATGTAAAGTGGGAACTTTTGTACTGTCTAAAGAAACATTGATTTCTTCCGTACCTGTTCATATTATTAACAGTAATATTATTGACTACAATTTCGGAGGCTTTAGAAGTACCAGCAGCAGGTTGATTGTCATTGTCGAAAATAGATGCAACATAGCATGATCCGGAACTTCAATTATCTTTGGAGGTGTTTATGATAAAGAAGAATCACTCAATGTACTATTCCAATCAAGACGATTTTGAAGAAATTATCTTGCCGTTAGTGAAATATTTTTAAATAACTTAGAACAATGTGCAAGCAATCAACAAATATACCATAGCAACGCAGTAAAACATCGTTCTCGTGTAATATCATTAAAATTTTATAAATTTTGACAATATTATAGTGATTTTCTAAATCGCACAGTTGTAGGAAAAATGTTGTTTATAACACGTGCCGAAAAAGGTTACGTGCTCGTGCAGATTTTCCCACTCGGTAAGCCTCGTGCGTTTAATTCTGCACTTGCACATAACGAGCCTTTTTCGGCACTTGTTATAAAATAACTATTTCAAGCTTTTCTAACTTAAAGTTTTATGATGCCAAATGTAATAGATAATTAAAAATACGGTACATTACTAATTTTGTATCTGTTTACATTTTCATAATCTACTCAAAAAAACAACAACTTATTTCTTTATCGCATTGTTCGTATGACGTAACTATAAAAGATTCCTAAATATTATTTATTACAGTCTTCACGGCGTCAATTTTCACATACTACCCATAAAAGTCAGTCTTCCATAACATATAGTTTGGCGTCAGCACTAACATGAAAGTTGGTGCGTGTTCGACTAAGTACAGCTCGACCTGCAAGTGCGTGTTGTGGCAATCACAAAATTGCAAGGCACACGACAAGTGTACGTACGCTGTATGTAACACATGGTATGTGTCGAAGCAGACACTGTAATTGACACGATAGCACATGCGAAGCTCGGCACGCAGACGGGAAAGATTTACGTAAATATTTAAACACAGTTCATGAAGTTATTCACTAACAACAGAGAACATGAGGGTACAGACTTTTTTGTTTATTTATTTGTTACTCTGCACAATAGGAACGTCGTAACAATTATAGTAGGTTATAATGGAATCCGAACTATTCGGACACAATCGTATTTTGTTTGATGTTAGCTGTAGTCAGCGAGACTTTAATGCGCGAGATTTTTCATTCTATAGTCCATTTAATTAGTTTTTCAGACGACTACTTATGAAAGTAACCATAACAACTTCATAAACTACTACGGAAAGTTGAAAATAACATACTTTGATAGCTGCATTATATTTGCCACTTGGTTCACTTAAATCAGTTCAGATAAATTAGACAATGTGACTATATGAACTAAATTAAGCTAACTTATATACTTCTTGGGGTGAATTACTTCAAAGTAAATTAAAATCTGTAATTCTACTACTGGAAATAAAGTCAGCGAAGTAATCCAACGAAATAAATAAGTGATCTGGTTCAGTAAATGTAAGTTAGATCTGATACAAATGGCAAATGGAATACGCCTATTATAATAGTATAACGCACACTTTTAACATATCAGGTAAAGTTCCACTGATTGACAACAGATGGCGTTACGATGAAAGAAAATAATAAAATCAATGAAAAGAATTTGTATTATTATTTAAATCGTAGTTTAGGCAGATTTTTCAACACATTTGCACAGATAAATCTTATTTTTTAAATTAATAATTACTTATTTACTAATATTTTATCATTATTTAATATTTTGACATTACGGTTAGTACAGTTGGTATCACAATACCTAACCTCAAACGCGCTTATCTGCGAAAACGCACCAGCTGTCAAAGTGTAACAACATTGCTCTTGTAAACTTTTTTTAGAAATATTTTGTGGTCGTCTGAAAAATAGTGTACATAACTCGCTCGAAAGTGTGATAACTGTGCTCGTGTACTTAAATCACTCGACGCTGCGCGCCTCGTTTTCCAGTTTGTCCACTCGCACGTTATCTTACACTTTCGATGCTTGTTATGAAATATACTATTACTTAACAATTAACAATAAATATAATATTACGTACAATGAACTGTAAGTGACAGTTTTCAGGTCAAGAATGTGGTTTGGGAAATCGAGACTCGAAGGATCGAAATTTCCTAAACATTCGCGATCTAAAAAAATCATCATTCGAGGTTAGTAAGCTATTTTTTACAATACTTACAGAAATAGAAGAAAAAGATTATTAGGTTTCAAAACTGACAGCTTTCAAATTGTTGTCAAAATAAACAGGACCTTGATATGTAATATTTTCTTACTGTTCACGATGACTTTAAGTAAATATTAAAGTCCTGTTATAACCATAAAAACCACTGGGCAATAAAAGTTCCACTTACTGTGTTTAAATTTTGTGATTAATAGGTAACTTACAGGTATAGTACAAGTATTGTAAAAAATAAATAAATAATATCATTACACATTTCACCCATTAATGGATATGATATTCTGCCCTAGCAGATAGCGATAAGTGATATATTTCGCGCAAGAAATGCTGTTACCAGCAGTCAAATTATAGCTCCCAAAGATGTTAGTGAGAGAGGAGTCACAGGAGTAATTTTAATGTGATGTGAAGTTTGTTGGATATAGAAATCAATCTCTCGTTCTCAGGTCCACAGATCGACGCAATTCCACTTACTTGAGCAAGATTCGAACTCAGGATCTCTGAATTTGAATGTCGTAATGCTATTTATTGTACTGCCGGACAAATGTTAATATATAATTAAAGAAATAACATCAAAATAAACTATTTTAGGTTCAAATAATGACAAAACAAAGACAACAGTTTGCAAACTTTTATGTTTATGTCTATGCTTATGCTTAAGACAAAGACTAAAATTGTAGCTGGGAATGGTCTGACATTATTATGAATGCCGAACATTTTAAAAGCTATAAATCAGATTTTAAATACTTCATTATTTTGATTATTTATTTATGTTACACATCATGGATATAATATGCATTCAGTGAAATGCAAATTTTAATAATAATAATAAATTGAAACTATAAACTAAAATAAGAAAAATAGGAAAACAAAATTTCCATCACTTGTCACAAATTCCAAAATTTTTACAGCACGTTTGAATCAACTTATCAGGTCATCATCAAACGGCTGGTCAGTTCAGCTTTAACCATAGACGCGTTTCGTCCTTTAGGGACTCATCAGTATGGTGTGATCAACTATCCAACTAGACCAACTAGGGACTAGTGAACTGTGATATTTTTACAAGCTGAACTGACTGATGTTAAAGTAACTACGCCGGTAGACAAGACATGAGAGCTAAGGAGCAACCCGTGGTGCCATCTACCGACAGAATCGCAAACTGCATGACAGCAATTTAAATAAAATAAAGACAAAAAGTCATCAGTCAGTTCAGCTTGTAAAAATATCACAGTTCACTAGTCCCTAGTTGGTCTAGTTGGATAGTTGATCACACCATACTGATGAGTCCCTAAAGGACGAAACGCGTCTATGGTTAAAGCTGAACTGACCAGCCGTTTGATGATGACCTGATAAGTTGATTCAAACGTGCTGTAAAATTTTTGGAATTTGTGACAAGTGATGGAAATTTTGTTTTCCTATTTTTCTTATTTATGAAGACACAGTTCCACATCGTAATTGACTTTTGGTCTTTATTTTATAAACTAAAAGTGTATATTTCTATAACTATAAATTCTGAAAGACTTTTTACAATGTGAAATTTAGTCTGTTTATTAAATCTTCTAAAACTTCTTCTTCAAAGAGAACTCTGCTCCACAACAATAAACTTTTAATTCCAGTACGGATATGACTTTTATTTCGTCTTCAATATTTCCAATACATTATCGAAGGGAGAGCAGACACACAAGCGGTTCGCTACACGATAGTATATTTGATTACGATGGAATCAGAAGTCTGGGCAATCATTATAAACGCATTACCGCGCCTAATATGATAAGAGTGGTCGAGGAGGATCAGGCGAACTCCCTTGGTTCTTGCAGGGAATGTCCACTTTGAGGAAACTCTTCTTTCTTCTTGTTAACGGTTTATATATCGCAACATATTTGGAGGAACTATGTTTCTACTGGAATATTAATAACTTTGATGAGAATTTGATTAACGAAAATAGCTATAATGGTATTTGTTCTAGAATTATAAAATTGGTTGCTGTTTTATTGATTAGTTAGAGTCTATGAGGGAGATACAGACCTGTTTAAATGAGGATTTGTGCGTCATCTTACAACACATCAACAAACGAAATAAATCTAATATTCGTAAAAATATATATAAATGTATCATCAAGCCTTCTACCCATTATTAAGTGTAGTATCTGCCGAAGCAGATCTCGGTAAGTGATATATTTTACGCGTGAAGTGCGGTTACCAGCCGTCAAATCACGGCCCCCATAGATGTAAGTGGTGAGGGAGCCACAGGGGTAGTTTGAAAATGGTGAAAATTGTGTGTCGCCTGTTTGAATCTAACCAGGGTTCTCAGGATCCACAGGCCGACATGATACCACTGAGCTAGCTACCCCTATAATGTCGGTAATTGATATATTTTACGCGTGAAGTGCGGTTACCAGCCGTCAAATCACGGCCCCCATAGATGTAAGTGGTGAGGGAGCCACAGGGGTAGTTTGAAAATGGTGAAAATTGTTTGTCGCCTGTGGGAATCTAACCAGGGTTCTCAGGATCCACAGGCCGACTTGATACCACTGAGCTAGCTACCCCTATAATATAATATAATATTCGCAAGCTGGACATTTCAAAACATGAATTATGACTTTAGGTGATTGTTTTGCACTTCAGCCATCTATGGTTTTACAAATGTAAAGTGCAAGATGAAAATGAAAAATGTTCGCATTACCGGTATTACATGGCATCAGAGCTGGGCAAACTACTTAAAAAAAGTTGCTAAGCTACAGCTACAGCTATTCTTTAAAATAGTAGCTAAGCTACAGCTATAAGCTATATTTTGTAAAATATAGCTAAGCTACAGCTAAAAGCTTTCGTTAAAATAACTGTTCAATTTTAAAGCTACTTTTTTAAATTATTGTGAAATAATTAAATTTGCCATTGTCATATGATCAGTCATTTGTTATAATGACTGTTAATTTACTATTATGTACATAAATATCAAAAATAGCAAATACCATCTGGCACCTACTGTGTATTTTTGCGTATTAGAGCTAGTTAGAACCGGCAAGAAATAATTATTTTGTGTCGGTTTAGCTTGTACGCATGCGTACTTTGTTGATCTTTTGCTTCAAAAATAGCGTTAAGCTATAAAAACTAGTTTTAAGCTACAAAAAGTAGCTTTAAAAGTAGCTTCAGACTCCTAAACAGTCAATGTTTAGTTCATATAATATTTAATACAATAGTAGTTTTTTGAGGGTCCAAATGTTAAATAATCAGTTATTTTTTGTTTTCTTGAATTTCCTTCGATTGGGGTTGGTACATATTCGGGATCGTTATCACTATCGTTTTCAAAAACGTCGGTGTCGACAGTATCCTTCTAATAAAAGAACATATTTTATACAATAATACAGGTACAATATTATAATAATTACATACCGAAAGCAACAATTCTTCAGTTTTATTCATTATTTTAGATTAAAATTTACTATTATTTTTACCTTGATTTGCTTTTTACTTAATAGAAAATATTGCACTGTACTGTACATTCCAGTTCCACTTGCGCTTCTATACCATCTGGCACCTACTGTGTATTTTTGCGTATTAGAGTCAGTTAGAACCGGCAATAAATAATTATTTTGTGTGGGTTTAGCTTGTACGCATGCGTAATTTGTTGACCTTCTGCTAAAAAAGTAGCTTTAAGCTACAAAAACTAGCTTTAAAAGTAGCTTCAGTTGTTATTTTTAAGCTAATAGAAAAAAAAGTAGCTAGCTACAAGCTACAGCTATATTTTTTCACAGTTAGCTAAGCTACAGCTACAGCTAAGGTAAATGTAGCTAAGCTAGTAGCTAAGCTACAAATGTAGCTAGCTACTACCCAGCTCTGCATGGCATACATGAATTTATGTAATTTTGATTTTGATTTTATGGAGTAGCTTCGATTCCCACTGCCGACAAACATTTTCACCACATTAAATACTACTCCTGTGGCACCCCCTCCACTATCATTTTGGGGGCCGTGATTTTATAGCTGGTAACCGCACTTCACGTGCAAAAATATATTACTTACCAAGATCTGCTTCGGCAGAGTGTCACGCCCAGTAATAGGTAGAAAAAATAATTGATGCAAAACAAAATTATGAGAATTTTTAACAGTTTGCAATTTTTTTTAAAGAAAATTGACAACTATATTTAATAACAATAACCATTGTATAATATAATTTCCTGGCGTTATTTCTTGTAAAAAAAGAGAAGAGTTTTAGAATCACTGTCCATCACACGCTTTGAGTTGAGTTCACCTGAGTGACCACGTTCCTCGTATGCAGAGTCCAGTGCCTTCTCCGACAATAAGACGACATCGAACACGAGCACTTCTAGTTGGTTGGAAGCGTGTCCTTGCGTTCTTTCTTTCGACTCGTCGCCTGCGCGCATTTATTTCCTGCGATTCTTTATTTGTTTCCGAAGGCAAAGAGGCGTTCACCGGCAGAAAGAAGCCGGCTACGAAGAAGAGGAGGGTTAGATTACAAGCCTTTGTCGCGAGGCCCGTGTTTGCTTCAACAATTCCAACTTCGCACCTTGAGCGCGTCGTGTCGTGTCGTCCATGCATGGCCGCCATCTTGGAGATTTCTCAGCTCGGATTACATACGTGAGACAAAAGAAGGATATATATATGCTTTTCAAAAGGTTTATGCAGTGGGGAGTATGATCAGTCAAGACGATTACTACAAAGATTTAGATCTAGAAAACCATGATCATTATGTGACGCAGTAAAGCATATTTTTGATAACCTGCTTATTTTAAGAATCAATATCGTACGTATATGAAGTAGGATTTTTTTAAGGGATTAACTTACGTCATCAATAGTGCAATAAAATTTAGTAATTTAGTGTTATGTTAGCAATTATTCATGAGGATGAAGTTTGCGGCACGAGGTATTGACGAAGGCCGTAATCACCCGAATTAGGGTTGTTGATTTTACTAATATTCGAGACTTCGATTGTTCGGATTTATTGAACCTTCGAATTTAGATTCGAATTTTCTAATTTTGGAATATTCCGAATTTTTTAATTTTCGATTTTTGGATAATCCGATTTTTCGAATTTCGAATGATTCGAATTGTGAATCTGAATCCTGGATTTTTGCGCGTGAAGTGCGGTTATCAGCTATCAAATCACGGCCCCCAAATTGTTAGTGGAGGGGGAGCCACAGGAGTAGTATTTAAGGTGGTGAAAATGTTTGACGGCAGTGGGAATCGAACTAAGGTTCTCGGGATCACATGCCGACACGATACCACTGTGCCACCTACTCCATAATAAAAATCAAAATTAGATAAATTCATGTATGCCATGTAATACCGATAATGCGAACATTTTTCTTTTCATTTCGCACTTTACATTTGTAAAAGCATAGATGGCTGAAGTGCAACATAATCACCTGAAGTCATAATTCATGTTTTGAAATGTCCAGCTTATGAATATTAGATTTATTTTGTTTGTTGATGTGCTGTAAGATTGATATGAATTATTTTCAGAATAAACTCATGTGCAGAGTTTTGTATTAATTCGTAAGTAATTATTATTAATTATTATTATTTGCAAAATTAATTCAATTTAGACTTAAAATTTCGCTACACTGTCAAAGAACGTTTTAATTAAGACGTTTTTGTATCCTTTTTATTGTCATTTTAAAACGTGTTACTAAAAGTTCATAGCATTTAGATGGGCAGTAAGAGAGTAGATGGCTTAATTAGGACGCCCTAACCTTGCAGAGTTTTTGCATGAACTTCGCCAGTTTACTATTTAATTCGTGGCCGGCTTTTCGCGAATTATGCGTGAGCGTGTTTGGAAATGAAAGGCGGAGTTAATTCAGTGGCAAAAAATTCGAGAATTCGAAGCTTTGAAAAATTTAAAAATTCGAAAATTCGTAAATTCGAAGCTTCAAAATTTTGAAAGTTTGAAGCATCGAAGTTTTTCTGACGAAGTTCAAAACATTCGAATGTTTGATCGTTCAGAAATTCAAACTTCGGTGAAAATCAACGACCCTAACCCGAATGAATAATTTTCATAACACGAAAGCTCAATACTATACTTTTTCCACAATCATTCAACAGGATCTTGCAATTTTAGGTCGTAATTTGAGGTAAATAATAAATTTGAGAGATGCCAAACGTTAAACTTTAGTTGTTTCTAAGCAACATGACAATAATAATATTAGTTGTATTCCATTTGCCACTTGGTTCACTTAAATCAGTTCAGATAAATTAGACAACATGACTGAATGAACGGAATTAAACAAACCGATGCATTTATTAGAGTGAATTACTGCAAAGTAAATTAGTATCAGTAATTCTAGTACTCGAAATAAAGTCAGCGAAGTAATCCAGCGAAATTAATAAATGATCTAGTTCAGTAAATGTAAGTTACACCTGATGACAAATAGAATACGGCTAATATTGATCAGTGCACTGCGTTACTATAGAACCGGCAATCTGATTGATTTAAAATCGTTTAATAATGAAACATTACTAATTTGAAATTTTTGGCTTATAAATCGAGGATTGTTTAACAGAATTGGACGATTTAAAAAAAAAAATGTTGTGTCTCTACTTTAAGAGGCTATACGCGAAATTAAGACTATCCCCTTTTGCACTCTTCAACCCGCCCTCCCAACAAATAACACATTTTTTGTCCAAAAACCCTCAAATACACATTCAACTTGAAACACGCATAACTCTGTGACAAATCATCGTAGGAACTTCATTCTTCGCGTCCTTTGCAGGGAATTTAATAATCTTTATTACTCTGATGGTGAATCGAGTCCACAAATTTTTCTGAGCTCCGTACAGATCGTCAAAGATGGACGTTTTTTCCACAAAAAATATTTTTTCCTTCTAAGGGGTTTAAGTGGATTTAAGATTGTGTATATTCTCTTAAAGTACACAGTTTCAACTTTTTTGTGCTCGAAAATTCGTCCAAAGTAGTTAAAAATTCGCTAATTTATGACGGTTTAAAAATTGAGAATATTTCGCGAATTTCAAGAGTTTCGTTTTTTTTTTCTCACTAGTGTAGTATACAAAAATAATCACTCTGTTATGAAAATAAAGCGATACTGCATCTATTAATATATGAATATTATTTAATATAAAAAAGTTAAACAAGGAACATCTTTGTGACAGCCCTTTGTGGAAGTTTGTAGAAGATGTAAAACTTTTCTTAGAACTAAATTCTTGATATGATAAACACCCTAAATAGAAGGGTAAAGTTTTAAACCCTGCGGGTTAATAGTTTTTGAAACATGATTTGCACTAGGGGTTGACGTGTTCTGTACTATGTCAAATGCAGTAACTACCCCTCTTCAAACACATGAAATGAAATACCCCACAGGTATAAAAGTATTCAGCTGGAAATTTTGAATTTAATTTGCTTTTCATGAACCTCATTTTGTTCATTGATCCCTCAGCAAAAAATTAAATAAAAATTAATAAATACATCAGTAACAATGTCGTAGCAGATCCCGGCAAGATTTATTTTTAGTTCATATTTTTAAATTAGATATATTTCTCAATTTTACAATGTAAAGGTGTAAATCTTGGCAGCTGACATTTATTTTTATTTTTTTATGCTGCATAACAGGAAATTAATTTATGTCATATTGCAATATAACATCTGGTGATATAATTTAACACAAATATTGATGTCTTGGTAAAACTGATATATACATTTATTTCCTGTTGTTGACAGTGACAGTGAAAAATTCAAAATTAGAGTACATTAAAAATTTATATATATATACAGTGTGGTCCATTTAAAGTGTTATCAGGAAATATCTCGGAAACTATAAATTTTACGCAAAAATGACCTAGACGAAAAACAATCGTACAAAAGGGGGCCATAATAACGAAATATTGGTTTTGTCCTAGATGGCGCTGTTGTCGCTAAATCATGGTCAACTCAATTTTTTTAAATGAAAACTCCTATCTTTTATTAAAGAATCAGATTCTTCGTTAAAAAAGAAGAATTTATTTAGTTCACTTTTTCGTCAGCATGATAGATGACGCTGTAATCGCGAAAAATGATGTTGCTTTCGGACGTTCCTGTATTAGAGCTTATGCTTAATTTAATTAAAATCTAAAATAAAATGCAATTTAAATTTACACCATATGATTTTAGACAGAATGTAAACAATCAGATGAACCATATTTTATAAAAATGGCAATTGAATGTAATGAGACTATTTGTGATTTTAGATGTGCGTGTTAGTGGACGCGCTTGCACGCACACAAACAAAAACTAACAAACTCACAAACAAACTCACACGCACACAAACTCAAATAATACACACACACAGCCGCGCGCATAAGATACAGGACGTCCGAAAGCAACATCATTTTTCGCAATTACAGCGTCATCTATCATGCTGACGAAAAAGTGAACTAAATAAATTCTTCTTTTTTTTTAAGGAGGAATCTGATTCTTTAATAAAAAATAGGGGTTTTCATTTAAAAAAATTTAGTTGACCATGATTTAGCGACAACAGCGCCATCTAGGACAAAACCAATATTTTGTTATTATGGCCCCCTTTTGTACGAGTGTTTTTCGTCTAGGTCATTTTTGCGTAAAATTTATAATTTCCGAGATATTTCCTGATAACACTTTAAATGGACCATCCCGTATATATAAAATCGTTGTTTCCTTTACCCACATCCTTTTATTTATTAACATTACTCCCAGAGCAATAATCTAAAGCAGTGATTTTCAAACTTTTCGGAGCCATGACCCCCTTGGAGGCAAAAATCACAAATATATTCTTTCGCGACCGCCTTACTTTTTATGAGATCAAAATTACAGTTTGTTAAAGACTGATTTAATAATGTACATTACAAACATTGAACAACGATTTCAGAAATGAATAACGGAAAAAATTCTCATTACAGTGGTTCTATCATGACAGTCTCATAAAAGTATAGGTAACTTAAAAAGTTTATAAAAACAAGTATTTAATTATAGAGATGATAAATAAAACAACAGCATACTAATGTAGAAACTTTTGAAAAATAACATACACATATTTAAATTTCATTAATATCTGTCGTAAATGCTTTCATGATACGAGTAGTACCACCTTAAGGATTAATTTAAAATAATATAACACTAGATATGAAATTGAGGATTTCATCTATAGATTCCATATATATTTCTGCATAGATATGCATATTTTGATTCTCAAAATATATTTTTTTCAATCGCCGGAGTTATGATCCCAAAAAATTCGGTTAATGAAATGAATTTTTTGGTTAAACCAATTTAAAAATCGAAATTTTTGAAAATACGGTTCTATATAATTCAGACTAAGAGAAATTGAACTCCTTTGAGCGTATCTTCATATCTTTATTAGTTTTTAAGGTACAGCGATTTTTGACTTTTTAAAAATCAACTTTGAAGACCCATATCTCGAAAACTAAAACAGATATTGAAATTCGGTTTGAACGAGTGTATTTCTCGTGCTCTACTTAACGTATACCGAAATTTTAAAAATTTTGTTAATTTTTTATTTTTTTTCCATATTTTCTTTTATAAATTTCAAAAAGTTAAAGAGATAAAAAAATCTATAAAAACCAGTGAATTCCTAGTACATATGTATGTAAAATTTTTTTAGAGCA
Organism: Pterostichus madidus; assembly: GCA_911728475.2. Lineage (NCBI taxonomy): Eukaryota > Metazoa > Arthropoda > Insecta > Coleoptera > Carabidae > Pterostichus > Pterostichus madidus. The sequence continues at coordinate 6,553,927 of OU452308.1, read as the reverse complement.
AAAAAACTAAATATTGCCATATTTCGTAAAATTTTAAACTATTTAAAAAACAGTGATTTTTCGTTTTTTTTTGTAATAAAAACTTAAACTGTATGATTTTTTTCCTGAAATTTTGCATACCTATGTACTTTTACGAGAGGAATTCATTGGTGTTCACAGATTGTATTTTTAAATATAAGTTGAAGTCAGCGAGGTTTGAACTCGCGTCCTCTCACTTAAGAATCCAACAACTGTCCTTCCAATGCCATATCAATTCATATTTATTTCCTCCAAAATGAAAAAATTCTTCATATATGCCAAAAATAAAAACGTGTCGGCATGCATACATTGTAGGGCTATCGGACAGTGCCCTAAAGGTCAGGTCATTTAGCGGGGTCGAAGCACGAAGCAAGAGAAGGCACGGCAGCGATGATGCACCATGAATATTTAAAAAATGAGGAACTAGTCAATGAGACGAGACCCGATTGTTCGGAAAGGTTACCACCCATCATATTGTTCATAAATGTCATGTGAGAAGCCAGCGAAAGTAATAAGACCATGAACCGTGGAAAGTGGAGACTTGTCAGCCGACTTGCAATTAGGACACAGAGAAAATATACTGCTCCCAATATTTATTTATTTATTTTCTACAATGCATAACAGGAATATGTTGGCGTATGATAAGTGCAATATTGTGAAAAAGTGTTGTTGGAAGTGTGGATATATATATGTCATTTGAAATTGTTTGATTATTTAAAAAAATATATCGAATATAAAATTGGTGAATCAGTTGTATATTACTAAAATTGAGGATGTGAGATTGAGTAAAGCGTGTTCAGAAAAGGAGTGACAAAATTTGTACGGCAATTCGTATAGCCACACAAAACCATCAGACTTGTAAATGTACGACCAGAACAAAGCGACATGTCATAAGCAAATTTGATTACATTTTTTTGAGGAATCCTTTGATCATATCTACTTACATCTGGTTTCATTCGGTTGTGCACATATCTTTGGCATATTACAATGCACCTAATATTTAAAAAAATATATATATTAAGGTGGTTCTATCATGACAGTCTCATACAAAAGCATAGGTAACCTAAAAAGTTTATATAAATAATTATTACGTTTTTGTATGGTATAGGTTATTAACAGAATTAACATTTCGCTGCAAATATCGTATAATTAACAATAACATTGAATATATTAAATAAAACTATTTAACTAGTTTATGAAATTCAGTAACATAACAAAATTTTTGGAAGTGAATGTTTGATGCCAACCAATAGCAGTGTAAGATTTTACACAGCAGAAGCTGTGACAACAAAGCGAGAACCACAAGCGGCATGATATTACCAGTCGGTACGAAACGTAACTGTATTATCGATACATCCTGTTGACAGTTCATAAGAAAAATGAGAAAAATGCTCCAAAGCAATTATTATCAACTGTAACAACAAATAAATAAATATAAAATGCTGTAATATATTTTTTGTATTAAAATTAATATAATTTACTGATCGAATAATAACTTTCATAGTTCTTGCTTTGTCATTCGTGCGACTATCTCTGTCTACGCCTGCGACCATCTCTGTTTACGCGTGCGACCATCTCTGTCTACCCGTGCAACGTTGCCAAGCATTTCTAACAATTTCATTGAAAATCATCGAATATCCAACTTTCATCGCCAATTTCTTTGAAACTAATCCGGTAAGGCATGGATTTTTTAATACTCATACCTTTATCTTTACATGATATACTGTGTGTTAGTTTTTTGTTAAAAAATAACTACAATATATGAATTTATTACGCAGTAAGCTGCCTCGCGAGGTACAGTTCCTATAACGCCAATGCATTTTTGGTCGACTTTAACTTTACATTACTCAGCTCAACAACGGTAAACTTTAAAAAAAAATTGCATACTAGTGTAGAAACACATGAAAAATTACATTTTACATTTCATTAAAATCCGGGTTAAATGCTTCCATGATAGTACCAGCTTAAATAAATTGATAATATTTAGAACTTGTAAATGTGATTTAAGCCTCAAGCCACAAGCCTCAAACCCCAATTCACAAAAAAGGCTTGTGATTTATATTTTACATAAATAAATCTCAAATCACTATGATTTGTAAATTAATTCACTTTGAAAATGAAGTGGAATTGTGAATTGTCACAACAAAATATTTGTTTAATTGTGAATTGTGATTTAATTCTTTTTTTTCGTGATTTTGCTTAGCTCTGCTCCTAAGAAAGTTTCTCCGTATAACAAATAAAAAATAGCACATCAATGAGTGACAGTAATTTACAAATTTGAAGCAATGATTTCGATGCGATTTTTCTTGTTTGTTATCTTATATTAAACAGATCTTTAAGAATACTGCTAACGCCGATAATTTCCCGTTAACTATTTTCAGAAAAACAAAATTACCCTTGTTAAGCTTTTATAATTTTTTGGCGTTAGTAGGTCGCCGCCTACTTCGTCTAGTTTTGGTGTCGCTGGCGAGAACCATCTCTCTCTCGCTAAGCTAATTCCAGAAAGTCCCCCTTTTCGCAACGAAACGCAATCTGAAATCGTGTATCCAATTAACTCGCTCCGATCCGAGGAAATATATGGTCGGCAGCTCGAGAACACAGGTTTGCCGTATTGTGTCCCAACGCCGACTTTTTGAAACGTCGACAAAAAGAACATTGTGATCAAGTTAATGGATGTTGTAATTAACTAATTATTTTCTCTGTCAATTCTTTCTATATGAGATTACCTGGTTAGCGGGATATGCGATAACAGAACGAAGGCTTTGTTTTATTGTTTGTCTAGACGCAAAATGTAATTTCAGTTTTGATGTGTCAGTGTTTAATTATTGATATTTTGTGTCCTGTCTCTTTTTTGCGCGATATAATTTCATTTGTAAGATAATTGGAAACGCCCAGCACATGCAGCCATCTGCACAAAATTTAATTAAAACTAAACTATAGCTACGATTATTAGACAGATGCTCCAATAAATACTATGAAATACCAATTAAAAATGTCAAGTCTGATATATTAATACCAAAATATTTCTTCATCCAATGTTTAACTACTTTATTGCACCGTTATACCGAGTGGTGCTGGTCGAGACTGAACATACGAATTTCACATGTGGTATAAAGCTTTATGAAATTTCCTGCCCTCTTGTTTATTTTACGACAAAAATTGAATTACAAAGAGAAAGGATTTGAACCTGGGACCTATAAACTCCAGTCGTATGCTTTAACCAATTAAGGTAAAGCCGTCTATGTAATTCAAACCTATTTTATTCCAATGTTTCTCGTTATTTTGTTATGTTCCATAGGCAGCCTCGATCCGAAAACAGAGAGGAAAATTGGAATAAAATCAGATTTGAATTATATACCGACCGTAGATTAGTTTATATGTCCTAGGTTCGAATTCTGCCGGTATGCCAAGTTTTCATATTATAATTCAATTTTATTTCATCAATTGTGAATTAAAAATTGCACACAAACTTATATTTATTTTTTTATTTTAAGTTTTTGGTTTCTTCACAATTTTCAAAATAAATTGCTAAATTTGTATTATATAATTGCAATTGGCAATGGCCATGACTACAAAAATCATGACTATTACTCACTATTTAACAAGAAATTAGCAATTTCTTTATAAAATTGTGCAGAAACCAAATCTTAATAAAAAAAATATAGAAATAGCATTGTATATAACTTCTAATTTTGAAAAATCTTTCATTCTACTGTTTTTTCCTCAAATTGAACTGACTTCGTTGTTTATTTTATCAGTCAGGGTGCGTTCTGTTGTTTCATCGATGAGTTCCTCGACGCTCATTCATGCTTCTCGACCAGTGTGCCATTGCCATTATAGCCACTGAGCTACGACTGCTTATATTCAACAAACAATAAATCTGTTTATTATATTTTGTTGTTTTCTATTGGCGCTTCTGTTGTCAGTAGTTCAGAAGTGTCATCGCGAATATATAAATTATCTTTACGACTATTTTATTAGCAAAACGGTAAATATGTTTTATGTTGTTCTAGAGATAAAATTATCCGACGTGCTGATTTATACTAGACATCAAATTATGGAATAACTAATATTACGACCGTTCAAATTAAGTATCAACAATAAAATGCTTTGTTTTCGCTACATCACTTTGCAAGATTAATTTATTATATCTATAGATATAATAAATTTAATATTCGTCTTTTCATGTTATTCATTTTAATGGAATAAATAAATTTATGATATAAACCAACTATGAAAATGCTAACCCGAATTCAGTTCTGATTGAACATACCTACTCCTGTGGCTATATTTATTTATTTATTTATTTATTCCACTCTATACAACAGGAACTTAATCCCAATTATAGTACAGAGTTCGAACTCATCGAGCCGCAGTGTGGCAGTTCATATATATTTAGCTTGAGTGGGATTAAAACTCGGGCTCTTCGGATTCGAATGCTGTTACATTATCCACATCACCTTACTGTCGGAGTACATATTTCCCAAATATTTTCGTGATTATGATCTGGTAATAATAATAATAATAATAATATGAATCAGTCAGTTTTTGGACAGAATAGTTATTTATGTACCAAGGGTGAAAACAGGCGTTTCTGGCCTGCGGTTTGCGTCTCGTGCTAATAATCATACTCAGGGTCAGAAACAATAATTTTACCCGTGGGACATACAATATTTTATGCACAACAAAATAACATTTAATTATATGTTTAAAAGATTAAAATATTTAAATAGGTTATATGTTAAAATGATATTTTGTAAAGTCAAGTATTCACAATAAACAAAAATTATCATTTTATTTATGTATCCACAAGAATTATTTCTTTATGACTCTAGGCCAAAAACAAATGTTTAAGCCCGCTTTTTAGGGCTAAAAAACATGAATTTCGACCCAGTTGTGTATGGAATTAAATAAAACAAACTTTCATATTCTCAATTTCATCAATAAAGTAAATACTCGTATCTCTAAGCTCTTTTAACAGTATAGTGTAAAATAGAGATGGGAATTCTAGTTGATTTGAGTGAACTAGTTCATTCGTTCTCGTTCACCAAAAAGATTAGTTCACTGAACTAGTTCATTAGTTCACTTTCGTTTACGAAATTTTGAAGACTATGATGAACGGAAATCGTATTGTATTGTGATTCACGAGCGAGAACAAGTGAACTTTTAGGATCTGGTTCTAGTATAATTTGACAGCAGACAGCAGAAGCAGAGCGGTGATCATAGCAACGACCACGAACGAATGAAGTATGAGTCTCGTTCACTCGTTCACTTGTTCTCCGCTCTCCGCTTTCGTTCGACCTCATCGGCCGTGCCGCCGTGGTGGTGAATCATATCCGAATAGTTCGCAGTAAATTAATCTTTAATAAACTCACGAACTAGTTCGTGTCGTCCACTATAAGGAATAGTTCATATGAACTAGTTCGTTCACGAACTACACACTTCTAGTGTAAAATTTCTGGTATTTACTTTTTTTTTGTAAATATAAATAAAAATAAATATATCATCACGCCTTCTACCCATTACTGGGTGTGGCACTCTGCCGAAGCAGATCTCGGTAAGTGATATATTTTGCGCGTGAAGTGGGGTTACCAGTCGTCAAATCATGCCCTCCAAAGATGTTAGTGGTGGAGGAGCCACAGGGGTAGTTTTTGAAATTATGAAAACTGTTTGTCGCCTGTGGGAATCGAACCAGGGTTCTCAGGATCCACAGGCCGACTTCATACCACCGAGCTAGCCACACCATTTTTTTTGTAAATATATGATAAAAAAACTGAATTAGGGCGTAATGGCGGCATATGACATAAGTATGGGCCGTCAAGTAGTCACAAAAAAATAACATCCTATTACCTAGAAATTGATAAGTGAATTAAAATAAATACATTTTTTGTTATTTGTGCACGTTTGTTGAGTTATGAAATAAATGTACAAAATCAGCAATAGCAACTTGTAAAACTGCTTTTTGTACAATACGTCATTTAAATATACAAAAGAGCTTTCAACAAATTAAAAAATAGGTATTTACTTGCAGAATTTTTGTGTAATATTTTATACACGAGGGATTATAATAATTCCACTTTACTTTGTACGCGCAGGATTAAAAATTACTTGAAATAATTTCACCACAATGTTCAAATAAAGTGCGTGCATGAATTTTAATCCTAATACTTTTATTTTACAAATTGCGGATTAACTTAATCATCATAAAATAAATATATCATCACGACATTTTAATGTTCTATTTCTGCGCGTGACAGACAGTCGTATAACCCACATTCTGTTTATCAAGCAAAGTTGAATTCAACTTTTATCAAAAATACGACTTATTTGTGTGGTTCGCATTCCACTATAAGCTGTAAGCTCACAGTACTATAAGTAAGATCAAATTAAAATATTGACATAGAGAAATAAAATGTTGATTTTGGTCTTAATAGATTTTTTTGGGTCTTCCCAATTTTTTTCTAAATGTTGCACTAAATGAATTTTTCAGCGAATGAACTTTAGTTGTCCCAAAAATATTGGAATATCAAGGTTATGTTAACTACGTTGTGAGTTAATAGTATGCTAAAAATTAACAATGGCCAAGATGGCTGACAGCCATTTAACATGGGATAAAAATGCCTGCTCTCCTTTTTATTTTATAGATTATTTTTGACGTTTCTCGAAAACAAATAAAATGTTTCATTGTATATCATGTGTCTGCGTTTTAACCAATCCTGTCATTATTATACTGACAATAAAGCTCTTGTGATTATTCCCGGGAATAATATCTGTAGATGCTTTTTTGTTTGTGGCAAATAATAGGTAGTTTCAGATATAGAAATACACCAACAAATTTTGGAAACAACTTCCAAGAATACATTAATAAGTAATCAATCGATATGAACCCAGTTCAAAATCTTTTAAGTTGGATGAATCGACCTCAACAGCTAAGTCAAAAAATAATCTAATTAACTATAACTCGAGAGTTCGATAAATTGAAAAATAATTCTCCAGTATCTTTCTCAAACTTGTTGTTATTTGGCAATAGTCACTCAAGCCCTATGGGCTTTCGTGACTATTGCCTGGCAACAAGTTTTCGAAAGATTTGTCAAATTATTTTCAATTTATGCTCACTCTCTTGTTATATTATTACTGATTATTTTTTTACGTTTCTCAAAACCAATGAAATGCTTCATTGTATGTCACATGTCTGCGTTTTAATCAATACTGTCATTATTATACTGACAATAAAGCTCTTGTGATTATTCCCGAGAATAATATCTGTAGATGCTTTTTTTGTTTGTGACAAATGATAGGTAGTTGTCAAATAATTATTTAAAACTGTCAACGCGTCAAGTAAAATGTGTAAATAAAAATCGATTTAGTTATATTCCAGCTACAGAAATACACCAACAAATTTTGGAAACAACTTCCAAGAATACATTAATAAGTAATCAATCGATATGAAGCCAGTTCAAAATCTTTTAAGTTGGATTAATCGACCTCAACAGCTAAGTCAAAAAATAATCTAATTAAATATAACTCGAGAGTTCGATAAATTAGAAAATAATTCTCCACTATCTTTCCCAAACTTGTTGCCATTTGGCAATAGTCACGAAAGCTATAGTAAAACTATTTTTTCATATTGTATGTGTTTATCAATTTAACAGACTTTTATTTATTTATTTAATTTTATTTAAAGATGCTTCAACCAGAGGTCATTTGTTGATTTACATTAATTTAAATACATTATATTTTATAAATTAGATTAGTGTCTCTAAGGTAATTTAGAAGTTTGTGTATATTATCATTGTCATTACTTAAGACAGACTTTTGAAATTGATTAAACCAGACACGTAATAAAAAATATATAAACAATTTTGTATGTATCATTTAATTCTGAATATCTTTGCTCTCTAAAAGTTTTTTTTCTTAAATTGAATAGAAGAGCACGAAATTGAATATAACTGATATCAGTAGTATATATCATCACGCCTTCTACCCATTACTGGGTGTGGCGCTCTGCCAAAGCAGATCTCGGTAAGTGATATATTTTGCGCGTGAAGTGCGGTTACCAGTCGTCAAATCACGGCCCCCAAAGATGTTAGTGGTGGAGAAGCCACAGGGGTAGCTTTTGAAATTATGAAAATTGTTTGTCGCCTGTGGGAATCGAACCAGGGTTTTTAGGATCCACAGGCCGACTTCATACCACTGAGCTAGCCATCCCATATCAGTAGTTACATTTAAAATGTTGAATATCCATATACTTATGCGATTTTCTTAAAATAATCCACTTATCAACAATGCTCTAATATTTGACAAAATTTGTAAAGGAATTCACCACTTTCAAAACAAAATTCCCCTAGAATAAACACAATGTACATCAAACAAATTTCCATTTGACTACTGTATCCACATAGGCAAATACTTCCCAGCCGATTAAACAACCACATTCCATAGATAGATCTCTGATATCACTCTCCCCTTGCAGTCCGGGTTCAAATACTCCAATGCAGGGCCATCGAGATCCGTTACTCTCTGGTGAAATGAGTGTGAAATTGTTTGAGGATCAAGTAGGCCTCCTAAATGTCCTGGAATTAAAATCCCAGCTATAATAATCCCCAGATATACGGTAATGTGATCGCGTTCGCTCCATTGATTCGCGGATTCATTCCAGGTGTGTTTACTGCCTGAGGGAGCCAAGCAAGGCCTACTCTGTTTGATACTCGTGGTGGTTATGTCGAGGTAGCGGTTAAGAGACTACGTAAAAACCAGGAAAATGGTTCATATTTTATTTAATGTGATATAATCGCGGTGGTTTATAGATCGTGTTAAATGATTTTTGAGAACTAAACGTGGGGATGAATAATTTTAGGGGTTTTAGAAGGAATTTATAATATTACGGGGAGGGTACAAGTATATTAAATTTGAGTTTAAAACCAAGTGTATTTGGATGATGCTTTGGATATATTATAACCTGTTTAGTTCATGGAACACTATTAATTTTATGCTGATATAAACTAAGTTTGTAATTTCATACATGTAGAATTTTTAAATGAACTTAACAGAAACTACCAAATGTTTCTTATTGTATAGTATACTTTATTTACGACTAATGTACTACATACAAGATTTTTTTGTAATTTCGTTACATAATCTCAAACTAAATAAAATTATGTTAACATTGTAAAATAAGAATTAGTTTATTGACACAATTGTCTATTGGTAGACAATTGTGTCAATTAACTAATTCTTATAATATATTCACCAGGGAATTACCCATTAGCATACTACGGTTGTTGACTTGTAACGAATTGACGCAACCCATGTCACTTTACATTTCTTCAACTAAAGATTGCACGAAAAAGCATGAGTATTCGCCGAGTGTTTGTAGCTCATTTGGTTAGAGCAATCACCATGCGAATGAAAGGTTCTGGGTTCAAATCCCGGCGAATGCTCATAGCTTTCTCAAAAATTAATTTTAACATTGTAATATTAGCTGTATTCCATTTGTCACTTGGTTCACTTAAATCAGTTCAGATAAATTAGACAACATGACTAAATGAACATAATTAAGCAAACTAATGCAGTTGTTGGGGTGAATTTTTCAAAGTAAATTAAGGTCAGTATTTCTAATACTGGAAATAAAGTCAGCGAAGTAATCCAGCGAAATAAATAAGTGATCCGGTTCAGTAAATGTAAGTTAGATCTGATTCAAATGGCAAATGGAATACGCCTATTTTCTAATGTAACTAATTAAATATGGTGAAAGAGAAATATAATTTTGAAATGTCAAAATTTTATTAGCATATCTGTTTAATTATATTTCTTTTTTGTTTCAGGTATGTCAATCTTTTTTCCTGTTTGTTCAATGCATCTAAAAAGTAAGTATATATGCAACAATTATTTAATAGAGTTCGATTCCATTTAATTGGGATACATCTAACCTAGGAAACTATGCTCCAATTCAACAGGTACCTAAATATGTAAAGTTTTACATAAACTTAAGCTAGAAACCGACAACAATTTGGGCAAAAATTCAGTATTACTGACCAATTTTTAAAAATGTAATTTTAGGTTGGTAAAATTTTGTGAATAACAGAACTCCCTACAAATTACTAAATAAACCAGTGGTTTGAAACTGTTATTTGAAACATATTTTCTAGCTTAAAGCCTCCAGCATCAAGTCACCTACTATCAGGCAATAAAAAAATCATTCTTTCTAACCTAACTAAACCTTATCTCAGTCTTTGCCATTTGATACATTTATGGCATATATGGACGGTTCCATGAACAAAAATTAAAATTTAAAGTTGGATTAAATAAATAAAAGCAAATCGAAATTACATGTCAAATAATAGTTATTTATTATACAAGTGTTTTATTAGGTATATTAAACACGCAAGAAAAGTTTAAACACGAGACCGAAGGTCGAGTGTTTAATATTCTTAAGTATTTTATATACCAATAAAACACGAGTGTAATACAAAATTTTATCCACAACTCATAATTGGTATCGAAGAAGATTGGTCGTAACGTTTAACGTTGATTCAGTTATACATATTTTCTCAAAATACGGTAGATTGAAGTAGTTGCTAAGTAACAAGTTGTTTACAATGTTTTATGGAATATAAAACCTTAGGGTTTTATGAACCATATAATTCAACTGAAATCAGTGTAATACTATCTTTATTATATATAAGTTGTGGATAAAATAATTAAAATTTCTGTCAAACATTAGATTTGCTTTTATTTACTTAATCCATATTTAAAATTTAACTTTGGTTGGTGAAACCGGCCATTATACTCCTTTGCGATGATCTTCAAATCTCTGAAAAAGTTTTAGGATCACTGATAAAAAAATGTCATTATACTGATGGGGGAAATTTTAAAAATTGGTACTGATACTACACTTTAGCCAAAATCTGAAACTATAATAAAAGGTGGGATGTATATCAGACTTTTTAACATTTCTACTACATTCTGACATTGAATAGATTATTTTCTGACGTTTCTCAAAACCAATGAAATGCTTCATTATATGTCACGTGTCTGCGTTTTAACCAATCTTGTTATTATTATACTGAGAATAATGCTCTTGTGATTATTCCCGAGAATAATCTATGTAGGTGCTTTTGTTTGTGACAAATGATAGGTAGTTGCCAAATAATTATTGAAAACTGTCAACGCGTCAAGTAAACTGTGTAAATAAAATCGATTTAGAAGTATTTCAGATACAGAAATACACCAACAAATTTCGGAAACAACTTTCAAGAATACATTAATAAGTAATCAATCGATATGAACCCAGTTCAAAATCTTTTAAGTTGGATGAATCGACCTCAACAGCTAAGTCAAAAAATAATTAATTAAATATAACTCGAGAGTTGGATAAATTAGAAAATAATTCTCCAGTATCTTTCTCAAACTTGTAGCCATTTGGCAATAGCTACTCAAGCCCTACGGGTTTTCGTGACTATTGCCTGGCAACAAGTTTTCGAAAGATCTGTCAAATTATTTCAATTTATTCTCACTCTCTTGTTATATTATTACTGAATATAAGTCAGCAATGGCATCAATCCAAATCAAATAATTTTCTATAGCTGTCACTGGAACATTCCAACACAAAAACTAATCAACTCTTTTCAATATCAAAGCTATCTAACAAAAACCATAACTCACCTCACCTCACAGCACTGACAATAATTCTATCTACGACATAAGCGATTATATACAACCTACATTAAGGTACCGAACACACATGCTCCAACGATATACGTACCTACCATTCCTAATTGAAATTTATTATGACTGGTGGCCAGTGATACTTGGCAAACACGTCCGAAGGCTTAGTACAAACTCAAACACCAACACAAGAACACGTGAGCACGATGTACACAGACCAGCGTTAATTAACAATAAAATTTAATACGAGAACAGGAGAACTGTTCCGGTGCAGGAAGATTAAGAGTAATATTCGAGGGACAAAACTTTAAATGTAAAATATTAATCTGCGAAATGCATTATTCGAACAAGGTGAAAATAAGGGTTAGATTTGTGGAAGATACAGATATTTGCATTGTTATTAAACTCGTATTGCAAGCAACAGTTTGCGAGGTGAAGGTTGTTGAATACTAGACGTTCAAATATTGAAAAACTACAATGGCATTCTATAACTTTAAAACGATAATTTTATCATATGTTATGACGATATCAAGGAAATTTTATCTATGAAATTAACATCTACTGCGCACATTGGAAATAAAAATTAACCGAATCTCCAAATAAACAAAACCGATGTAGAATTTCAAAATAGTGACATCTAGTTTTGTTTAGACGACCGATATTATGTTGGTATCGTATTTCAGAATCGCACTGCTGTTTACTTTTCCTGTTAAAATGAATTTCAAACTTAAGATTTACAAAACAAACAAAATACTGTTTAATAGTTTAAGCTTGCTTACAATTTGGTCTAATGCCACCTTTTCCAAATTTTTGTCGCAATGTTTTCTTTTTGTATATGTAATAATTGAAATACAGTGTGTAAGTAAACGTACATAGCTTAATAGAATGTTAAGGAGACCGCCTGGAACCCAAATCTGCAGTAATTCGATGTTTATTTTTTTCATATACGAGCCCTGTCCCACATCAGTTAACCCGAATCTTATTTTTTCGTTTGATGTTTTATTTTGCAGTTTTATTTCTCGTGTAGTATACAACAAAATTAAGTGAAATTTTAATGAAACATATACTAGTGTGTTGTTAATACACAGATAAAATTTGAAGTCAATCGATACATACATCTTGGAACAGGAAGTAAACATTTCTATATCAACTAAAACTTTTTAGTTTTATTCAAAAACTGTATAATAATAAAGTTTGTTTGAAATAATAAGTAACTTTTACTTCATTCTTCAAGCTGCCTACAAGATAAAAATCATGATAGTCCAGTAGCATGTAGAATTAGTTTTTTGTAAAAAAAATAATTGCTAGTTATACTGCTATACATTTTGTGTTTAACGTATATTTAATGTTAAATTTTAGTTAAAAATGTTGAAAATTAATTGTAGATTTTAGTATACATCAGGTACCTGCGTTTTTAGTATTATTTAAATTTTAAACAAAAAATAAGATTCGAGTCAACTGAAGTGAGATAGGGCTCGTAGTACCAGCAAAATTTGATGTGGGCCAATAAGAAATAATTCCGATTTCATCGAAATCAAAGTTGTCTGTGCAAAAACAAAAACCGGAAATATTACATTTGACATATAGGAACATTGGCGCCGCAATGAAAAATTATGTTTATCAACATTGATTTAAGGTTAACTTCATCCGCACCGTACCAACCTCCTAAAAAATTGTGGATTCTATTCACCATTAGGGTAATTTCCAACAATGGACGCAAAGAACGAAGTTCCTACGATGATTTGATACAGACTTATGCGTGTTTGAAGTTGAATGTGCATTTGGGCATTTTTGGCTCATAACTTGGTGACTACAATAAAATTGGACGATTCTTTAAGACGAAAAAATGTTTGTCTCTCAATGAGGCAAAAACCCTTAAATGCACATTTAAATTCGTTCTATCAGCCCTTATTCTGATAAAAGATAGATCCGTTTCATTTCTTTGGGATAGCGCCAATTATTTGTTTATTTGCAACTCTGCTAGTTAATCCCAATTACAGTACACAGTACCTACAATTTATAGTGAAATTAGAGCCACACACTCACACACACAATCCTATTTTTTGGAACTATAGTGAAAATTTAAACACACGATCTCTTGCTTACTAGAAACAACTTCTATGCATTGGACTACGACTCCCTATAATCGTCACAATTCTCCACTATTTCACTTCCTCTTCCTCCTCTCTTTTCACCCCCGGAAACCCGTTCCCGCCCCCGTCGCTGGCCTGTGACTATTCACCGGAGCGGCACATACGGATGAATGTTCCGGCAACGTTCCATAAACATTATGTATTACATTACGTGAACGCTATGCGCTACAGAACGACCGCGACGCCGAAACGTTGAATGTTTCCTATTCCGTTCTGGAGGTTGAAACACATGGTTTGGTTCTTAGTTGATGTATTTCAAGACAGAGAAGATAGTTGAATTTAGATGTTGCATTCGTACCACTGTTTCTGAAATTTACGAATTGTGTAGAATTTTACAAAGATACATCGAATAATAATAGTCTAAGAAGGTGATTAACTAATAATTAACTAAGTTAACTTATTTTAGAGATAAATATTTAAAATAATAGATGCATTAACGTCTTTCCATTGAGAGATTACAGGTATAGTGTGGTTTTGTATTGGCGATGCTACAATATATGCCAGCGCTCATTATTTATTTGAACCTCAAAAGCTATTTTGGGTCTTAAGACCAAAGGAAACGATGACAAATCTACGATAGCGTAAATAATTGTTTTCCTACAACTGTGCGATTTCTTTGTTATTACGTAACTATTATTGCCTTGGTTACGTATGGAAAGTAGATGAATGCAGACCAAGTGCATTTCTGTAAGCAAAGAAACACTAGCGCCGAAAATGTTGCATAACGTAACTGTCAAAATAATTATAAAATTGTTGTATCAATTAAAAATGTAATTTTCATTTATAATATTGAAAAAAATTCTATGTAACACACGTGAGAAAGGGCCATTGCATTGCTATCACACGTGCCCCAATTTTCGTACTCGTTTTGCAATGAATTCCTTTCCTAGTATTAAAATATACTAATGTCAATTACTTTTATTCTAATTTGAATAAATCTGCAAAATTTTCTAAATAAGGGAGTAAAAAAAATTAATATGTTTCAATCGGACTAAAAATATTATTTCGAGTCTCGCAGTCATCGCTACTATTATTACTTAACCTGAAAACTTATATAACGAAACAACTAACTAGGGTGCAATTTATACGCAATAATTTATGTTTGTTTTTTTAATGGGATATATTTTATTTTTTTACACATGAATGTACAAGTATTTAATACGACTTTTTTTGTGCAATCTTCCTACTAAAGTAATGTTTTATCTTAACTTTTACAAAAAATCTTTGAACCTATCATATCTAGAGAACACCTTCAGTGAAGTAAGTTCCGTTATAATTTCTTAGTACTTGCAATTGGCTCTTTTGTATAAAAGGTTGAATGGACCTGCCTTAAAACATTGGAACTGCAGACTTAGTCAGCCTCCCTATTAAACCCTACCACTGCACGAATGCAAAGTTTTGTAATATTCGTGAAAATATTTTGCAAAATTTCTATCTAATCCTTGTCGAGTGAGATGATCGTCACTGATCGATAAAATAGTAACTTCTTTCCGTGTTTAATTGATAATTACAATGGAAGAGCGAACTTCAAAGGATTTATGTGAAGCTGTGTAATTTGCAGTAGATAATTGCTTGCGAACCGTTAAAAGGATGTAAATCGAGCCGAAGCTGCTTCGTAGCTTCGCATCTTCATCTTCGCAGGATATTGTTTAACAAACGCGGTCTTTTCCTAATTCACTTTTTATATCGCTAGCTAAAGTTTCCTCAAAGTGAAACTACCTTACAAGCCAGATTTGTTTAACACACATATGTTTAGTAAATTGTGCTAAATTAATGATGCGTTAATTAAGATGTATACCCTACTATCTCCTTTATCTTGTGACCTACTAACCAAGATATTTGTTATTTTGCTGGATTATTGTTGTAAGGTTAATACATATGTCTGCTACTGGCACTCTACAAACAATTTTCATGTATTATTTATTTTTCAAAACTAATTTCTCGTGTTGCGTCCTCTATGTTTGAATGAAGATACATATAATATATTATTCTCCACAGAACTTGACGTATTCAATATCAAACATGTTCGCATATTTTCCGCTGACAAATATTCCCAGATAATTTTATTAATTAATGTTTCTTGACCTATTCAACCAATCAAAATACAAAACACTTCTAAATTAAACCAATAATCACCTAACTATAGTCTCAACGTAATTTTATTCTTCTTCTTTTTGTGGCATTACAATCCGTTGAGGATATCGGCCTATCGGGCTTACCGAGCTGCAGTTTTTACACTGCCGTACTGTCGGTTCTACTAAGTTAAATGCTACATTATTTAAGGCATACATGTAATTTTTTTATTTTTCGACAAATCACGCACTAACCGTATTTATTTGGCAGTTCCTGAACTGATCCTACTGCCCCAGCTATTTTTGTGGGTTGGCAGGTTAAACCCATTTTCTATCTCTTTCTAATCAACTTTTAGTCCTTGTTATCCGTTTCAAATTGGTCAAATCTCAATTTGTATTAGAACGTATATTCAGATTTTAAATGTATTGGTAATTAACACTAGATACATTATTTATTTGGAAGTAATACGAGTTAGTTCTAGACCAGTTCAGGGTTGAACCCAAAGTTTCTAAACAAATACGGCCATTGTCGGCAGGCGAATTCGAACTGACGAACCTTGGTTTGAGTGACGTCGCAGTATATTAAGAGATATGCATTTGCAATTACATGCTCGACCACCACGTCTACCGTAACTTCATAGTAGACCGATTTAGACAACAAAATATTACTATACAAATTTTTTGTATAATCTCCTAATATTGCAAAATTCAATAAAACTGTGAAGACAATATATTGACTGACCGTGCACTAACAATCAGAAAAATACATATTGAATGTGCACAGAAATGCCCAACATAGGAGTGTAATTCATGATTTTAATAATGTTCGGAAATTGGCTCATTTTAGAGCAAAATACGTAGAAGAATAAAAAATTCTTAAAATTAAATTTTACATTTAAAAAGTTTAAATTTGTTGAAATATCAAGACTGTAGTATTAGATATTCGAAAAATTAAATGTGTCATTTTTGTAAAAAAAAACATAGCTATGAAAATAAAAACAAATTAAACAAAATTTTATTTTGACAACTCAGTCAAAAATTCCTTATCTTAATTGTTGAGCTAAACTTCATCAAAAACAAATCACTCTGCCCGGAAACGTTTTTTTAACTTTTTAACTAAAAAGAAATCTGATGGCGTTAAATCAGGGCTATAATGTTAACTCCATAAATCCATAGTCATTAATTAGTTACTGAACTTCATTTGCTTTATGTATCCGAGAATAATCGTTAAACTCATTTTATCAACAAATAAACTTTCACAAATGAAATACAACTTCGCACATGTACTCGTACTTGGAAATGTCACAGCTATTTTATAATAATTTGTTTGACATCATTGCGTTTTTGTTTCAAATTAAAACAGGTTCAAGAAATGAATTAAATTTAATGTTATTTAATACGCTTATTAACCCAAATTGAAATAAACTTGTGTAATGTATTGAAAAGAGTTAAAAACGAAATAAAAAATAGTGTTAGCGCTAATCCGCTTTATGAATCTGCCTGTAAAATTATTTTCTACCAAACACTATCTAATAAAGCTGAATAAAAATGTCAATAACATGAAAATACTCCCTCGTAATATGTATAATTAAAACTATGATATCGATGCGATATTTGTAGTTTGTAGATAAATTTAATATGGATAAGCATGTGATAGTAACAAATATAGATATTTTCTGTTGGTTGGTTTAGCTCGTATATTTCCATGCCTCGTATGTATGGTTGTGCTATTCTGGTAGTGAGTCAGAGGAAATAGGAGTTTCTGTGTATCGGCGGCGTGACGGGAAATCAGTGGAACATAACGCACGCTGGTTCATCCTATAAATAATTCCCGAGGAAAGGATACAAAATGGCGGCGTTTACCGCCGCTGCGTCCGTTCCGTTATGCAAATGCCATTTGGAGTTAGGCTAATGTATCTTGTGTTTGAGTGAATTATGGCCGGCGTAGAGATGAAAGTTTTTATTTATTGCATTCGCTGCGCTACTGTAAATAGCCACCGCCGCCACCGCGGCAGCACCGGCGCCACGCTACGAGTACATGTGTATGGACTGCGTTCTGCTTAATTAAACCAACCGGGCATTTTTCACCATTAACCTGCAATTAGCTAAATTTCAAATAACGGCTGTACTTGTACGCAAGAGACTCATTTCTCTTCTTTTCTTCATTATTTTACTGACATTTTCGTTTTACAAGTTGCGACTCCAAAATCACAACACGCATATTTTATTTACAGCCACTCGCACTTCAGTGCGTCTACCAAAAATGAATTCGCGGGTTTATATCTCGCTAACTTCAATTTATATACACAAATACAATTTTATCTGAATGGTTCAGATTCAACAAATTGGAATTAAATTCCTGTTATGCAACCGAATAAAATGTGCTTATTTTTCTTAACATGAAACTGTTACTTTGTTATGAGTTCATGCTACCACAATGGGGGATTCAAGTGGTAGAGGTTTTTAATATATATTTATTAAAATAAGTTCTTGACCGTACATCATTTTTAGTACAATATAAAATAACACCATAAATGATATCTTTATTGCTGAAATATGAAAGTTAAAGTTGAATAATTTAAAACGCTCATTGCAATTACGTAGTTGCATTAAGCCAATCACAGAGCTTTGTCTGAACCGTTTGTCGGTGCTCAATTTTACTGAGAGGAAGACGAAGAAGAAATAAGCATTCAGCATTCTACGATTCTACCAATGACGCATAATACTAGACAAATTATGCCGTATTCAAGTCAATGCAAACGCCGTTGTTATCCCTCTAGTTATGCTTTGTCTGAGGATTCTACTGACAACGACACACGTTACGTGAAGGTACGTGTTATTTATCTCTGTCTTATCTGTCTCTCTGTAAGCTAAGATGCAACTACGTCACATTCGTTTGTTTCGAAAATTTAAATATTTTTATCATGCTTAATACAAGTTTTAAAAAAAAATTATTTGGGTATAATAATTTTATTACATACATTAATATATAAAAAATTCAAAAAAGTCTTGAAAGGCCCATTGTAAGGATATTGCGTGGTAATATTGCCAACTTTTTCAAATGAATTTGTGAATAAACTTGCATCAACTATGCAACGAGATTTGTTATTGACATTTTTATTCAGCTTTATTAGATAGTGTTTGGTAGAAAATAATTTTACAGGCAGATTCATAAAGCGGATTAGCGCTAACACTATTTTTTATTTCGTTTTTAACTCTTTTCAATACATTACACAAGTTTATTTCAATTTGGGTTAATAAGCGTATTAAATAACATTAAATTTAATTCATTTCTTGAACCTGTTTTAATTTGAAACAGAGTTATAGATAATATTAAAAATGTTGTTAACGCTAATCCGTTTTATGAATCTGCCTGTTAAAGATTAACTAAACATATTTAAAGATTTTTAAAACTTGTATTGCCGCGAAAATCTCGTCAACTATTTTTTTCACGATTCCAATACTTCCTTATATAACAGAAAGTAAAAAAAATATTGTTATTTGTAGTACGCAAAAAGGTCGAATGCCGATAGTAACTATCTGCAAAGAGCATTAGCCTGCAAATGTTTATTTTTGTCATTAAATGACGTTCAATAATATACTATTTTACTGATCGTAGAAAACATAATAATTTGTTTTTAATAGTTTTATAACATACTTTTGGTCATGAAACAATAAAATACATATGGTTAAGTTTGACTTTTAAATAAATATGCTGTGTAATTTTGTAAATTTTCATATTTAATTTCTGCCATTTCGAAACGCAGAAAATAAATTTAGTTTATTGATGTAGATGCAGAATTTTAAGCTCTACAATTTTAATATGAAGCATTTTAGTTTTTAAAAAATTGGGACGCAATGCGCACGGAAAATCTGTTTTACCATGTTAAACGCCTATTGCCTGCTTTTCATGATACAGCCGGTACACTTTTCGCTTGAGTGGGAATCTAACTCGAGATCTCCGAATTCGAGTGTGGTAACGCTACCCACATCACCGTATAATAGTTATTTTTATAACAAGTGCCGAAAAAAGGTTTGTTACATGCAAGTACAGAATTTATCTGCACGAGCACGTAACCTTTTTCGGCACGTGTTATAAACAACATTTTTCCTACAACTGTGCGATTTAGCAAATCACTAAAATATTATCAAAATTTATATAATTCTAATGATATTACACGAGAACGATGTTTTACGGCGTTGCTATGGTTTGTTTGTTGATTGCTGGCACATTGTTCTACGTTATTTAAAAATATTTCACTAACTTCAAGATAATTTCTTCAAAATCGTCTAGATTGGAATAGTACAGTGAGTGATTCTTCTTTATCATAAACACCTCGAAAGATAATTGAAGCTCCGGATTATGCTATGTTGCATTTATTTTCGACAATGACAATCAACCTGCTGCTGGTACTTCTAAAGCCTCCGAAATTGTTCTCAATAATATTACTGTTAATAATATGAACAGGTACGGCAGAAATCAATGTTTCTTTAGACAGTACAAAAGTTTCTACTTCACATTATGTCAATATAAGCAACTGTAACAACTGTGTTAATAATATACACAAACAATAAATATTATGTATTTCACTTACTCTTTAAATAAAACCTTTTATCGATATATTTTACTTTGTTCGGTTCTTTTTATTAGTTGTCTACAGATTAGATATACTGCAATTTAAGGTTATATTTATAAACGTCAAAATATACTACTGCATATTTACTAGCGCTGGTTCACCGTATCTTCTTCTTCCATAAGCGTCTGTGGCCAAAATATGAATTCCGCGCTCGGCGCGAAATTTAAATCGCTCTCAAAACAACTTTCTTTTGACATTTACGTAATGAAGCATTTTCCGCACTAGTGTTTCTTTGCTTACAGAAGCGCACTTGGTCTGCATTCGTCTACTTTCCATACGTAAGCAAGGCAATAATAGTTACGTAATAACAAAGAAATCGCACAGTTGTAGGAAAAATAATAAAGATATTAATTTTTTTCTTAGTAAATATGAGTTCTTAAATTACAATTTATACGCATAAATCTAAAATAATATAAGCACGTTTCCCAGCGGAAAAGGTAAGCACATTTTTATGACATTATTGTCAAATTTTTCTGATGAATCTATATAAACCATTTCAATATTCAAGATGCTGTTAAAACGAACGAATATCTCAAAAGAAAGTTAGTGAAAGTATTAAAGAATTAAGATTCGATTAAATCCCGAATTAAAAGTGAGGGAGATTCTCTCCATGTTGATCACAAAACAGAGTGACTGCACCGTCACTTCATCACGTTAGAAAAATAAATTGCCACCGCGATGGATTGGCACAACAGCTTTCAACTTTATTTCCATTTCTCGCAGAAAGTTATTAAATATTTTTTGCATGCAAATAACTTCAACGTCTTAGGCCGCAGACACAATTTGCCAAGTCACTTTGAGGCTGTTTATTCCTTACGAAAGTTTATGTTAATGTATTTCGCCGGAAAAAAAGAAAATAATGATCTTACTCGGAGATTTAGTGTAGAAATTCCAGTGTAAAGTTTTTATTTCCCCACAGGTAAATATTTGAAATGTGAGATGGATTTTCAATATCCGGACTATTACAGAAACTTTTCAGTAGAAGGTTGTTGGTGAGGTTGGTTCGCGATTCGACAGTTTCAGGCCGTATATTTTTTCTCTTATTTTTTGCCGAGTTCTTGTTGACTTTTATAAGCGACAGCGAGTGCTTTGCGAAACTAACGACGCGATTTTTAATGTGCTGATCTCATCAGAACGTTTATTTTCCAGGGATTGAGTTTGCCTTCACTGCGGGATTAATCGTTTATTCCGACTTTTAAATATTATCTTGCCAAGAAATTACTGATGAGGTCGTCTGCTTTGACATCTAAATTACGGATTTCTTACCTGGGGCTTTCTGCCCTTTCTGTTAACCCTAAATTTACCATTTATTTTAGTTGTATAAAACATATTCTATTCTAATATTGATTACGTTTACACATAGGATCAAAATGTACTTTGATTTCACTTTGACTTTGAAAAGGCGATTTTAACCGTTTTGTAACTATAATCCGATCGACGGGAGATTACAGGGTAGTTGTATAGGACGTATTTTGTCTTTATTCTAATTGGTTGAATAATGATAGTGACATTGCTAAACCAATTTTATTATTTGCTATCGTAAATAAAAAATTATTTTTCTACTCTCATTACTTAAATGTCATTTAACGTACTGGTCGCCATTACGCTAAATAACATTTTAATCATGTGTTGACAAACTGTGGCTTCGAACGTTTTAGTCACGGCGTGAAGTTATAGTCTGACTAGGAATCGTAAAATGACGTTTAAATTATTTTATATTTGTGGCTTTCTTTCATAAGTTTCTGGTATGAAATAATTGTGAAAGAAATCTGACCTTTATGTATTCTGCTATAGGGTATAGAATTGTGAGATATCCTAATTATTGAGGGTTTCTTGCAGGTAACCAGCTAAATACTGGATTTGAAAATCCGAAAGTAACATTAGCACGCCTAGCTTAAAATAGATGAATCACTGTGCGACAAGAAAATAATAATTCAGGGTTATTTACATATATTCTTTTCGAAACGTTTTATTTTATTATGACAATAGTAATTTATAATAGAATATGTTACATATATATTATACATCTATTCAGAATTATCACTATCAGAATCGTTAGAGTTTAAGTTTATTATTAGTGGTTCAACTTCCCTATTCTTAACACTTAAATATTCTAATTCAATTTTTTTTACATGATTCACGCAGTTCTTCCACATATCCGCATTCATTTTTACTGTTTCATTTCTTAATAATGTAACAACCCTTTCGCTTAGTTGAGGTGATGAATTATGTGCCCGGAGTGACCTTTTAAAATTACTCCAAATTAATTCAATCGGATTGAATACGCAATAATAAGGAGGCAATCTTAAAATTGTGTGCACAAACGATGTTGCCATATTATCTACTACATATTCTTTTGCAAAATTGTTTCCTTCTGTAGTAGGTTAGTTTTTATACTAAATTTTATGGCAATTCCAAGAAGTAATGGATTATTTCTAAAATATTAACGGTATTAAAATTTTCAATACACTCCTGTTCTGTTATTCTCATCTCCCACAGTGGTCCATCTATCTTAAGCTAGGCATGCTAATATTACTTTGGGATTTCCAAATTTAGTACTTAGCTGGGTACCTGGAACAAACCCTCCAAAATTTTGAAAGGAAGCCACAACCATAAATAATTTAAATGTCATTTTTCGATCCCTAGTCAGACTATACATTTGTTCATAACGTACAAGTAATTTTACATTTAAAAATCTCTTTTTCAAAGTCAACTTAAAGTACATGTTTTTCGTACATGCAAACCACTTCTACGAGTACAAACCACCCTGACAATTGCTATTCATCAGAAATAGTAAATAGGCTTAAAACAACAAACAAGTTCCAATAGTAATTTACAGAGAACTTTCTTCACAACATTATAAACTCCATTTCCCACTAATCTCTAGTTTAGCATCACGCAGCCGTCTAGTCGGTATGACGCCACCAAGTCCAGTTTACAACATGCACGAAATCCTTTCTTATTTCCCTCCACGTCTCCACGTGTCGACCACGGAGCCATGAAGAGGTTGCGAAGGTGTAGGAGCTGACGGCAACGCCAGGGACAATTACACGGCGACGCTGCTGATACTTGACACGTCACGGCGCTACGGCGTCATGGCGTCATCTGCTGTAAGAAGACGCATACGTGGTGTAATTAATGTCGGTGCTTGAGTGGTCTGTGCGAGAACAGCAGGCGTAGTTAGAAACAGTACATAGAGATAAGAATTTTGACTAGCAAAATTTTTTAACAACTTCGTGCCAATGCGAATTTCTTAAATTATATATTTTGACCAGTGGTATTTTTTGGTGGAGTCTCCTAAGACTTATCGCGTGTAATTACCGAGCTATCGTTACTGCTTATACAGGATGTTAATTAAAAAGCTGACCATAGACGTTTAACATAGAAAATCAGTTGTTTCTTGCGTGAATGTGCTCAAATTAAAATAATTTTAGACAAAAATATTTAAATATCTTTTGTTTGTACCAATTTATTTATACAAATTTATACAAATTAAGATGAAGTAAATATAAAAATTATTTTTATCACCATGACAACTGTAATAAAAATGCTATTTTTGGTCCTAAGACTAAAAAACGATGAGGAAATCATGGTAACGTACACATTCTTGAAATAGCGTTCTTTTACTATTGAAGTGGGTGAAAACGAAAAATGTTTTATTTATTTAAATGAAATAAAAAAATAAATATACCTTTACGAATTATCCTCTTGGGGGAGGTGGTTTAGTAGCAGGGTGTCGGCCTGTGGATTTAAGAACCCAACGTCGATTCCCATAGCCTACAAACAATTTTAACTGCAATAAAACTACCCCTGGGCTCTCCTTCCACTAACATTCTATGGGGCCGTGATTTGACAACAGGTAATCGTACTTCGTGCGGAAAATATATCTATATATACCTGCTACGGCAGAGTTCCACACCCAGTAATGGGTATTTATTTATTTTATATTCATTACTGGGTTGTAGCACGCTGCCGTGGCAGGTTTCGATATATTGAGGCGCGTGAAGTGCAGTTATTAGCAATCAAATCACGGCCTCCAAAGATGATAATGGAGGTGGGGCCACAGGGATTATTTTAATGTGGTGAAAATTATTTGTCGGCTATGAGAATCGAACCTAAGATCTTAAATCCGCTAGCCAATTCGATATCACTGAACCACCTACCCCATAATTATAATAACAATAATATCAAAATGATCAATATTCAGGTGATAACTTCAAATTCAATATATTAGACTCATGTTTCTCAGTAATACAAAGTCAAAATTCACCTATCTATATTATATTTTACTATACAAACAAGTGTTCTGTGTAAATGTAGATAATGTATATTTGCATCCTGGTTGCATGTGCTTGAGGTCCAGACCCCGAAGCATATAAGCTCAATTGCGCTGCGAACATGTTCACAGCAGCTTCTTTATATTCCGTGAATTGCAGTGACTTTAAAATGTATGACACCTCACCTGCAGTGTCTTCGCTCATCGCTAGGTTTGACTGTCAAGTGTTCACTTTTCGCACCTCGTTCTTTGGGAGGCAGCGCCTTCTCTCATCATTCGCATCTGCATGCTGCTTGGAACTTGTAAACAGATGTGACTGCCGAAGTAAGGCAGTTTTTGTTTGAATGCAACGTTGGCAAGGTGCCACTCTCTGTTTGTAAAGCGACATTAATCGTTTTTCAATGGATATTTTTATTTTAGTTGACCTACCGCTTGGGTGCATTTTCAGGGAAATAAAACTGTTTTTAATTTATGGACTGTATCTTATTTCATGCGAGGATGTAGTAATTTAAAAGGTGTTATAGAGGCCGATTTTTTTTCAACATTATTCGCTCGTAATTCGTAACAAATAAAAAGTTTGCTGAATTACCAATGTAATGCCATTTTAAAAGATGATTTTAATATTTTTTTTTTCCAAGAGAAGGTATTGTTTTATTTTTACAATTGAAAAAATAAATATATTTAATTTTTCTAGTGCAACTGTAACAAAACGGATGATTCAGAATTTGGTTTGTTTATAAATTATGATATTTTACTATTTTACTATCAACTTAAATATCTTTCTAAAGTTGAACTGACAGAGTTTATTTTGTTTATCAAATTTATTAGTGCATATGTTATAACTTCAGTATTCTGTAGATGATTATTTATCAAGTTTATAGCTTTTCTGAATTGTCGCGTCTGGTTATACGGGATGTGATGACATATCTGGGTAAATTATAGCTAAGCGCGGGGTCGGATAGATTTAACCTCGTCTGGGTTTTTTATGTAAACGCATATGTGCGACCAACGCGACGATACCACCCCCTTACCCTTTGTAAGAATATCCCATGGAATACAACAACGATTAGTTAGTGGTGTTTTAGCTTCTGACGAGACAAGCTGTCTCGTCTGTGCAAGATGTAGATCTTGCCATGTAATTTTGTAACTTAAAGATTAGTTTTATTCATACGTTGTTGTTGGTTCCATTGCCGGGAAATTGTTTAATTTCAATATTAATCACATTAATAACTTTAGTCTTTTTATAGCTTTTATAACTTCTGTAAATTTTACGTTATATTTTTATATATTTCATTTTTATGTTTTATTAAATATATATTTTTACCTAGAAGTTCGTCTTATTTAGTTTTATTTTATTTTGAATTAGATCGCGACTATCTAATTACACAACCAACACTATTAATTTTACCTTATTTAATGACTTTTAAAATCATTTTTATATAAATGATTGCTATTAACATCGTTTTTCTTCAAACGTTAGAAAAGGACAAAATTTCGGAACTCCTTAGCAATAGTTAAAGTTTAACTTTTTCTGACGCTCGTTAAAATCAAGAAGTTTCACTAGTTCACACGCGCTAGAACAATTGTATGACACAAAAATGTTTAATTGGGTAAATATTCCGGCGTATAGCATATTTTATGTGGAGTAAAAGTGACTTTTTGTGCCTCATTTTTAGTTATCAATAAGATTCATCACGAAAAATATCAAATTAGCTCCTTATAAAATAATAATCTATTATACGAGGGCAGGATGAAAAGTCCCTGAAAATAAAACAGATGGCGCCACAATCGCAAATCTCATGTGACATTTGTGCTGTACCATCTTTAACTAGATCGCATTAAAATTTTCAGACTTATATATCATTCAGTTCTGTTTTGACACCCATCGAAAGCAAGCAACCTTGAAGATTTTTGAAAACATGGAAAAAAGTTAATTTCGCGTCTTTATTAAACATTATTTCTTGCGTGGAAAAATCATTACGCAAACCAAAGCATCGCTTGTTAAACATTATGGGGACTCCTCACCATCGATTGGAACGATTCACAAGTGGTTTACTGATTTTCGTTGTGATAGTATGACCACAAAGGACACCGAACGTTCTGGTCGTCCAATTGAGTTTACAACGCCAGAAATCGTCGATAAAATCCATGGTATGATATTGGACGATCGGCGAGTTAAAGTGCACGAGGTGCTGAGGCTATGAGCATCTCAACCGAACATTTTGCATAATTTTTTGGATATGAGAAAGCTATCTGCTAGATGGGTGCCGCATTGTGGATAACGCACCGGCGCACAGGTCCGCAGTTGCAATGGCAAAATTGCATGAATTGCGCTACGAATTGGTTCGTCATCCACCATATTCTCCAGATTTGCCCCTCTGCGATTTTTATCTATTTCCAAACTTGAAGAAATGGCTTGGCGGAAGGAGATTTGGCTCCAACGATGAGGTCATCGCTGAGACAAACGCCTATTTTGAAGAATTGCCAAAATCGTATTATTTGGAAGGGATCGAAAAATTTGAAAAACCGTTGGACGAAGTGTATCGAGCTACAAGGAGATTATGTTGAGAAATAAAATATGTTTTGACCAAATAAATCATTTCTTGTTTAATTTTTCAGGGACTTTTCACCCTACCCTCGTAATAATTAATTTTCTTCAGTATATTACAATAACATTAAAAAATAAGATTTCGCTGCCAAACTACTATGTATGTTGAATTAAATAAAAGTGGTATTTCACGATAGCAGAAATTAATTGCCAAAAAAAAATATCATTTATAATATAACTAGTGCATTGATTATTACTGATATTTTATTTTTATTTCACGACTACTTTTGTTACTATGGAAGCATAATTTTTATTTTATTTGTTTTATTTTTTGGAACGTTCTCTTCAATGTTCAAAAAAAAATATCTGTAGAAGCAGTTCCCCATCGAGAATTTGACATTTAAATTGATTATTTTCAATTGACGTTTATGAAAATTGCATTTATTTGATTGGTAACCAAAGCGATCTAATATTACAGTGAAAAATTATCACTTATTAATATTACTAGTGAAAAATTATCAAAATATCTTTGATTTCAAATGTTCATTTAAAAAAAAAATCGTGATTCTATAGGTTCTCACATATTCGTGGTAAATTCTCAAATAAATGTTGAATAAATTTTTCAAGCTTTTGTTCTATTTGATGGGAAATATCATGATAATATCATAATGATATTATGTATCTATCTCATATTAAAAATGTATAGTTATTTATAATCATAGTAGGTACTTTTTAAAATTAAAAACAAAGGCTTATCTAGTAAAGTTAATGTATTTGTAATTGATTAGCTGCGCTGATACGTTTTTAATTCAGCGTGAATTTTAAATCAGGTTTTATTGTAGTGATTTAATAAGTTCGAGAGTCATATTTCATTATATAGAACAGTAAACCGGAGACTGAACGGGAACATTACAAGTGGGAAAGCTATAAAAGGCAATTCTGATATTAAATCGTAAACTAGCATTAACATGAGACCATTTTATATTTTTACATTTGTAACTGTATCGTTTCGGTTTTGTTGACACTCGTAAAATGAAACCCAACACCACAATACCTCCCGCCACTGGAGAAAATTTAAATTATAGTTCCAACTTGAGTATTCTGTTACCAAGTGAATATTCGAATATAGGGCATGTCAAATGTGGAGAGAGTTGTTCAAACTCTTAAAACATTTATTTATTAGACTCATCCTACAATTAATCTTCGCAAAATGTTACTTTTCCTGAAACCGGCAAGAAAGTGCCTACTTTTCTGACCAATTTGAGTATGGAAAGTAGATTTTTACCAAAACAGTCAAGTAAAGTACGTATCCAAGGTTACAACAAAAATAACAGTCTGATAATGTACAAAACTGTCTGCTAAATACTTTACCTGACTGTTTTGTATTTTACCTAACTGTTTTTGTAGTAATCTTGGATACATAATCTGTTGCCAATACAATTCATGTCAAAACATTTAAACATTGTAAATTATTTGTGATTAATTATTCATTAAATTAAACGGTTTCAGTAAAAAATTGTATACATAATACGTCAGAAAAATGTTTTACTTTCCTGACTTATTATGTAATATACTATTCCTAGCACTTCATCCACATTCACAATTGTCGTTATTTCTTCCAACCTTCAATCACATCCACCCATTTATTGCTGAGTCTTCAATGCAATCTTTCATCCTCATTTTCACTAACATTCGCCACTTTTTCATTCAACATACGTTCCATATAACCGAACCATATTCACTTAACATACATCCATGCTATTTTACAATGGAGACAACAACAACGTATGAATAAACTATTACTCAGTTACAAAATTACATGGCAAGACCTACATCTTGCCTAGACGAGAGCCAAACTTGTCTCGACGAAAGCCAATCTACCACTAACTAATTATTGTTGTTTCCATGGGATGTACTGATAAAGCGTAAGCGGCTGGTATTGTTGCGTTGGTCCAGATAAGCGTTCTCATACATGAATTTACATAAAAACCCTAGACGGGGTGAGTTACAAAGATTAAATATATCTCCGACCAATGCGTAGTTAATAATTTACCTAGATATGTCATCACATTCCTTATAACCAGATGCAACAATTCAAAAAAGCTATAAACTTGATAAATAATTATCTAGGAATACTGAAGTTATGCACTAATAAATTTGATAAACAAAATAAACTCTGTCAAGTCAACTTTAGGAAGATACTTAAGATAACGCTTAATTAGTCTGTATCTTTCGAAGCTAAGTTGATAGTGAAATATCATAATTTATAAACAAAACCAAATTCTGAATTGTCCGGTTTGTTACAGAATCGTTGCCATAATATTCAAAATTACATGCTTTGTTAATTAACGAGCTTAAAATATGAATACCACTAAAATATTAAACTCTTTTTTGGTAGATGAAGATTATAGCCATCATTATCATCAACAGTTATTTGTTTGACGTAAATCCTGAATGCCATATTCAACTTCTACTCATAACCAGCTTCTTTATTTCAGTATAACTTCTTCCTTCTTTCAGGTCATATACCATCTTCCTCCTTCTCCACTTGCTTCTTTTATCTTCTCCTTCTACTGTTCCTTCTATTACATCCTTCATTAGAGTATCCCTTCTCATTCATACATATCCATCTCTTTAGTTTTAAGCCGTACACATATTAATCTCTCACCCTCAATTTCATTCAAGCTAAAATATATATATGAACTAACCCTGTAGTACATAGTAGCATAAATTTCTCGTAATCAAACCACCTCATCTTATGTTCACTTCCTTGAATCTAAAATTAAATTCAGCTTCTATCCCAAGATAAATCATTGTAAGAAAAAAACCATCAGCAAAATATTTATGATCGTCCATCGAACATAAAAATAATAAAATCCAAGTAGGAAAAAGTTCAATGAACACTTAACTCCAGAAAGAGTGAAAAATGTGCAAGATTTGAGTGACTCTCCTCCTAAACTGCATCTCTGGCGGCTCTCACCTTTCTATACACACTCATCTCCTCTCCTTCAGAGGTGTCCGCAACAATCTCAGTCGGCCGCGACGGCAACGTTACCGTCTAGACGCCAGACAATGGAGAAAAGTCGACTACTCAGGAGCCGACCTCAAATTAAATTATGCAGAGACACCGACATCATGTGAAACAAGTTACTGATCGTGGACTATGCATTTGATAGGTTGGCGAATTAAAATTTTATGGAAGTCAAAGTGAAGAAGAAGATTGACGTTTCGGTATGTCTCCTGCATTTATCTTCAAAATGTACAAATTTTAGTAATTAATTAATGAGTTTGTATACTTGGATACTATGTTCTCGAGGGATTGGAATTTTTAAATAGGAATGCGCTTAGTGGCGAAAATTGTAACTACGACAAAGATATAGTTTGTTACTAACCTAATAACTAAGTAGTTAAAAAATAAATAAAAATTATTGATAATAAACTAATATTTAGAATAAAGAAGATAATAAAACTATAATTAACTAATATATTAGTAAAAGAACTAATTTCTACTAAGAAAAACCTACACTATTAAAAGAACCTTTGAACTACATACATATATACATAAATTTATACCTAAAAGTTAAACGATAAATGAAACTAATATTAAAATTACATCTAACGATAACTCAGAACTTTATTCTATATAAATTAATTTAAAAAAACTACTGGTAAAAAAAGAATAAAAGAAAAGACAAAGAAATATAAATGATAGAAATTGTCAGGTTATGGAGACCAAATGAAAATGTACCTTTGTCTCAAGTTTGACATATCGTGATCAACGCCATCTCTTAATTGAATATCCTAATAGATGAAATTATATAATTTCATAACGTAATATCAATTACAATACTAAAAAGCGTATTGTAATGAGCTCTATTACGCTATAAGTGCTGTAGTAAATTTTACCGCGAAAAATATTCTAACTAAATAACAAATAACTTTTCTAAAGTTATTGCGTAATATAGTATTAATAAATACATAAAATAACCATGCCAATGTTGGAAAATATTTCACTTTAAAGGTGGTTGTTCGTATCTCTGAAGTTAGAGGTTGTAGAAAAAAAAGCGGTAGATAATGAAATAATAAATAACTTTTATGCAACAAAATATCAACATTATTTTATTTATAAAAACTATTATTTGCAAAAATAATTATACTTTGTTTTTGATTAAATATATATTGTTTGTAATTTTAATGATCTTGTTGTAACATTTATTTTATCAATTTTTGATAGCGCTTAAAGCACTGGTTGGCAGTTTGAAATTGTTCGGTGCCACTAGTTTGAAAAGTAATGCTATAATGAAATAAATGCGTCACACAAAAACAGTTTATTTATATATATATAATATATATTTTTTATAAAATAAAAAACCTAAAATTATAAATGATTTTAATTAATAACCTTAATATTATAGATATATTTGATTATGGAATAAGACACGTATAAAAATGAATATCTTTCGGTTTAAACCTTCTACTATTAAAACACACTGTCGCTGAACACGACATTTTGCAACGAACAGAATAAAGTTTACAGCAATGTTTCTCGAGATGTTCACTTTTGGCATGACAACCTTAAAAATGGCCGAACCCAGAGCGTTCCTCGAAAATTGGATGCACACTCGTCCAAGAGTCTTCTCCCACTGCTCTATTTCTCTGGTTAACACCAACAATTTATAATTCTGAGGTTATATGTTATTCATCTCTCAGATTTCAAAGCATTCATAACACTCCTAGAAAATGAAAAGCACTAAATACAGTGCGCTTATAGATCTCCTTATGACGTGACTTCAGTGCTTGTATAAGAACACCGAAACAGAAAATCCTAGAATTTATAACAAGGAACAAAAAAGAAAATTGTCAAATTTAAGAGTGGTATAACACCACCTTAAATGCAATAAAATACAGGATGATCAAAAGGAATTGTTATAGTTGGCAATACAGTTCCAGAGATCTTTTTATTCCACAGTTGGCACAACGTCAGATAAAGGCGGAAATGCTATTTGACATTTTTAACAAAAACAAATAGGTTATGTCAGGAGTGTGATAGCTAATAGAATTTTGACTTTTAAGTAAGAGAAATACTTTAGAAATAAATGTAATAATAAATGTACTCAAATTTAAATTTTCAAATGTCACTGTCAACAACAGGAAATGAATTTATGTATCAGGCTTACCAATTTCAAGTAGTTTTTTTTATTGCCAACTGTAACAATTCCTTTTGATCACTCTGTAGTATGTAACGTTACCAACAATTTTGAGATTTCATCACTTGAATATTTGTTGTACAATATTTTTATATAAATTATACAAAGAGAGAGATGTATGTTTTATAGAGATACCAGAATTACTTTCACGAGATCAAGTCGTCAGTTGAAGTTAATTAAATACGTAATAAATTAAAAGAAGTTAATGTTCAAAAAGTTCACAAAGTTAATTTAATATAGTATTTGTATGCGTCAACATTTATCTGCGTTTGTCAAAATATCATTTAAATTTTAAGTCATCCTTAAGCCCTGCTAATTGACAATTATTATCTCAATCTCCACTATTAATTTCACGTCAATTGAAAAGAAGACGTCATTACAAATTGGTTGTCTTGTCAGAATCTAGAGTTCTTTGCAATCATCTGCAATTATTTCCATTTCACTTCATTACACTGCGACGAAATCTGCCCGATAAAGAGGGCCGAGGGCTTCGTTGAGTTCCTTTGAGGTTTTAATGCATTTTTAGAAGAGTAATCCTCGGGGTCACAAGACTTTCCCGAAACTTGGAAAGTTGCAGCAGCCGGCGTTGGAGATGAAAATGTGGAAATGCATAACTTTAAAATTTTAACTGAAATGATATTAAAAGTTTCCGAAGAAGAGGAAACATATTGCAGGGAACTAGAGAATTATAATTAACTTTTGCCTTTGTGCAGACAAGTCACTCGAAAGGTCAGCCAACTGTCGCGAAGAGGGAAATAACACGCATTTTTTTCTCGGCACTACAATCCCACTTTTTAACTCTCATACACTTTTATGTTTATATTTTAAATATAATGATTTACTTACATGTTAAATAGGTTAGCACGAACCCTTGGAACACTCACTATATTCATCAGATTCATCCTGCAATTAATCCCTCACAAATATTCTTATCCTGACATACCATTTTACTTTATACACATTCTTATTTCCTTTAATGCAAGCACGTTTATTTCTCACATTCGGCATCTTTTCTTTTTAAATTACCATCCAAAAACATTCAGTTTTTTTCGTATTTTTATACAATCCAAAATTAGGAGGTATCAAGTCGACCTGTGGATTCGAGAGTCCGGGTTTGATTCCCACTTCCGACAAACAATTTTCACCACATTAAAACTACTCTTATGGCTTCCCCTCCACTAACTTCCTTGGAGGCCGCGATATGACGGCTGGTAGCTACACTTTTCGCGCAAAATATGTCATATGCCACTCGTAAAAGTACTGTTTCCGGCCTAGTGATACAAGCAACTATTACACTCCAAAATTCGTGTGATAAGCCTACAACATGTTCCATTGTCACAATACCCTCAACAAAGATCTGAGGTGGCTTTAAGACTCTAGCCAACTTAATAAATAATAAGTAAATATAAAAATACCTTCATGCCTTTTATTCATTATTGCCGAAGCAGATCTCGGTAAGTGATATATTTATGCGCGTGAAGTGCGATTACTAACCGTCAAATCACGGCCCTCCAAAGATGTTAGTGGTGGAAGAGCCACAGGGGTAATTTTAATGTTTGTCGGCTGTGAAAATCGAACAAGGGTTTCTCAGGATCCACAGGCCGACTCGATACCACTGAGCTACCTACCCCATGGCTAATTTAATAACGAAATAATAAACAAAATAATATAAATAATAAGAGCTTCCATAGTCTTAGCCAGGCTATTGTACGTAACATTATCCACACTGGATAGTCTAGAAAACAACGTCCACGTAGATGAGCTACAATAACGAAATCTAATTTAATTCCATGGTACGTCCGCACATTAGGCCAGGCAGACCTGGGCTGCGGAGCGGTTGGTAATATGATCATAATTATGTAGGAACTGTTCGTTAGACGCTGCAGAACCTGACACGACGCCGCCGCCGCTCTACTAGAGATGCACGGTGACGTCACTGATGGGCCCGCTAACCTAGTTAGGCGCCTAGGTAAGTGCGTTACACTATCAGCACTCAGTAACGCCAAAAGCCTTGTCTTCGAACGAACGGCTTACATGCAACGCAAGCAACCTTATATGGAAATTAGGATATTTATACGACAAGAGGGTACTTGACACTTATGCGCAAGGTGATCTGCTGTTGCAGATTGGAGGAGACAGAATCTAATTATAGGCGGCAAGCTTTCGTCGAAACTATCTTATATACAGAGTGTTACACAGCTTCAGGATATAAATTAAATGGCAGATATTACAGAATGTACTGATCACGAATTAGACAAATAATTTTTTAAATAAAAAATAAATAAATATATCATCCCGCCTTCTACCCATTACTGGGTGTGGCACTCTGCCGAAGCAGATCTCGGTAAGTGATATATTTTGTGCGTGAAGTGTGGTTACCAGCCGTCACGTCACGGCCCCAAATATGTTAGTGGTGAAGGAGCCATAGGGGTAGTTTTAAAATGGTGAAATTTTTTTGTCGCCTTTGGGAATCGAATCAGAGTTCACAGGATCCACAGGCCGACTTGATACCACTGAGCTAACTACCCCATAATCATAATTATTTAATTCGCAAAATTAATGGACTCCTGAACCATAATCGAAATAACAAGAATGAAGAATAAAAACATAAAATATGTATTCAATAATAGCTGTTAGTGAAAAAATTAGTTAAATATAATGTTTTACATCAGAGATATAAGCGATTATAAATATAGTGACGTCACGTGTCCGGAAGTATTTTCGCGCGGTAAATAAGAGACATATGCGGAGTAGAACGTAACTAAATATGACATCTCAGCATTGGTTTTTCAAACTGTTCGTTATTTCCTGGTATGTTACGTGTGCAACACGTTGTATATTTATTACTATAATTTAATTCCATTTTCTCAGGCTTGCAACAACTATGAAATATTATTTTCAACATAGCAAGGTTTTTTTTCAAGTATTTAATCGTATATTATTTGCACTCTTTGAAGAAAACAAGTTAAGTACCACTGAAACTTCAAAAAATCATATCTCTTATAATATAAAGAGTTTTCAACCAGCGTTTTCACAGATCGTCATAGTTTATCATATAGTTTCATAAAAAAAATTAATTCAAATAAACATTTTTAGTGCCACTGGTGTGAGAGTTATTTATTCAATTTGTTTATTATATAACATCAGATAAATGACTGTTTTTCTTAACTTTATCTCCCTGTCCTAAAAAAAGTTATACTTTTCTTACGATCAAGCGAAAAGTGTAGCATTATGTATTCATTTTCAGT
Source organism: Pterostichus madidus (assembly GCA_911728475.2). Taxonomy (NCBI): domain Eukaryota; kingdom Metazoa; phylum Arthropoda; class Insecta; order Coleoptera; family Carabidae; genus Pterostichus; species Pterostichus madidus. Next base: position 6,518,101 of record OU452308.1, on the reverse strand, counting down.
GTAGAAAGAGATTCTTTATTCGTTCAATAAAACTAGTTTTGCAGATAAAGGAATAAAATATTTACTGCTTGCTACGAAATAAAGTTAACTATATACTTATAATTTACAAAATATTTATATTTTATATTTGTAAAATTAATATAATTAGTGAAAATTCGATCATAGAAAAAATAGTGTATACAACTAGCGTTAAAAGTGTCCTTTATTGCACATGTGGGAAGCTTGCAGCACGATCCGTAGGGATCAAAGAAAATTTTTTTTTACAGAGTCTAGAAATAGCTATTTATCAAACTAGACAGGGAAGCCATATTTTTCCTACTTGAGTTCCAAGTTTGCATTTAAACGAGAGTGGAATAGCGCTTTTCACTCATGTTAGACAAAAAAAATTCACGACACGCTTCAAATAAGATTTGTTCGAACTAAATAAATTCGACGAAAAATCTAGTATATGTGTATATAATAAAAGTAACATTTTATTTATTTTATGCACAATAGGGCCGAAATTCATGTGTTTTAGCCCTAAAAAGCGGGCTTAAACACTTCTTTTTGGCCCTAGGGCCATAAAAAAATCCTATTGATACATAAATAAAATAATAATATTTGTTTCCATATTTTAATATTTTGAACATATAATTAAATGTCATTTTGTTGTGCATAAAATATTATATGTTCCACGAGTGAAAATAGCGTTTCTGACCCTGAACATGTTATTAGCCCTCGGCGCTTTGCGCCTCGTGTTAATAATCATACTGCGGGCCAGTTTTTTCGTATTAATAAATTAATTTATACAGGGGGTGGCACGGTGGTATCGTGTAGGCCTGTGGATCCTGGTTTGACTACCACTACCGACAAACATTTTCACTACATTAATATTACTCCTGTGGCTCTCCCTCCACTAACATCTTTGGAGTCCGTGATTTGACGCCTGGTAACCGCACTTCACGCACAAAAATATATCACTTACCGAGATCTGCTTCGGCAGAGTGCCACACCCAGTAACAGGTAGAAGGCGTGATGATATATTTATTTATTGTAATAAATTAATAAATATTTCATATAAAGTTGCTGCCTAGACATGAGGATATTTTTACTGTGTGATCAGATTAATAATTTCTGTCATTATGTTCAGACAACCGAATGGTTTTATGATTCAGCTTGGAGAAACAGTTCTGTTTTATTAACACACTGTTTGTTAATTTGTAGGGGATGTATTTTCTTGTTCAATTAAAATTCTAGTAATATTTTAATAGAATAAATAATTTTATCTCCTTAATGTGTGAGTAACGGAGATGATGAGAAAACATTTTAAAAGTTAAATATGATTAAAATAAATCAGGTAACTTCAACTCGTTAAAAGCTGAAGTAAAATTTAATTGAAAACGACAAGAAAAACATTAAAATAAAATTTATAATGTGCAACGGGGATAATAAATCATTTCTGATATTTATGAACTACAAATAAAAAGTAGAGACGCTCAGAGAAAACTAGGTGAATCAATAACACTTCTTCCGAACTATTCGCCATATTAAAGATGATGAATTTCAATGTAATTAGAAACTATGATAAATGATAGATGACTCTGGAATAGATAAGGAAAACTTGATAGAAATGCATTTTAAATGTCAGCTAATAGAATCTTAATGCGACTTTGGGGAATATGCAATGATCGATATGAAGAAAACAGAAAAAAAAACATTCGCATTATCAAGTTTTATCGTTTTGAATTGGGGTAGCTCTCTAGCCAGGACCGACTTTAAAATGATTTCAGATATTTCTTATTTTTATAATCAGAAATAAGATGAAATACATCGTATTTAACCACAATGTAATCTCTCGCGGAACTGACTTTAATTATTACCCGGGAACTTATTAAATTAAATTTAAACTGGTACAAGACGTTAAGATAAACGAACATCTTGTTTATTTGAATACTATTTTTTTCTTTGTGTTGTGTCCAGAGGTTTTTTCCAAAATGTTTTTTTTTTCAATGTGTCAATTTAAAAATAATATTAAATTATTCCGACCATATTTAGTCCACATTTCATCTCCCATTCAAAAGCATGTTTATGCAGGAGACCTATTCTAATTCGTTGGCGACTGGATTTAGCGACCGTTTGACGTCATATTTGGCGACTTTGATACTGGCACCATCTGTTGGTATAGTTAAAAAGTACAGTCCTGACGTCATTGTTGGCGACTGGTCGCTTAGGGAGTCGCGTATGCTGTCGACTAGTACAAGGCTGTTGCGAAGTGTCATGGCGTCAGTCGCTTAGCATTTTTTTGTTGATAAATTTTGAAGTTAGAAAATTTTTATATGTTTTGTGCACTGTATATTATTATAAAATGTGTGTTATTTATATTATTAAATTAATAATTATAATTATTACACAAAATTCAGCTGCACATGCCCATTACCGACAATTAGGATACAAATATTGTCGTCTGCACATTAATAATAATTTGTAATGTAACTATGTTTATTTAAGAGTTTATTAAAATTTATATTATTATTTTTTAAATATTACTAATTGCTTGAAAATTAATAAAAATTACATTAATTTGCAAGATGTCCAGTTTAAGCAACAACATACAAATATTTGAGTTTAACAAGGAAAAATAAATATCAATAAGTTGCTGTCAGAAATTATAAGTACCAACACAAAATGCTCCGTCGTTCCTATTAGTACCAACATAAGAAATTAAAATCCCCATGATATTGACTGTTCTGTGACGTCATTGACTTAGCGACTGAAACTAGTCGCCAAGCAGTCGCCAAGAATTAGAATGCGCAACTTAGCTACATTACCCCCTTAAGAGTAGGTATTTGTTTCTTGTACATGAGTTATCCTAACGAATAAAGAGTCAATAACTGTCTTAGAATTATATGATATAAGTTCAATAACAAATTATTGCAGAAAAATATATTTGATTAATTTTTGTAATTTTCCAATTCACATTTATATCTCTCTAGTATTTGGTTTTGTAAATATTTAATTGATTATAAACGTTCAATAAAAAGATCGTGTTTGGTGATTTTTCCAAAAAGAATATATAAATAAAATAAAATAAATATATCATCACACCTTTTACCCATTACTGGATGTGGCACTCTGCCGAAGCAGATCTCGGTAAGTGATATATTTATGCACGTGAAGTGTGGTTACCAGCCGTTAAATCATGGCCCCCAAAGATGTTAGTGGTGAGGGAGCCACAGGGGTAATTTTAAATTGGTGAAAATATTTTGTCGACTGTGGGATCGAACCAGGGTTCACAGAATCCACAGGCCGACTTGATACCACTGAGCTATTACCCCATATAAAAAGAAAATATGAACATTATAAGTTAATTTTTTTGTTATTAATTTTATAATATTTTATTTAAATGTATGTTTCACTTTCATGTTATTTAAAAGTATTTATCTAAAAAAAAATTTTATTTCGAATAGCGTTTAAAAAAATATTTCTTTTTAATCTGGTAAACACTTTTTTCTTCTTTACGGATACCCGGGTACCCGGGTAATAAAAGCCTAGTTACACGAATAACCGAGTAGTGAAATTCTTTGTCTCCCAATAATGTTTATCTGTGGCAACTATGTCAATTTATAGAAATAGCAGTTTTGACTGTGTCTGTCAGATTTGTTATAAATTAGTAGATATTTCTAAGAATTTTTATCAAAGTACATTAATTAGATCTGTCATTTTTTAAAAATTGTATCATTTTACGGCCATAATTCTATAAAAACGCCTGGAAACTGATGTAAAGTTGAATTTTGCGTGCTTCAATATAATTGAAAAATCACCCAATTTTATGGTTCTAAATTTTGACTATTAAAACGCAAAAATAATATTTCTACGTTATTTACAACTTCTCGTATTTTGGAAGCCATTTTTGAAAGTAAATATTTAGATGAATCAGATATATCATCACAAGCTGTACAAGAAAAAATAAATAATTTATTTTCATATAACAAACGTCAATTCATGGCATATTATACTGTCATTAATATAAATACACATCTTAAATTTAGTAAATTTTGTTTGTCTCAGTTATATAATTTTTGCTCGTTGCTAAAAGCATTCTACAAACCTCATCCACGAAGACGTCATTTGCACCATTCGCTTAAATTAAAGAACGAGCGAAGCAAGTGATTTAAAATTGCACTCATGTGAAAAGTATATTTCCGCACACTAGTTATGTAAATAGCTATTAAAAATCTTCGAATATTTCCTCAATAACAAAATTATACTTGTGTAAAGCTGTGAGAACGATGTATTGACTGAAAATGAATTGACCCAAATAGAAAAATACAAAAATATAAATGATTGTCACTTGTTATGACTATTGTACTTTTAGTTCATTATATATTTATGGGATGGCTAGCACAGTGGTATGAAGTCGGCCTGTGGATCCTGAGGTCTCTGGTTCGATTCCCACAGGCGACAAATTTTCATAATTTAAAAAAGCTATCCCTGTGGCTCCTCCACCACTAACATGTTTGGGGGCCGTGATTTGACGACTGGTAACCGCACTTCACGCGCAAAATATATCACTTACCGACATCTGCTTTATCAGAGTGCCATACCCAGTAATGGGTAGAAGGCGTGATGATATATTTATTTATTTATTTTATACCAGGTGTGGCTATTAAATAACGAGACTGACGCTGCTACAGACGACGTACGCATACGCCAAACACCATCGACCGTCAGCTTTTTAGCGTGAAGCTTTCTCTTTCGAATGCTGTACCTCTCGCTTCTGTAAACAAATCCGTATGGCCGTAGCATTCGTTCTAATTAGAGTCGTGTTTTTGTTTCGCCGAAAAACTGTTAAGTGCAACATTATATCAACGAATTGTTGTGAAATTTCACATGAAACTTGGCAAAACTACTACTGAAACTTATAATTTATTGAAAAAAGTAACCGAATTGTGGAAGGACAAGTCATGGTTTCTCCATCAAAACAATGCGCTGGCTCATTCCGCAATGTCTGTCAAGAAATTTCTAGCCAAGTACAGCATCCCAGTGTTGGACCATCTGCCTTATTCGCCAGATGCGACTTTTATCTGTTTCCCAAGGTGAAATTTGCCTTAATAGCAACAAGATTTGAGCTTTGAAAGAGAAATCGGCACGCGTTCTGAAGGAGCTGACAGAAGAAGACTTCCAGCACTGTTTCGAACAATGGAAGATTCGCATGGAGCATTGTAGGCATAGAGGAGGGGTGTATATTGAAAGTAATAATAAGTAAATAGGTATCGAATCAAAATAAAATGTAAAAACAGCATCAGTCTCGTTATTTAATAGCCACACCTCGTAAATCCTCTACGGTAATCAGCCAATCACCGACGCAGAAATTTATTCTCTATGATATAATATGTAGTTGTGTTTAATTGCAGAATAGCAGGATAAAGCTAATGAATAATTCACCTGTACTGCACTTATTTTTGCTTCATTTATGCAGTATCAGTAGTACATGAAAATTGTAAAGAAAACCAAGAACAGAGTTAACCTAATTCAATTTTACTGTAAAATTAACATCTCTAAGTGCATTACTATGTCCAGTAGTTAACTAAAATTACCTTAGATTGCACAATGTAAACGTAGCTGTGTCAGTAGTATCATGGCATATTCATAAACACGAGAGGTATTAATATGAAGCTAGCTTAAAACACGACTCGATGTGTAAGGATTAGAACCAGAGCACTCGTTAGAACGAGTCAAACAAAAACGAAGTACAATTGTTAACTAAGCTCTAATGACAATTCCGTGTTCAGAGTTTTTAGAATAATTGCACGTTTGAATGCTTTTACCATTCGGCAGCGATTCGCGATTGCGAGATCAGGTTTGTAAATTGTAATCAGGCCAATTTCGAGTGAAGAGCCGTTTGAAATGGGTTTAAAATGTGCAGTATTTGATTAATATTCAGTAGCAGCTTCAGCTTTAACTAGCGCACAGCGCAAATGGAGCCTTGTTTTTTACTTCTATTTATAGTTTACACTGGCGTTTAAAACTTTTCTTTTACGTTGCAATTCATTTAGTCCTGAAAACATTTTAGGTTAACTTCTAACAAATATTTAACTGGTTGATTTATAGAGCAGATTAACCGCGAATTCCACTTTCAATTAGTGCAGCTTAATTTACAAAAATAGCTACTTACTAATTCGTCAACTACTAATTAAATATGGCTGTGGTTCCCGAAATTCTTCTGTTCATGTCGTTCCTTCAACTGGGTTGCATGAAAGTTTTATCGGTTCATTAGCAACTAACGGTTCAATACGTTACAAAAAAATCGCTATTGATACTGTTGCTTGATAAACAATTCTTTAATTAATGAGCTCTTTATTTTCAAGACCATGTTATAAAATAAAATTTTCTTCCTCCAATTGAGAAAATAGAGTATACTATTTTTCCTAGGGAAGGAAAGTAAAGCATTATCCATGGCAATTGGAGAACAGCAGTATGATTTGGCATCTAAATATTTAATTTGCTTCTGAAAATTTTATTTTCTAATAAGGCAATGAAAAAAAAATATATGAATGTATATCTCGTGAAGAAAGTTTTATTCTTCCCTCAAGTATTTTATATTCCTCGCTGTCGGTTCAGGAAAAATTCTATTGAGTGTCATTTTTTTGTGATATTTTTCATTTATCTAAAGAATATTATTTAAATCCGTACACGGAAAGATCGTCCTAAGCAATCTTGATTTAATTAACTGTCAGATTAGAGTAGGTACAATACTTATTTAAGTATTTAGGTATCTACAGATAATAATTTACAGAAAAACAAAAACTGGAATAAAGTACTTAAAAAAATAATAATTTCAATCTACCTTCAAATTTATTTATTTATACTACTCTGTACAACTGGAACTTTTTTTTTTTTTTTTTTTTTTATTTGATGATACGGCTTCAACTGCTTTTTGGTTATTAGCCGGTATGATGATGGAAGCGTCTGCGCTGTAGTCAGTACAGACGCTGATTATGAAGATGGAAGCGTCTGCGCTGTAGTCAGCACAGACGCTGATTGATGCCAGCCCTGACCGGGAATCGAACCCGGGACCTCTGGGTCAGTAGCCTAGTGGTCTAAACCACTGAGCCACAGAGGTCGGCACAACTGGAACTTAATTCCAAGTCACCGAGCGACAATGTGGTATTTCATATATTTTTAAACTTGACTGACACTTAAAATAGAGATCTTCAAATTTGAATTCCGTAACGTACTGTCGGCCATATGTTAATATTAAGATAAACACCCAAACAAATGAAGCTATTGATTCGAATTAAAAATAAATTTAGCTAACATCATATTTATTTTATTTAATTACTAAAAACCTCCGAATTCGAATGCCGTAATATTACCTACACCACCGTATTGCCGGACATATAATAATAACCAAAATATGTTAATATTAGGTTAAACATTCAAACAAATGAAGTTACTGGTTCGGAACAAAAATGAAATTAGCTAATTCCATTTTTTTTTATTTATTTATCATATATATATATATATATATATATATATATATATATACATTTAAAAACAAATACATTACCTACCAAACAATAACTCTGACACCTGGACAGTAAAAAATGTATAAAACTTTTTATAATTTACGTGCATACTTTAGATATAAAATTATCTTTATGTTTCAAGAATAAAATATATTGTGGTTTCTTTTTGCACACAACATATGGTCACCAAAATTGTTTGTACATGTAGACAGTTTGAGAAAGATGCAAAGATATCATTAGTACTTCTTTCACCAAAACTTGTTTTTAAAAACCTTTCACAGGAATCCAGCAATGCTTATCAATGTAGATAGCCTAACCAAAAATAGTATTTATCAGAAGTTTTTGTAGTCTGTTCAACATTATTTATTAACTAGTTTTTAGCGAAAAAAAACAATTTTCAGTTTTTATCCGTCGTCGACTAAACAGCAATTTATTAAAAAGTAATTCATCTTTGATTTATAGTATGTTTAAAAATTGACATTATTTTCAATAACTATTTTCATATTTCCTGCTGTCTGATATTTTAGATGAAAATTCATGTAATAAATAATAGTTACAAATATTTGAATTTTATATACAACTGTCAAAAAAGGTTACATTTAAGTACACAAAGTTCATCTTTTTTGTTTTACAATCCTACTTTATTTTACATTGAAATTAAGAACGGCTAATGAAAGGGTTTTATCAGCCGTAGCTATTGGCAACATTCGTTTAAAACTGCTAAAGTACCAAATATTTTGTTGGAAATAAATTTGAATCAAGGTAACTGTTTTCTTAATTACAGAATTATAAGAAACAGTTTTAAAATTAAAATTTGTAATAGACTTTTTATTAATAGTTCTCCTAGTCTAGCTATGGCAGTAAATCTGTCGTATTGTCGTGTTGAACACATATATTATTTGCCGATTTTTTAAAATTCATATTACATTTTGTGATTATTTTGAATATTTTTTTATGTTATCGACATTAGCTGTATTCCATTTGCCATTTGGTTCAATTAAATTAGTTTAGATAAATTAGACAACATGACTTAGGGCCAGTTTTTCAATCACCGGTTTACTCTCTATTAATGTTAACCATGATTAAATAAAATAAATATATCATCACGCCTTCTACCCATTACTAGGTGCGGTACTCTGCCGAAGCAGATCTCGGTAAGTGATATATTTTTGCGCGTGAAGTGCGGTTACCAGTCGTCAAATAACGACCCCCAAAGATGTTAGTGGTGGAGGAGCCACAAGGGTAGCTTTTGAAATTATGAAAATTGTATGTCGCCTGAGGGGAATCGAACCAGGGTGCTTAGGATCCGCAGGCCGACTTCATACCACTGAGCTAGTCACCCCATTATTTAATCATGTTTCACTTTCATCGGCGATTGAAAAACGGGCCCTAAATAAACTGAACAAAGCAAATTGATACACTTATTACTCTATATTTGCAGATATTCGTACATACAACTTGAATTTTATGTAAACAAAATAGCTAATTTTTCAGTAACAACGTTTTGGATTACAAACATGAGTTCAGTCCTCGTAGCAACTAATTATCACATTATAATTATGTTTGTAGCTCTTTCACCACTAACAACCAAGGGAGCATGGTTTGACGATTAGTAATCTCATTTCATGCATATGTATTTATGTAATTGTTCCCAATATACTTTACAAGACATAAGAAACAAAGCAAGTCGCTCTTCCAAAAACATTGACATCAGAAGACCAATATTTTATTAAATACTAGCTATTACCCGCGACTTCGTTCGCGTAGTCTACAATTTAATGCGAGTACCCGACATGCGTTATTATACCTATATGTTAAGATCGGTTCTCGTCTGTACCTATACCAAATTTGAATCGAATCAGTTCAGTAATTTTCAAAATTGCTAGCAGCCATTTTGTTTCAAGATGGCGGACTGAAGCTTTATTATACTTATATGTTAAGATTGGTTCTCGTCTATGCCTATACCAAATTTGAATCGAATCAGTGTAGTACTTTTCAAGATAGCTAGCGGCCATTTTGTTTCAAGATGGCGGATTAGACTTGTGCTAAGTCAGAAATCTTCGCGGGCGTGCGCGCAACAACTCAGTAAAGTTTCATCGCAATCGGATGAATGATATAGGAACGCATACGGGACAAACAAACAAACAAACAAACATTAATTTTTATATATTAAATATAATTATCTTTGTAGCTTCCATTTTACTCTCAGCTGTAGTGCCAATAATTTAACAACGCGTAGGAATATATAAAAATCTTTCAAAAATACCTTACAAGACACAAGAAATTCCCGTATCTCATTCCAATCACACTGACATCACACCCATCCAGCATTTTATCAAAATATGATTAACTATAACCGATAACACCTTCTTACTCTGACAATTAATTCCGTTATCATTGGTTATTAATTGAAAATCGTTGTCCAGCGCACGGACAGATTAATTATACGCTCCGTGGTGAATAAGTAGCCAATGGCAGATAAGAAGGCAGCAAGAGCCGCGAGTGCTAGGCGCCGTGGACTGGATGCAAGTGTGTAAACCGAGAGTCGTTGGCTACCTGGGTGGCACGCACTGGAATTTATATTAAATTATGCCGGAGTTATAACTTTATGTAAAGATTAGATATTCTAGAATGTTGGTTCGTGTTAGGATATTGTTTCTTTATTGTAACTGATATGAATTGATATTTAACGGTTCAAATGGTTTACGGTTATTTGAGCCCCCCGGTAAATTGTTTATTTTTATTTATTTGCTACTTTGTACAACAGAAATTTAATCGTAATTGCAGTGAAGTGAACTTATAGCTTATAGTGGAATCTGAACCACACAGATACAGTCGTATTTATTGTGTTTGTTACTTGCATACTATAAAATCCAGATAATTTATATGCATTACCTAGTCAATGAGCAACATTGTATTACCAATTATTCTTTATGCATTCTTGGCAAGACTTGCTTCACTCGCACTTATAGTATATTACATAACAAGCATCGAAAGTTTAAGCTAACGTGCGAGTGTACAAATTGAAAAACGAGGCGCGCAGCGCCGTGTGATTTAAGTACACGAGCAAGTTATGTACACTATTTTTCAGACGAACACAATATTTCTAAAAAATATTTACGAGAGCAATGTTGTTACACTTTGACAGCTGATACGTTTTTGTAGGTAAGCATTAACGTTTGACGTTTGAGGTTAGGTATTGTGATATCAACTGTACTAACCGTAACGTCAAAATATTAAATAATGTTAAAATATTAGTAAATAAGTAATTATTAATTTAAAAAAATAAGATTTATCTGTGCAAATGTATTAAAAAATTTGCCAAAACTTCAATTTAAATAATAATACAAATTCTTTTCATTTTTTTTTTTTTTCATCGTAATGCCATCTGTTGTCAATCAGTGGAACTTCACCTGATATGTTAGAAGTGTACGTTACGCTAACATATCAGTGTATGTTATTTTCAACTTTCCGTAGTAGTTTATGATGTTGTTATGGTTACTTTCATAAGTGGTCGCCTGAAAAATACATATCATCACGCCTTTTACACATTACTGGGTGTGACATTGTGCTGGAGCAGATCTAGGTAAGTGATGCATTTATGTGCGTAAAATGCGGTTACCAGCCGTCAAATCGCACTTCCAACAAACAAATTCTAAATCCATAGAACACGTGCTCCACACACTCAAGCTATTATATAACAAACATAATTTTGAATTGAAAGTTCTCATAATTATTTGGCATTAAAAAAAATTAAATGAAACCATGGTAACTACATTTTAAATGCGATAAGTATCTTATTAAAACACTAGTGCGGTAAAATTTCCAAAAACGCACTAGTGCGTTAATAAAGTACTTATCTACTTAAAAGTATTAAATTGCAACAATAACTGTTCTAAAAATGTTATATCGATAAATGTATGTTTTAATCTTACCTCTATTAGCAACACGGAAATGTGTACTGTTATCGACATGAGAGTATGCCAAGCTCAAAAATATGAAGTGATTGTAGGATCCGTATAAAGTGGCACTGCGATTAGAAATATTTTACTATTTGTGTTATACGTAATACATGAACCGCTCTGCCGACCAATACTAACTGTAATAGACAAGTGGAATAAATACAATTTCACAGTGACGTGATTAAGTGAATTACTCTCCCTTACCCCTTTGGCATTCTCTCTTGGCAACGATAGTATCTACAATGTTTATTCATAATTCTCAACCAGCGTTTTTTGACAGTTTCATGAGTAGGTTGAATATTGAAAATGCCGAAGACTTTTGGTCTGCAAAGTCAAAAACCTAGTACAATTTTATTTGAATATTAATGGGGTGGCTAGCTCAGTGGTATGAAGTCGGCCTGTGGATCCTGAGAACCCTGGTTCGATTCCCACAGGCGACAAACAATTTTCATAATTTCAAAAACTGCCCCTGTGGCTCTTCCACCACTAACATCCTTGGAGGTCGTGATTTGACGATTGGTAACCGCACTTCACGCGCAAAATATATCACTTACCGAGATCTGCTTCGGCAGAGTGCCACACCCAATAATGGGTAGAAGGCGTGATGATATATTTATTTATTTAAAAAAATAAATATTCTTAATTACTTTTACGTATGACGAATAAAAATTGATTTAGCAAATAGAACACAGAAATTTTGTTGGGATAATGAAATACTAGCCCTTATTATTATTATTCTCCAAATAAAATTCAATATTAGTCTAACAAGATCGCATATTTAAACCGGTGGGCACAATTCACTAGATTAATAAATCTGTTTTTTACTGTGATCTGCAATTGCAGAGATGTCATCCACATTCCAGGCAGCATGCTAAAATGTATATCTTGTAAACTTGATTGTGTTTTGTTCTTGCAAGATATCATTTATTTATTTATCCACAACTCATATATAATAAAAACATTATTATAGTGATTTCAGTTGAATTATATGGCTCATAAAACACTAGTGTTTTATATTCTATAAAACACTGTAAACAACTTGTTACCACTTCATGATCTACCGTATTTTGAGAAACTATATATAACTGAATCAACGTTAAACGTTACGACCAATCTTCTTCCATACCTATAATTATGAGTTGTGGATAAAATTTTGTATTACACTTGTGTTTTATTTGTATATAAAACACTTACGAATATTAAACACTCGACCTTCGGTCTCGTGTTTAAACTTTTCTTGCGTGTTTTATATACCTAATAAAACACTTGTATAATAAATAACTATTATTTGTTACTCTGCACAACAGGAATTTAATCCTAATTACAGGGAACAAGGAACCTACAGCTTATAGTGGAATCTAAACCTCTCAGACACAGTCGTATTTTTTAATAAAAGTTGAAGTGAAATTTGAACGCACGACCTCTGGCTTGTTAATTAAAACGCAAGTTTTACCTCGCTTTTATTCACTAAGCTACGATTGCTTATGATAATTAAACAGCTAGACATGCTCTTCAAATTTAATACTATAACATCTACTTTGCTCTGCAATAACAGATCTGCCACCCACATCCATGATTATATAAAGTTACTTCTTTTTTAGAAAAGATATTATAATTAAACAACTGGTCATGCTCCTCAAAGTCAATAAAATATAATCCAGTTTAATCTACAACTGCAGAGCTGTCACGGCTAAAAACACAAACTTTATAATCATGCAAAACGTAATCCTACCGCGATATACAATCCGCACTGTAGTAAATTTTGATGAACACGTCCCAGACCTCGAAATAACTTGTCACATCTCCACTTCCGGTTGTAAACAAAACTTCCTCTTCAACTTGTCACCATCCCACCCATCCCAGGATGCACAAAAATCCCTGTGCGTGTTTTCCCTTCTTCGTAGTTCGTACAACAACATCGCCGTGGAGCCTTTCAGTGTCAGTACTCGCAGGAAAGCATTCTTCTCTAGTTGGCTTTGCGCGGATGAGCCACGGGTTCTTCTTCAGCCACGCGCGCTGATTGGATTAAATGAGCGCAGAACTAGATGCTGTGTAATGGAGAAACCGTGTTCTTCCTTCGGATGACATTAACGCTGTGATTATCATAGCGTAGAGGTGCAAGAAAAGACACTCACATACAAGAAAGAGATGGAGACGATTATTTTTCACTTGTCCTCAAATTTATTTGTTTTATTTTTCAAATGTAGTTGTATTTGAGGTTACGATGAATCATGTGCTGGTCTGATCATTTTGAAATAAGATTTTATTGATATTATAAACGAAAAATTCCCACAACCGACAAATAGTTTTCACCACATTAAAATTACCCTTGTGGCTCTTCCTCCACTAAAATCTTTGGAGGACATGATTTGACAGCTGGTAACAGCACTTAACGTGCATAAATATATCTCTTACCGTGATCTACTTTAGACGAGCAATCCAGCAATGGATGAAAGGCGTGATGATATATTTATATTAATGATTCAATATATTCATGTCGAATTTTGTAGATTTTTTTGTAAGTTTTTGATCCAGATTAACTCTTGAAATCTGATAGACGTACTTTGATGTTTGCTAACGAAGTTTATCAATTGAAGATTTTATATTTACATTAATAATTTACAACCATCTGTTTATTTATATCTTGTAAGGTTCAATCAAATTTAGTTTCACTTTTTAAGATTTTATTTTATTCTGGTAAAATTACAGATTTGTGGTACATAATATTTTGGATCTACATCTATGATATATTTATTTAGTTTGTAAAAATGGAATCTAGTATCATATGTTTTAAGATAAACGTTGAAAATATTGTAATAAATTTGAGTAAATTATATTTATGAGGTCATCATAATACAATGGGGTGGCTAGCTCAGTGGTATGAAGTCGGCCTGTGGATCCTGAGAACCCTGGTTCGATTCTCACAGGCGACAAACAATTTTCATAATTTCAAAATCTACCCCTGTGGCTCTTCCACCACTAACATCTTTGGAGGTCGTGATTTGACGATTGGTAACCGCACTTCACGCGCAAAATATATCAATTACCGACATCTGCTTCGACAGAGTGTCATACCCAGTAATGGGTAGAAGGCGTGATGATATATTTATTTATATTTATTTTATGATAATAAAACTAGATAAATTAATATATGCAAAAAAATATACAATTTATATTAAATTTTTTCTCGAAACTATATTACTATATTTTTATAAATATACTGTTTTTTTAGTATCTTCCTACCAGCTGTTTTGGAGACATTATACCTAACTTTTGAAACCATTTTCCATTATTAATTTCACATACATTTAAGGTCACTTTTTCAATCATCGATTAATGTTAAACTATGGTTTCCCTTATAATTTAATCATGATTAACATTAAACGAGAATAAATCTTTAAATTCAAAAATATGTACAATACATAATATATTTAGTAATTAATAATACCAATAATATTTCAAAAAGATAGTATTTAGGTGACAAATGTATATTTACATATATATATATATATATATATATATATATATATATATATATATATATATATATATATATATATATATATATATACATGTATATTGTATATTTATTTTTGTGTTATTTAATACTCGAAATTTTAAAGTACTAAAAAATATTGAAGTACTAAATCACGAAAAGTACTTAAATATTTCGAAACATTGAAGTACTTTGAGTTTGCGGTTAATGCAGTTTTTTTATTGGGCACAGACATGTATATTTTTGTTTTTTGTTGTTGTAATAATATATTACTCGTACATATTACTTTATTAACTATGTACATTTTTATTTATGTACCTAGTACATTAGTATTACATATATTTGTTTATTTTTATATATAAGACTGATTTTTTTGTAATTTCCGACTACATACTAAATTTTGCATGTACCTATTTATTTTGAAATAAAAAAATCGTTTTATTTTTTAATCATGTTTTCAAAATGTATATTTAGAATATGTTATTATTAAAATAAATAACAATAACAGAAAAACTATTTCATACGATTATACCCAATACTGGTACTTGCAAAATACTTATTTTTAAATACTTTGGTCTAAAAAAACTGGTACTTTACTTAATTATTTTCAAGCTGTGCTTGAAAAAGTACTACATAACAAGTACTGACCATGGTTAGTCCTGGTACTTATACTTAAGTACTTTGGTCCTGGTATATATATATATATATATATATATATATATATATATATACAGGCAATCGTAGCTCAGTGGATAAAAGCGAGGTAAAACTTGCGTTTCTTAATTAGTAAGCAAGAGGTCGTGCGTTCAAATCTCACTGACTTCTACTTATATAAAAAAAATTCGATTGTGTCTGAGTGGTTCGAATTCCACTATAAGCTGTAGGTCCCCTGTACTGTAATTGGGATTTACTTCCTGTTGTGCAGAGTAACAAATAAATAAATAAATAAACAAATATATATATATATATATATATATATATATATATATATATATATATATATATATATATATATATATATATATATATATATATATATATATATATATATATATTTTAATTGAAACACAGACAAAATGTATTCATATATCCAACTGGTAGCGCTTCTTATCTATGATATTTGTAGTTCTGGATGAGCGCTAACATTAATTATTAGTTCATAAACGATAAATTAGGGCATACGTACTTACCGTTAACTTTGAAATGTTACTTCATTCCTTTTAAAATAAATTGTACTCATGTATTGGAAATTATAATTCATTTACCGTAAATTATCCATGAACTACATCAACATTGAGGCTGCAATACAACTCGTCCAAAACTACTAATGTCGTTGATGAAAAACGCTGTCATTTGAATACATTTAGTTAGATATCTGTACATATTTTGTCTGTTGTTGAAATTACTGAGGTATAAATCAAAGAAAATAATTTGAGTATTAAATGTTACAATCCAGAACGTCCGAAATCACAAGCCGGATCTTATCATCTGGACTTTTCATTCCATTAAAATACGAGTATCTGTATCTCTAGTTCTTCCACTTATCTATTCTATACAAGCATTTAAATTCCTGACATAATAAATATTAATTTTTTACCATTCTTTTTCAAACGATAAGCTTCATAGTATGTTGATTTACATTCAATAATCCTATTATAATCTTTCTCATAAGTTAATTAATATTTATAATGTTAATATGCCTTCTCAGTAATGATAAATATTTATAAGATGACGAACATAACAATGATATCAGAATTCATTTTAACATTTTATATCTTGCTATTTTAAATTTATAATATTCTATTAAGTAATCTTTAGATAGACACATTGTAAATGATAACAATTAAATAATTTATTTAGATTTTATCCCACTGTAAAACGATCCTAAATTATTTTAGTGAGAAATGGAAGAAAATTTAGATCTTTTAAATATTTTGGTCTGAAATCATTCAGGATCATTTGACAAATGAAGAAATATCCATTTTGTTTAGGTGTCCGCGTTAAGTTGTTTTAATATTTCTATTAGAAGTACAGACTATACTAAATAAAATGATTTTACAATTATAGTTGAAACTATATTAACTGAATAATGAACGAAATACAGTTTGATTTCCGTACAAAGAAATTTTCAATCATTACATTGCATGAACTAAGTAGAGATAGTATGCATACTGTAGCCATTTTTCTTCTTACGGATATCCAGCAGTAAGTTGTTATTTTCTTTAAAAACATCACACTATATCCCATCAAATGAGGTAGCATGAACCCTAAAATCATTCATAAAACATTCACTCATTAAATTCCTCATATAATCAGTCCTCGTCAAACATTCTCATCCAAACACCCCATCCTCACTTTAACCACATGCATAGATTGCTCCATATACACACTCATTTATTTATTACACTCGAAATCATTCATCACACAACAAACCTTCAATCACATCTATACAATCACTCCTATTCACTTTTCATTCATCTTCTTTCGTCGACGTACATGATATATGCGCAAAACATCTTAAATTATTCACGTTTACTCCTAACAACGAATCTAATAACAAATCTAACTACGAATCTACAAAGATTAAAAAAGATTAAAATAATAAATACGCAGTAAGTTACACTCGTATAAAATAAAATAAAATAAATATATCATCACGCCTTCTACCTATTACTGTGTGTGGACTTTACCGAAGCAGATCTCGGTAATTGATATATTTTGCGCGTGAAGTGCGGTTACCAGTCGTCAAATCACGGCCCACAAAGATGTTAGTGGTGAAGGAGTCACAGGGGTAGCTTTTTGAAATTATGAAAATTGTTTGTCTCCTGTGGGAATCGAACCATGGTTCTCAGGATCCACAGGCCGACTTCATACCACTGAGCTAGTCACCCCATTATACCACCTCGTATAGGTAGGTAACAAAAATAAATTTAGAAATTATTTGATATAGTGCATGTATAATTGTAGGCATTGCATTTTAGCAAATTGTGCAAAAGCAAATGGCATGCATAATTTTCTCTTGTACCATAGTAAAAATTGGTATAAAACACTTTTTCAATCACGGTTAATTAATTGACAATGAATAATTCATTTCCAATATGTCAATCTATCAAAAATCAATTACCCCAAAAAAGTCTGTCATCAAGAAATTGACAATAACGTCAAAACACAAAAAAAAACCCCAAAACCACTCGCTTAGTTCCCGGGTGCAAACAATCATCCAGAACATAAAATGAAACATCCCTACAAATATTCCATCCACCGGCGGGCATATCAAATTTTTTCCTTCATTCAACGCACAAATTTTAGTACAAAGGAAGGGCGAAGAGACAAAACCCGCCCCATTCCACGAGATACATAATTAGAGGGTGTCAGGTGATGATAAAGCGGCGGATGAGGGTTGTAGGGGGTGCAGCCCGCAGCGCTACAGGGGAGGAAATTTGTAAATGCAAATCCGAACGAAGCGTGCAATACGTTGTTCGATGGAACGAGCGCCAAGCAGAACAGGTAGATTGTAGTAAACGACGTTAAAAATTAAATCGTTACACGGTAAATATTTGATGTTTCTCACCTCAACTTTCAACAAGAATCTGTTGTTGTAGACGTTTTTAAGTTGTTGTTGAATCCGCGGATTTGTGCAAAAATATTTGCTTTTTAGAACGAAGGACAACAAAAATATTTTAAATTAAAATCGCGGTAAGTGGTAAGTTAGTAGCTGATTCTCAGTCATTTTACTTCCATGTCCTCTTTCAAAAAATACAAAATAATATCTTTGCCTACACTGGCACTAAAATTAAATATATCATCACGCCTTTTTCCCATTACTGGGTGTAGCAATCTGTCATTGCAAATCTCGCTGAATAGTTTGCGCGTGAAGTACGATTACCAGCTGTCAAATCACAGCCCTCAAAGGAGTTAGTGGAGGGGTAATTTTAATGTACAGTAAAGTTTGTCGGCTCTCGAGTTCTCAAATCCACATGCTACGTTACCATTGTGTCATTGATCTATCCCAAAATTTATAATAACCAAAAACAAATTTCTTTGAATATTGAGTCAGTTGCGTTGCTTTCTTTTAACAGCCAAAATTGTAGTGTTCTCGTATCTCCATGAAATTGAAATTGTTGAACTATTTGGTTTTATTAATCTATACCGATAGGGTATTAATCGCAGTTAATTATTGTTATTATTGGGTGGCTAGCTCAGTGGTATGAAGTCCTGGATCCTGAGAACCCTGGTTCGATTCTAACAGGCGACAAACAATTTTAATAGTTTTAAAAACTAGCCCTGTGGCTCCTCCACCACTAACATCTTTGGGTCCGTGATTTGATGACTGGTAACCGTACTTCACGCGCAAAATGTATCACTTACCGAGATCTGCTTCGGCAGAGTGCCACTCCCAGTAATGGACAGAAGCCGTGATGATATATTTATTTATTTATTTAATTATTGTTACAAATTACTGATTGGTTACTGACTGGGACACAATAAGAAAATAAAAATTAAATATTATTTCGTGATGCTATAGCAATTATCCACACACACTTTAAAAATGCTCGTCTGACACTATAATTGAAATTGTATTTATTACAATAAGTATTTTAATACGATAATAATTTGATGTTTAAAATTAGTAGTAAAATGAAACTAAGAATGCAACACATAACAGAGCTTGTAATGAAATATTTGTAGGCATTCATATTAACAGATATTTTTGATATTTCGTATGGAGAACTTAAAAAAAATTAAAAAATATATCATCATGCCTTCTACCCATTCCTGAGTGTGGCACTCTACCGAAGCAGATCTCGGTAAGTGATATATTTTTGCGCGTGAAGTGCAGTTACCGGCCGTCAAATAACGGCCCCTAAAGATGTTAGTGGTGATCGAGCCACAGGGGTAGTTTTTAAAATGGTGAAAATTGTTTGTCGCCTGTGGGAATCGAACCAGGGTTCTCAGGATCTACAGGCCGTCTTGATACTCGTACCACTGAGCTTGCTACCCCATTAAGAACTTAAGCTAACTTTATTGATAAATACTTCATCTTTTCTCCAAAACATAATAAAATCGACAAGGTGAAATAAAATTAATTAATAAAAATAAAATTAGAGGTTAGTATACCGACAGATATTTTAAATTTCAAACTTGTGACAAACTAGTGCGTATTTCGTTCGCGCAGAAAAAAATATTTTTCGCATTCAATCAGAAATTCAAATAAATTAATTTTTTTGACACGGTACAAGTTTTAATTATCGTACCTACTAAAATAAGCTCAGTTTTAATCATCGCGTCAAACAAGATTAACACTTATTTTTGTAAAATAATTTTGAAGTATTATTAAATTTTAATTTTGTTATTGCGTTGATTGTGCAAAAAATGTAATAAATTTTGCAATCAGTAAGTGCCATACCGGTATCGGATATATTTAAGATCTCCAAATTCATCCTCAACCGGTAGAAAGCATTTACAGCCCTTAATATAAAATAAAACTTTACAAAACACGCAAACCCAATATATTTGTATTAGGATAACTAAAATTTGTAAACATTTTTATCATTTTTGTTGGTGAATTAATTATTTTAGTGGTACCGACTACATTTATATGTATAAACTTCATTCGCTTCCGTAGATAATCTTTCACGCCTTCTTAAGGGGACGCACCCTCACAGTTAAGAAACACTGAATTAGAATGCTGTACGCACAAACGAGAGTTTAAACTGCTTGATTTATTATCAAAATACAACTGCGTCCAAGTTGCTCGGATTCCACAATCTGTAAATGAAATTAAAATATATCAATTGAATACTTATTTTATTACGCTATTTTATCTAGTACTGGGTGCATATATTCTGCGGTTGCAGATCGCAGTAAGTGATAAATAAGTTAATTAAATAACATGTTTCAGCAATAATTATAAAAAAAAATACAAATATATCATCACGCATTTTACTTAATAGTGGGCGTGGTTCTCTGCCATACCAGAGGTCGGTAGCAAAAAAATATTATTAAGCAGACTATACTAACTTTATGTCACTACCGATTTTAGCGAATATGGGATTAAATTTAAATCCAGCATAGGGAATAGATTTTTTTTAGAAATGTACCTACAATTTGCTTCACAGCGATACCAAAATATCATAGTTTTACGTCAAACATTTTAAAATGGCGGCTATTTATTTAAAAATATCTTTATTAACTGTGAAAACATTATGTTACTAAGGAATATTGAAAATACTTACATAACAAAATAGAAACAATAAAAAATATGACAATTACAATATGGCCACCATCATCTTCTACACATTTTCTTATATGCAATAGAAACTCTTGCATTAAATTTTGCAGAATATGTCATTTCATCATTTGTATTAAATAATTTGGGCCATAATTATTATGATAAAAAATTGATTGTAACAATAACAAAATTGTACGTAATTCTTTTTGACTTTTTACTTTCTTATACGCAGTATAAAAAAGTATTTGAATCGTGAAAAAAATCGTTGACGAGATTTTCGCGGAAATACGTGTTTTGAGGTCCACTGAATCCGTTTTGATCATTTTCTCAATGATGTCTGTGTGTGTGTGTGGATGGATGTGTGTCCGAGTGTGCAATATCTCATGAACGAGACAAGATTTGTTAACGAAACTTGGTAATTATAAGTTTCATGAAAATACGGAGAGCTGAGTTGATTTTGAATGAAATTGAAAAACCGGAAGGGGAAGTTTACTGGACACACAAAACAATAAATTACATTTATTTCAAAAATGGATTCAGTTACGACAAAAAGTTTCAAATTAAAGATGTTAGCAAAAATATTTGGAACATAAAATGTTATTTACAATTTTCCTGTATATGCGGCTCATTTTGAAAAAACTAATTTATATATTTAATATTATATTAGAATAATCATAGTAGTAATAGAAACAAAAAACATTAACATGTTTAAAATTTAATATAGATTAGATTATATTTGTAGAATGTACAAATTAGAAACTTGTAGCAATTTAAACAAAAAAGTTAAAAGTCAAAAACTAAATCGACTAAAATTTTAATTTTCGTTTTATCTAGTTACCTATGTCTTTTTTCGTAAAAACAAATACATAATTAAAATGGTCAACTAATTTGGCAACTTTGCCTCAATTTAATCGACTTCGTATCTCACGGTTCTTGAGATACCAAGGGTTAGGCTCAAAAAACGGACACCTGTATATGCCTCATCAGTAAAGTTAGACATAAAGTAGTCAACATTACTAAAAAAATATACATAAACAAATTTGATATTTATATGTTTCAAACAGATAAATGCTGAATTACTGAAAAACTAAATTACATGTTTAATAATATTATATAGCATTCATATATTCTAAATATTAAATATGCTGTGTATAAGAAATTCGTGTGGTGACCACACCAGATTTTTTTGTTTTTTTTTTCAGGTAACAAACGTATGTCCAGAGCTTGCTGTTTCATTTTTAATGTAGTTTTATTAATAAAGACTTTTTTAAATGGTCGCCATTTTGAAATGGTTGATGTAAAAACTATAATATTTTGTTATATGTAGCTGTGAAGTTAATTTTATGCATATTCCGAAAAAAATATAAAAATACCGATTTCCTATTCTAGATTTAAAGTTTAAAAACATCTTTTGCACCCCTTTGTCTAGTGTAACTTTGCTTAACACCATTTTATTTTGTATCTCTTCAAATAAACTCAATACACGTGAAGTGTGGCTACCAGCCGTTAAATCACGAGCCCCAAAGACTAGTCACAAAAATAACTTTAATATAAAATGCAAGAATTATTAAAGCAATATTTTTATAATAGCGTCGTCATTAAAATAACTCAACTGACTCTTATTTACATTATCCGTTTTCTAAGAAGTCCCCTCCGCCCTCCTACGACTAGTGTCCATTCCCCGTTGTTCAGTGTTAATGAGGATGAAGTTCGCTTCATTACGAAGTCGGTGCTTACTGAGCAGACAAGGTGTAACGTATTTATCAACGTGTTATCTACGCGTCGGGTTCTTGTTTGGTGTTTGGATACCGGTACTGCGTACTGGGATGACTCGTGTTGATGCGTAGGTGTTGTTTCTCGCTAAACTGAAAGATGACAAGAAGTGTGCTGTTAACCTTCACACTTTGTGGAAGCTTAAGATTTTGTGCAGAAAATAATTAGCAATATAGACGAAAAGTTATAATGGTAATATTTTTAATGCCTGTTTACACCGAAGAAAGTTAAATTTTAAGTTTGACATATACTGACATTATCAATTGTTTGACGGCAATGTAAATGTGTTTATGTGATATTTTACTTCGATTTTCTTTGATTCATTTTAGTCAAATATAAAATTTTAGTTTCGTTGTTGAAAACGAGCATAAGTAGAACAAATTTCAAAGATCAAAAGAACGAATTAAAATAATATTGTACTCTTACTATAAAGAAGATAAATATCGTATATAAAACAAAATATTTGTTTATGCGCTATAAAATAGAAGAAAAAAAATTTGTGCAAAAGATTAAAATTGGTACATTTATAATATTTACATGTCAAAATAAGCTTTTACGTTCACGTTTCATGGCTAAAACACATGAATTATGGCTCAATTGAGCATAAAAGTATATTCATTTCAAACATATCTAATGAAAAGGGTTTCAAATAAAAA
Source organism: Pterostichus madidus (assembly GCA_911728475.2). Taxonomy (NCBI): domain Eukaryota; kingdom Metazoa; phylum Arthropoda; class Insecta; order Coleoptera; family Carabidae; genus Pterostichus; species Pterostichus madidus. The sequence goes on along the minus strand of OU452308.1, from coordinate 6,494,474 downwards.
TAGTTGAAATTTTAATTCTCCCTAAATTTTATTTAATATCATTAGTTTGATAACAGATAATATACGACTCTAATGGTAGGTTTCAACAACAAAAGTTAAATTTTAAATATTGTTTAAATAAATAAAAGCAAGCCAAATGTATGTGAGCAATGGTAATTATACCATTTCACAAGTAATTTTGATTTGCTTTTATTTATTTAATATTAATTTAAATTTTATTTGTAAAACCGCCTATAAATGTTCAAGATAACACTATAGGTAGTTGGTTTAGCATATTTAGCAAGATTAGTTATGAAACACAATTTTAATATCAGTAAAAAAAGCAATTTTATTTTTATAAATTTACGATTTTATTCCAAAATTTACACAAATACTTCTGCATAAGGGAGAGAAAATAAAATTTATTAACATGAATGATTCAATAAATTCAACAAACTCTCAATTTTACACATTTCTGAGTATGGCACTTTGCTGTATAAAATCTTGATATACTTCATTTCCTGTACGAAAACTATTACGTCACATTCGGTATCCATGTTATTCAAGATTTGTACTTAAAACGTTTACATTGGTATTGGATTTACATTTTTAAAACAATCTTAAATTTAAATGTCAGATTAAAATATTTATTACTTTTCCTACAACTGTGCGATTTCTTTGTTATTACGTAACTATAATTGCCTTGGTTACGTATGGAAAGTAGATGAATGCATACCAAGTGCGTTTCTGAAAGCAAAGAAACGCTAGTGCGGAAAGTGCTTCAGTACGCAACTGTAAAAAAAGTTTTTTTGAGAGCGATTTAAATTTCGCGCCAAACGCGTAATTCATATTTTGGCCACAGTCGCTTATGGAAGAAGAAAATGCAGTGAGCCAGCGCTAGTAAATATGCAGTAGTATATTTTGACGTTTATAAACATAACCTTAAATTGCAGTATATCTAATCTGTACACAACTAATAAAAAGAACCGAACAAAGTAACATATATCGATAAATGGTTTTAAGTAAGTGAAATACATAATATTTATTGTGTATGTATATTATTAATATAGTTGTTACAGTTACTTATATTGCCATAATGTAAAGTGGAAACTTTTGTATTGTCTAAAGAAACATTGATTTCTTCTGTACCTGTTCATATTATTAACAGTAATATTATTAACAACAATTTCGGAGGCTTTAGAAGTACCAGCAGCAGGTTGATTGTCATTGTCGAAAATATATGCAACATAGCATGATCCGGAGCTTCAATTATCTTTGGAGGTATTTATGATAAAGAAGAATCACTCACTGTACTATTCCAATCTAGACGATTTTGAAGAAATTATCTTGACGTTAGTAAAATATTTTTAAATAATGTAGAACAATGTGCAAGCAATCAACAAACAAACCATAGCAATGCCGTAAAACATCGTTCTCGTGTAATATCATTAAAATTTTATAAATTTGGATAATATTTTAGTGATTTACTAAATCGCACAGTTGTAGGAAAAATGTTGTTTATAACACGTGCCGAAAAAGGTTACGTGCTCGTGCACGTAACGAGCCTTTTTCGACACTTGTTATAAAAATAACTATTTTACAATATCGTGCAGATTTCCGCACTCGGCAAGCCTCGTGCGTTAAATTCTACACTTGCACGTACCGAGCTTTTTTCGGCACTTGTTATAAAAATAACTATTATAAAATTATAAAATTAGTTTATAAATAAAACCAAATTTAGCAATATGAAATAAAAACCAAATATAAATTTATTTTACGAGTAACGCACGAAACATATTACCTACTCGTACATTATAGAAATAAATAAAACTCAAAGGAATATACATTTTTATATGTATTATTATTATATATAAATAAGTAATATATGTAAATACAAAATACAATGCACATTACCTCTTGTATTGTAGTTAAATTAATTAAAGACCCTCCATTCTCTAACTCTAGCGCAAAGTAATCATGAAGATGATAAACGCATTTCTGCATTTGATTATCCAAAATTTTGCTAGTCAGTTCTTATGTTTCAGTCTGTATTTATGTATTTAAAAATGTCACAAACTTAGAAATGACAGGCGAGAAAATAACACAATCATGACCATAGGTCTCTATTTTTATTTTATAAACAAATGTGGACAAAGTAAATAAAATATTCGTATTAGTAAGAACTGTCATACGTTTCCATTAAAATAATAAATGTGATAGAACGTAAAAAAACATGAAATGTGTGTCTTTTCTTATTTAGATATACGTTAATGCCACTCTCATAAGTACGAATATTAATAAAAATGATAGCTATATTTCATCGTATCTATGATAACCTCGTCCACATATGACGTAATCGTTTTTATACAGGGAATGAAGTTTAAGTGATATATCGTAAAATCCTTCTACTGTAATTGGGATTTTAATTTTAATTTTAATTTTCATAATTTCAAAAGCTACCCCTGTGGCTCCTCCACCACTAACATCTTTGGAGGCCGTGATTTGACGATTGGTAACCGCACTTCACTTACCGAGATCTGCTTCGGCAGAGTGCCACACCCAGTAATGATTAGAAGGCGTGATGATATATTTATTTATTTATTTTATTATTTTTCCTATTATATAGTAAGTAAACGATTGTATGAGTGCAAAATTATAAGAGCCATCATAGTTAGGAAAAGATAAACTATAAAAAGAGATATTCTATTTGTGTTAGATGTGGTGACCTTTTAAATGAAGCTAGAACGAAGGAATAACTTTCTATTAGTTTTGATTAAAGATGTTATCTCATGAAGGTGAGCCAGTTTAGGGAATTGACACCATCCTGTTATATCATCAGGAAGAAAGTATGCCGATCCTTATTGCAAACTTGTAAAAACTAGTTAAAACTTTAACCAGCCAGGGACTGTGCTAGTTCTTACTTTCCACTGTCGGAAAACCATTCAATCTCTAACAAAAACTTTACAACTTTCAAACAATGATTTACACGTCAACAAATTTTTGTATAACTGGTAATATTTTCCCTTTGAATTAATTAATTATTTGTATTGAAACAAGGGCATCTAATTGTTGCGTATACAATTGGTAATAAATTAATAATTTTGATACAATATGAAATGTACCTGCATAATCTAAATTACATTGTTTATAACAAACCTACAATGTAATGTAAAATATAATTATGTGTTGATTACAAACAATATTCAGCTACAACAATGCGTAAATAATTAATTATGTTGTTGCGTTGGTTTATCATATTCAAACTGTGGAGTTAAATTTGTTGCTTTGGTGCAATAATAAACATTAAACATTAAATGCAACTTTGAACTTTGTGTGTTACATACGTGCATATAATATCTTTAGAGAACTTTATACCAACAAGTTAAATTAATTAGAGCATAACAAAAATGTTTGGCGAAAATAAAAAATATAGTCTATTCCATTCTTTTGAAACCTTTCACTCTCTTAAGGTAGTACTAGTGTGACGGTGGCGCCATCGGTTGTCGAGTGGCGAAACTGACACTCAAAAAAATTTAATAAAATAAGTGTTTTATACCTATTATGATTTGCATATCATGAATTGTTAACAGGTTGTTGGTCTAGTGAATTTTCAAATACCATACCAGCATACTACCGTGTGGTGTTGCCATTATAAATTGGGATTCTTAATTTTTCGTTAAAAACAAGGCTTTGCATGGTTATATATCCATTACTAAACGATAAAAAACTTTCTCCTTCTGAAACAATATACATGGATAGTTCTAGAACATCATACTAGTTTTTCAATTGAAACTGCAAAATTTTAGAGGTACACAAACCAAATATGTGCGATTCTGAGTGATGATCGCCAAAAGCCTCGTGTATAAGAACTCAAATTTACAAGCGAATATATTTGTTCACAGACGATAAATGTGTTTCATATTTTAACAGGATGCGTATGACTATCCAATGTATACGTACGCCAAATTTCATTCTGATCTGCAAATTTTTTTTTCACGCTAGTACTACCTTAATAAATCTTTAATCATTTATCATTTATGTACTCAAAACATGTATGCGTGCGGACTACTCAATCGTATCTTTATGTCGATATAGATCCTATATTTATTTATTTATTTAGTCTATATTGTATAACTGAAACTTAACCCCAATTACAGTACAGGGTCCGAACTCATCGAGCCGTAATGTAGTGGTTGGATTCGAATTCGGGATTTCCGGATTCCAATGCCGTATCATTATACGAGGGCAGGATGAAAAGTCACTGTTCTACTAAAAAAAAGTTGTGATCCTGGGTACTGACATTGGTATCCTTATGTATTTTGTATTCAGAAATTTTGACCCTTTAGGGGGAAGATTGGGGGTTCTGGGGGGTTGCTGGAGTGAAATATGTGGGCGATGAGTAAATTCTAACTTCATATTCGTTTTTGGCACACCAAAAAACGTAGGATAAGATAGTCATTTTGAATTTAGAAATTTTGACACTTTGGGGGAGGGTTGTTGGGGGGTGGTGGGGCAAAATCTGAGGGTGCTAGGCAAATTCTGACCTCGGATTCGAATTCAGCGTCGAAAAATACATAAGGATACCAATGTCAGTACCCAGGATCACGACTTTTTTTGTGTAGTTGTGTAATTATTCCTCTTCTGTGCTACTATTTTTGTTTATAGCATTTCTTTCTAAAACAATTTCAAAATGGTTAACTAAGTGAAAGAAACCTTCATTTTGAATTACAATATTTATCAAGCTCTTCTGAACTTTCACTATAAGTTGTAGGCCCTCATACTTATTGAGATTAACTTCGTTTTGTTCATAATAGCAAATAAATAAATAAATGATAGTAATTAAATTAATGTCCCTTGCTAACAATATTCCTGCAACTTTTTCTACACCTTGAAACTTACCCCTAGCTAAGAAGCTAGCGAAACCTAAATCCTAATGTAAAATATGTAAAAACAACTACTCGGTACAAAATGTAATAAAATTACGGTTCATACCATCCTGGCATCGCTTGCTAGGATAACGGCGTGCTAGAGCGATATTGTTTACAAGTCTATAACATCTAAGTGCATCGAAACACGATCGTACCGTATCTCCTTCGCTTAGCATCGCCGTTGCCGTTTCAATAATAACCACGCTCACTACGCGCCATACGAACCCCGTTCTAACTTGAAATTATTTAAATAGACTTATAAAATATGCTAAATAGCGGGGAGCCGCAACACAATACAGATATATGTAGATTGGCAGGCAGGGCCGGCCTAGGAGGGGTAATGATATCGAGCACGCTGGAATGATCATGGACAGCGGTGAGCGAAACAAGCGAATGGCGCGCAGTGGTGCAGTCGACGTTGCCTTTTGCATAAAACATAAAATATCCAGGATAGGGGGTTGGAGTGGAGTACCCAGAGGTGTTTCAAATATCGATCATGTGGCCACGGGCGTCATCTGTGATTCAATGACATGCTTAATTAATTATTTCTATTAATATTAATGTACGAGTGTGATTCCGGTGGTTTGCGATATATGCATAAAAATTCATTTTGTACTGAGCTTTTTGTGCATATATAAAAATAGACAATAGTTATTTGCGCATATAGAGCAGAAAGTAGTCTATTGCATTGTTGTTCGTCTCCATGCAACAGCGGCAAGGGCACTTTCTGCTCGAGATGTGCATAATATATATTTTATGACCATTTAGAAATGCTTAAAAAGGAATTTAAAATCATTTTCCTACAACTGTGCGATTTCGTTGTTATTACGTAACTATTGTTGCCTTGGTTACGTATGGAAAGTAGATGAATGCAGACCAAGTGCATTTCCGAAAGCAAAGAAACACTAGTGCGGAAAGTGCTTCATTACGCAACTGTAAAAAAGTTTTTTTTGAGAGCGATGTAAATTTCGCGCCAGGCGCGTAATTCATATTTTGGCCATAGACGCTTATGGAAGAAGAAGATGCAGTGAGCCAGCGCTAGTAAATATGCAGTAGTATATTTTGACGTTTATAAACATAACCTTAAATTGCAGTAAATCTAATCTGTTCACAACTAATAAAAAGAACCGAACAAAATAAAATATATCGATAAATGGTTTTAAGTAAGTGAAATACCTACATAATATTTATTGCGTTTGTATATTATTAACATAGTTGTTACAGTTGCTTATATTGACATAATGTAAAGTGGCAACTTTTTTATTGTCTAAAGAAACATTAATTTCTTCCGTACCTGTTCATATTATTAACAGTAATATTATTGACAACAATTTCGGAGGCTTTAGAAGTACCAGCAGCAGGTTGATTGTCATTGTCGAAAATAAATGCAACATAGCATGATCCGGAGCTTCAATTATCTTTGGAGGTATTTATGATAAAGAAGAATCACTCACTGTACTATTCCAATCTACACGATTTTGAAGGAATTATCTTGACGTTAGTAAAATATTTTTAAATAATGTAGAACAATGTGCAAGCAATCAACAAACAAATCATAGCAACGCCGTAAAGCATCCTTCTCGTGTAATATCATTAAAATTTTATAAATTTGGATAATATTTTAATGATTTACTAAATCGCACAGTTGTAGGAAAAATGTTGTTTATAACACGTGCCGAAAAAGGTTACGTGCCTATTTCGGCACTGGTTATAAAAATAACTATTCCTACACCTGTGCGATTTCTTAGTTATTACGTAACTATTGTTGCCTTGGTAAATGGAAAATAGACGAATGCAGACCAAGTGCGTTTCTGTAAGCGAAGAAACACTAGTGCTGAATGTAATTTGTACTTTACGCAATTGTCAATATAAAATATAACAGAGCGATTTAAATTTCGCGCCACGCACGCATATATCATTACGCCTTTTATCCATTACTGGGTATGGCACTCTGCAGAAGCAGATCTCGGCAAGTGATATATTTTTGCACGAGAAGTGCTGTTACCAGCCGTAAAATCGCAATCTCCAAAAATGTTAGTGGCTGTAGAGCCACACGGGGAATTTTAATGTGTGGGAATCGAACCAGGGTTCTCAGAATCCATAGGCCTACTCGATACCACTAAGCCACCTACCTCATATCTACCCTATTAAAAATAACAGTAATCATTAACTTATCAATCATTTACGGATAATGATACAGATACAGAATTCGTAGGTTCTTTCGAACTTAAACAATACTTATTATTATAAATAAATGTATTAAATTAGTATTCAAATATTGAACTACCCTCGAAAGACTACAACAAATATGAATATTAAACTTCTTATAAAGTTTACCCCGTAAAATTGAATACAAACCCTACTATCCATTTAACATAGGTATGATTCAGAAGAGTTTTGATGAGTTTGAGCTCCGCGGATTTGCGTCAGATGCAGAGCACACCCCTTGAACAAGACGATGCATTGAACGTGATTGTCAACGCCAACTTGCACTCCGCGCTCCGGTTCCACCCGGAGCCTTGCCCGGAGCAAGTGCAACGAATATTACAACGAGAGGAACAGATATTATATGAATTCGTATTTACATATTTCAAAAGCAATAACTTCAATCCCTCTGCTTTAAATCAATCTACAGTCTGTCCCCCAACTTTTGACGGAGGACAAAACAAATTTTGACCAATTTACATATTCATACAGCGAGCGGGTGTGGAATACTCCCTCCCCGCCTCTTTCTCTCGATGGACGGTGTGACTAACTCTGGACAACGTGACGTGTTGAGTGTTTGTTTGCAAAAAGAGGATTGTTTCTCGTTTCTCTCTTCTGTGGGTATTTTGCAGATTTGCATATTCAGAAACGCGACATTTGACTCCTGTTTCAGTTACGCTACCCGGAAATTTTGTAACAATTTCTTCTTTTGGAATTCTGCTATGAATTAGGCAGTTGTACCTCTGTGGATGTAACTTGCGTCTATCATGTAAGAATCCGTGTTTCAAATCTCGCTGACTTCAACATATAACAAAAAAATACGGCTGTATCTGGAAGAGAAGATGAATTATTAAATTGATGTGTTGTAAAGAAGAACACGTGAAAATGTTTGAAAAAATAAATAAAAAGTAGTCAACGATTTTGAAATTTGACATATTATTAAAAAAAAACAAATTCGCATATCCATTGTGATGTGAAAATGTTACAAATTTTCATTTTAAAATTGTAATTTTGTTCAAAATTTGTTCCCAACAAATATTTGTTTTTTTAACAGTTTTAACGAATTTCCTCAATAGCTCAGAAAACCATTTTAATGGCCGTCGCTAATAGTAAAGTAAAATAAAGTAATATTGTAGAAAAAGATTTACTTCGTGGACCGAATTGCATACGTAAATAAATAAATATATCTATATATATATATATACCTCCAAAAATGTTAGTGGTTGTAGAGCCATATATATATATATATATATATATATATATATATATATATATATATATATATATATATATATATATATATATATATATATATATATATATATATATATATATATCCTAATAGCTTCTTCTCCACTAACAGCTTTGGTGGCTGTGATTTGGCAGCTGGTAACTGCACTTCACTTACCAATATTTGCTACGGCAGAGTGCAGGACTCAGTAATGAGTAAAAGGCGTGATGAAATATTTATTTTTTATTTGAGATGGGAAAAATATAAATAAAAAACAATATCTTTCCACGTTGTTTGGATTGTAGGCTTTACTTGATTTAAATGACAAAGTGATGACGTTTCGGACTATGGTGAGGACCATTATCAAGTTAAAGTAGACAAGGAAGTAAATGTGTTCTTAAATTTACATGATGAGGTTAGATAATTAACATATATATATATATATATATATATATATATATATATATATATATATATATATATATATATATATATATATATATATGTATATATATATATATATATATATATATATACATATCTATATATATATATATATATATATATATATATATATATATATATATATATATATATATATATATATATATATATATATATATATATATATATATATATATATATATGCCGTGCGCCCCACGTAAATGTTGGCATAGGCAGTTAACATATAAAATCAGTTTTTGTAAATAAAAAGTGTCTCGCAACAAATTATGGGACCAAATTTTATATCACAATACTGCCAATATCCCTACATCTTATTTCATATAGATTATTTCATTTTGATAGCGTAATTTAACTTAAAAATTCACCGTGTTTTAATGTTGCATTTTCGCACGCTTTTTAGTTTATTAAACATGGATTATTATGCAGGTATAATAAAAGAAAAAGATATGGTTGAGAGCAAAAATATTAAGCATATATTTTATGCACAACCGGGCCGAAATTAATATGTTTTAGCCCTGAAAAGCGGGCTTCCTTTTTGACCCTAGGGCTATACAAATTAATTTCTATCGATACATAATTAAAATGACAATTTTTGTTTATTGTGAATACTTGATTCTGCAAAATGTCAGTTTGACATATCTTTTGAACATATAATTAAATGTTATTTTATTATGCATAAAATATTGTATGTACCACGGGTGATTATTAGCGTTTCAGATCCTGAGCATGTTTTAACCCTCGGCGCTTTGCGCCTCGTGCTAATAATCATATCGCGGACAAGGAACGCCTGTTTTCACCCTTAGTACATAAATAACTATTATGATGTAAGTAATTATCAATTTCTTTTTGAAATAGTCATCGATATAATGTAATTGACATGAAATATGTACTAGATATAGTTGAGATATTTTAGTACTGCATAAATTACAAATTATTGACTAATATAATAAATTTTCCTCCATTTCTGATGTTGATAAACTTTTAATTTTTCTTCCTTTTTCCGGACTTATTTGCGAATATCCTCCACCCTAGTGGCGGAATTCAGAACTGATAATAAACTCTTCATTCCATAATCCGTTTAAGATTGCGTCTACAGTTTTAAATCAGATGCAAATCCTCAATTTCACACTTCTTTGTCTGTCGATAAGACTCCGGTTGCTAACGTCTCGAGCGTCCGCTGCAGCTCCGGATTCAAATGAACGGTCTAGTTGGCTTAGGAATCAGCTGGCCAGCCAGCCAAGTCCGGGCAATGGCTCCAGGCGCCAGGTTCCGGTATCAAAGACAACTTAGCTTCCGGTGTGGAAATATTATCGCAGGGTAGCCAACCCAGCAAAGTTTGCGGATTTTTATAAGTCAGTGGAGATGGAGTTTTTGAATTTTACTGAATATTGATGAAGTCAATATATTATTATCCTTTTTAAATATTTTGAATATGTTAATATGCTTGTGTGAATTTGTATATCAACCTATAAAAACCAATCAATTATCTATACCCGTCAAAATCATTCCGCAATCAACCTTCGATAAATATTATTTTGTCCCATCCACATTCATAATTACGTTTGTAAAAATTCGCCTATTTTTTATTTTGGAATCTCTCATTCATATAATATCATCATCACAGGCAATCGTAGCTCAGTGGATAAAAGCGAGGTAAAAAAATTGAGTTTCTTAATTAGCAAGCAAGAGGTCGTGCGTTCAAATCTCACTGACTTCTACTTATATCCAAAAAATACGATTGTGTCTGAGTGGTTCGGATTCTACTATAAGCTGTAGCCCCCTGTGCTGTAATTGGGATTTACTTCCTGTTGTGCAGAGCAACAAATAAATAAATATTCATTAATATGTTCTCAGATTGTTAATATTAATATTTCTTATTTTTGTTCCAGGTACGTACAGATTCCTATTTTCGGCAAGAACTTGCATTTATACTAAATCGTAAGTCATTCATATACATTTAATTTATGAAAACTTTAATTGTATTACATAAGATAATACAATAATTAATAGTTTTTTGTGTGACGGTTTATCGCACGGTTGCAGGAATTATAGACCGTCACTTGCTGATGTATACGACTTAACGAGGGCGGCAAAAAGATTTTGTGCACATCGTACCTACTAGTTACTTGTGTACTTAGAGCAGAAAGTAGCAACAACCATGGAAGAGCGGCAAGGACACTTTCTGCTCGAGATGTATACAATATTTTTTTCTTCGGCTATTTAGAAAGGCTTGAAAAAATTTAAAATAATTTTTACAATTGTTCTGTTTGGAAATTCGGGCGACAGTTTTCATATATCCATGGATACAATATGTAACTCACTATTTTGTAATTGGATCATTATCTTTTAATGATCGATAAGTTAATGATAATTTTTATTTTTCATCGTTATTTTACAAATGATAACAATTTCGGTATTCTGAGACCAGAATAAATGTTCTTAGCATTTTTATTTTATATTTATAGATTTTGTTTACTAATATTCGTAGCTGTTATTACAAAAAATAATATGATGACAGCTCACTCACAGTTCCGTAAAAAGTTTAGTTAAAAATAATATTTTTTTTATACTGGCAGTTTTGTACGAGAGCAAAATTCATAAAAGTAAAACAGAAGTAACAGAATAAATTATTTTTATGACCGAATGCCGATATGCTGGTAATCTGCAGATTAATCATAAAAAATAATGGTTTTTATTAACTTGTTGTTCATTAACAGATAATGATAATTGAGTTACAGAATAATAGGGATACTCTTACTTTGCCGCTTAGCAAGCTGCAAACGTCAACTTTCTGCTTTCAACTGACAGTTGTAAATGTTGATTTCTGCTCCGTCGTAGAAAAAAAAATTGTGTACCGTTTTATTACATACCTAATTGATTTGCAGTTATTTAAGTTAGGTAATGTAACTACATTACCAAACTAGTTATATAATCAATTTATTAAGTAACGCGTTTTTATTTAGAAAAATTAAACATGAAACAATATCAAATAATAACCTATTAAATATAAATATTGTTAAAATATTTTTTTCTGTAATCAGCAAGAAAGTACCTACTTTCCCTGACCAATTTTAATATGGAAAGTAGGTTTTTACAAAAACAGTCAAGTAAAGTACGTATCCAAGGCTACAACAAAAATAACAATCTGGTAAAGTACAAAACAGTCAGGTAAAATCTTTACCAGACTGTTTTGTACTTTATTTTTGTTGTAACCTTTACAGGCAGATTCATAAAGCGGATTAGCGCTAACACCATTTATTATTTCGTTTCTAACTCTCTTTTCAATGCATAAAGCAAGTTTATTTTAACTTGAGTCAAAAAGAGTGTTAATTAGCATCAAATTTAATTCATTTCTTGAATCTGTCTTAATTTGAAACAGAGTTATAGCTAATATTAAAAACGGTGTTAGCGCTAATCCGTTTTATGAATCTGCCTGTTAGAGTTATTTATGATTAAATATTGACTAAATTAAATGGTTTCAGAAAATATTGTCTGCATAATACGTCAGGAAAGTGTTTTTATTTGACTCAGCGGAATAAAATACTCTGCCTGCGGCCTCGTATTTCGAAAAACCGCTTCGTCAAGTAAAATATCATTTTCCTGACTTATTATGTAATATACTATTAATAATTTGTATAGAAAAAAAACAACTGGCGTGGTACGGGCGTAAGAATGACAGAGGAACACCAAACCAAGCAAGTTTGGAACGCAAGAATAGCAAAGAAAAATAAAAGAGGTAGACCAATGAAGACATGGGAAAACAACATAGAAGAAATACTAAGCAGAAACAATATCAGTGGACACGAGGCAAAGAGGAAAGCGAAGAACAGAAAAGAATGGAAAGAACTAATAAATAATTTAAAATAAAGACAATAATAATCTCGACACCCGAAAGGGTATAAGAAGATTTAAAATGATATTAATAATAATAATAATAATAGTAATTTCTATACTCGTATAGTTTATTAAACAAACTGCTACCCGTTCCACCATTACAATTTGCAATCCTTTACCAAAACATTCTTTTCTCTCCATTGATTGCATATCACCTCTCAATCTATTCTTTCCTCTTCCTCTTTCTGAACTGTAACTGCACAACGACGCGCTCACAAATTCAATTTTCACTCCAGCACATTTGAACATCAAAGAGGCTTGCTTGGCTAGCCTCAGAGCCTCAGTCGCCTATCGTTTTATGCTTTAATGTCGCGAGCGTGTCGTGGCGACGTCGGCCGCCATCTTTTACACGCCATTTACAAAATTGCATGATAAAATTTCACCGGTCCACTGATTTATCTCGGCGTACGCATACGTATCTCGTAGACACATTGTTACGTAAATGGTCCCAGTTGAACGCGGCTAAACGGAACTTATATTATTTGTAAGCTAAATACTGAATTATGATGGGATGTACCGCCAAGATTTTTTGCAAGATTTACAGATGCTGGTTTTTTATGTTAGCTACTGTTGTAATACGTTATTTTATGTATAAATATAATAAATATTATGACACGCTTTTTACACAATTTTAAATGTATGAGTAGGAATGGTGTCCTTTAATAAATTTTTTTTTTAAATTAAATTTCATCTAAATTCAAAACAATGTACAGTTTTAGAAAGTCTTAAGACTAATGATATTTAAAAAAATGGTTACATTATTACTAAGTAAATATGGATCTCAAACAGCGGGACTCGCATATTAATAATGTAAAATCACCGGTTTACGATTAACGTTAATCATGATTAAATAATAATGAAAATTATGGTTACCATTATTATTTAATCATGATTAACATTAATCAGTGATTGAAAAACTGGCCCTAAAAGTTACGAGCTCGTTCCCACTTCAGTTCCAGGTATCTTATATTTACTAAATTCAACAATTAATTTTCAACATTTTTAACTAAATTTAAATAAAATAAATAAATATATCATCACGCCTTCTACCCATTACTGGGTGTGGCACTCTGCTGAAGCAGATCTCGGTAAGTGATATATTTTGCGCGTGAAGTGCGGTTACCAGTCGTCAAATCACGGCCCCCAAACATGTTAGTGGTGGAGGAGCCACAGGGATAGCTTTTTCAAATTATGAAAATTTGTCGCCTGTGGGAATCGAACAAGGAACCACAGGATCCATAGGCCGACTTCATACCACTGAGTTAGCCATCCCATAAACTAAATTTAACATTAAATATACGTTAAACACAAAATGTGTACCAGTGTAACTCTCATTTTCTTCACAAAACTAAACAAACACACCAATGAACTATCATGATTATTATCTTGTGGGCAGTTTGGCGGATGAAATTGAAGTTAATTATTATTTAAAACAAACTTTATTATTATACAGTTTTTAATAAATCAATTTTTTTAATTAAAATGTTTACTTCTTTCAATGGCTGTCATTTCTAGATGTATGTATCGATTGACTTAAAATTTTATCTGTGTATTAACAACATACTAATGTATGTCTTATTAAAATTGAATTTCATTTTCTTGCATATTACACGAGAAATAAAACTATAAAATATAACTTCAAACGAAAAAATAAAATTGTGCCAACTTAAGTGGGGCCGGGCTCGTATATATACAAAAAGATTTTTTCTATATCCGGTATTAAAATTTCATTTAATGCACTAATTTCCATGGCGCTAAATAACATCTTAATCACATATAACCCGATTCTCAAAAAAGTATTAGCTGATCCTGTATTTTAAATTAGCTAATTTTATCTAGTCAGATATAAAAAAGTTAATGCAAATAACTTTCCGAAAAGCAAGTACTAACAAGATTGCGTTAAAGTTTATTCTATTATTTCTACGGAATACGGTTTAGTTTAATTTGACAAATCCAAAATTCAGGATTAGCTAAAACATTTTGAGAATTCTGATGATATTGACAAGCTGTGACTTAGAACATTTTAGTCACTTACGTATAAAGCACGACGAGAAGTTAGCTTCTTGCATCTGTCATTGTAATTTAACCTTACTTTTCAAATAATTAACAAAACTTAAAATTTTTTTGTTGCTTAATTTACAATCGTAGGAAAAATATAATATGTGACTCGTTTTATAAACTCTTTGGGTACACGTTTTTATACACTCGTACCTAAAAAAAAGTTCATAAAACTTGTTATATACTATTTTCAAAATTCGTAAAATTAAGATCTTGGTTCTTGAATTGTTCATATTTAATGCCACTGGCCGACACTACAAACATTAATTTATCTGATACTGGATATAAAATATATATATATATATATACATTTCATCACCCATTACTGGGTGTGGCACTCTGCCGAAGCAGATCTCGGTAAGTGATATATTTTGCGCATGAAGTGCGGTTAAGTCGTCAAATCACGGCCTCCAAAGATGTTAGTGATGGAGGAGCCACACGGGTAGTTTTTGAAATTATGAAAATTGTTTGTCGCCTGTGTGAATCGAACCAGGGTTCTCAGGATCCACAGACCGACTTCATACCACTGAGCTAGCCACCCCATCATAATATATTATATATACTGGATAATGAATAAATTGCTCATTACAGTGTAATTATAATTTAATTATTAATATATTAGACGTAACTATCAAATCACCATTAATTTTGCAAATTAAAAAATTATATATTTTAACATTTTATTAAAGTCCTTTGAATGTTTATTATATAACAAATATATTAATTTAACCTGAAAATGAATTAAATACAGTCGAAAACGTTGTCGAATTAAAAAAAAATCTATATTAGAGCTTAATATCCAGAAAAATTATATTAATTAATTCTCTACAATATCAACTTCCAGCTGAATTCAAAAAAATTTCCAACTGATCAAATTCATAATAATTGTTCAATGCATGTTTCAATGATAAAAAATTCCATGATACCAAACACATCATATTTATTATCGTAAATTTTCCATAAATTCACAACACCAATCAAATAGATCAATAAATAAATTTTAATAAACCATCAAACCTTTAGTGTCCCAATAACTCCAACCCTTAACTGCATCCTTATAAAACTCCAGTAAAATTTTATCGCTTCTTTAGATTTACCCCGTGTATTGATAGTTGCAGTAATGACTTTCTATACCACGTGTGGTTTATTCTGGTCGTAGCGCTGGCATGCAGCTGAGCTGGTGATATTTTCACCTCATAATCATTCGCTGTTCGCTGTTTGAAAGCCGATCTCACCAAGTCGCGAACTTTAAACACCCGAGCACATGAGACGCTATTGTGTCCTGGTATATGCTGCACTCACGTTGATAGAACTATGTAAATTACAGAAATGGAGTTTGTGGACAAAGTTGTAGAGGTATTTTTAGATACTGGGTTTTGTTTATTTAAGGGAAATATAATAACGTCTGATAATATGGAATTTTCTGTCGACAATACGTTAGTTTTAACACTATATTGTAGATGGCAGAACTACGCCAATCTAGCAAAATAGATTTTCTTGAAGGACGTCGAAAGCTGTTATTAGAAAACAAGGTGTAAACTCAAAAAATAGATTAGATGCAGATCGCCGTACTTTACCAATTAATTGATTTAAATAGAGGTAAACATGTATCTAAATAAATCTAAATTTAGTACCTGAATTTTGATCTGACTTGTTCTTTTTGAAACATAAAATGAATATAAATATATCATCACGCCTTTTACCCATTACTAGGTGTGGCACTCTGCCAAAGCAGATCTCGGTAAGTGATATACTTATGCGCGTGAAGTGCGGTTACCAGAAGTCAAATCACGGCCCCCAAAGATGTTAGTGGTGGAGAAGCTACAGGGGTAATTTTAAATTGGTGAAAATGTTTTGTCGGCTATGATCGAACCAGGGTTCTTTGGATCCACAGGCCGACACTATAACCACTGTGCCATTACCCCATAAAAATAAACAATTATATTCATCTCAGCTTGAAAAATTTAATCAAAGTTTTGAAATTATTTTTTCCTATAACTGTGCGATATCTTTGTTATTACGTAACTATTATTGCCTTGGTTACGTATGGAAAATAGACAAATGCAGACCAAGTGCGTTTCTGTAAGCAAAGAAACACTAGTGCGGAAAGTAATTTGTACTTTACGCAATTGTCAAAAGAAAATATAAGTGAGAGCGATTTAAATTTCGCGCCAAGCACGGAATTTCATATTTTAGGAACATAGGCTTATGGAAGAAGCAGATATATGTAGTGATATATTTTGACATTTATAAACATAACCTTAAATTGCAGTATATCTAATCTGTACACATCACATTGAGCAACTCAAGTATATCATTATTAAATATGATAATTAATAAAAATAACCGAACAAAGTAAAATATATCGATAAATGGTTTTATTTAAAGAGTAAGTGAAATACATAATATTAATTGTTTGTGTATATTAATAACACGTTTTTGTACTGTCTAAAGAAAAATTGATTTCTTCTGTACCTGTTCATATTATTAGCAGTAATATTTATGTCAACAATTTCAGATATTTTAGAAGTACCAGCAGCAGGTTATAATATAATATTTATTTAGTGCCAATATACATAAGTATTTACACAAGTCAAAATACATATACATGAAACAATCGGTAATTACTTAACATTAATTTGTTGCATAAATTCATCAGTAGTGAATGGTGCATTAGTGATGAGAATTTCTCTAATTTTAATTTTAAATTTGTTACAACTTAAATCACGTAAATAATTTGGTAGGTTGTTGTAAAGTTGTACGGCGTAGTGGTTAATGCTGTATTTGGATTTACTTAAACGTAGGAAGGGTTGATACAAGTTTGTCTTATTTCGGGTGTTGAAGGAATGCAATGAGCAAGTTGGTTGATAATTATGTAGATTATTTTTAATATAGATTAGACAACGATAAATATACAAGCTAGGAAATGTGAACAGTCCCAATTTTACAAAAAGTGGTTTAGTATCAGCACGGTAAGTACTGTTTGTTAGAATTCTGATGCAACGTCTTTGCAAACCAAAGATTCTGTTAGCAGAAGCAGAATGACCCCAGATCAGGATACCGTAAGACAAAATGCTTTCAAATAATGAATGATAGGCTATCTTGAGTGTCGCACTGGAAACTGAGCCTATTGCGTTTTTAAAAAGAAACAATATTGATGCCAATTTCTTTGCAATATAATCACAGTGACACGCCCAAGTATTAGACGGATCAAATATCAAACCCAGTAGTTGATTGTCACTGTTAAGAATAGAACCAACATGTATATGATAAAGCAGAATCACTCAGTGTAGTATTCCAATCTAGACGATTAGGAAGAAATTATCTTGAAATTAGTGAAATATTTTTAAATAACGTAGAACAATGTGCAAACAATCAACAAACAAACCATAGCTACGCCGTAAAACATCGTTCTCGTGTAATATCATTAAAATTTTATAAATTTTGATAATATTTTAGTGATTTTCTAAATCGCACAGTTGTAGGAAAAATGTTGTTTATAACACGTACCGAAAAAGGTTAAGATTTAAATTCTGCACTTGCACATAACAAGTCTTTTTCTGCACTTGTTATAAAAATAACTATTGACATTTTAAATTTCATTAGTTAAATTAGTATAATTAGTTATAACTCGATCGTAGAAAAAGTAATGTATTCAAATTGTGTTAAAAGTGTCTTTATTGAACTCATAGGTTTGCAGAACTCGCTTACGAGTTGTACTGGAAGCTTTCCAATTGTGCAATATAGTGACACTTATTAACACTAGTTGCATAAGTAACTATTATTAAATTAAATTTATGCTTACATGTAAAATTGAGTCAGATCTATCTCTTCCGAAGGCTACATCTAAAAAAAATAAATACATACGAAAATGCTCTCAACGGCATTATATTCCTGATATTTTAATTGATACTTAAAAAATTGTGTATCGATCCACATTAATTACTGTCAATACACTCCCAGATAAAGATGAAGATTAAAAGAATTGCTTATATTTAATGAATTCTCTTCTGCACTAATCCCTTTTTAATACAACGTTATCATCCCCAAACAGATGTTTTTGGTTCGGGTAGTATTTCCAGCTTTGTTATTCCTCTTGGGTATGGCCAGGTGCACCCTCTACCCTCCACAAGGGGATGTGTTTGACGGCGACTTGGGGTGCGTTTTTATCGTGTATCTTTTACCTGAGTTTACCGAACGGTTAGTGGTTAGTGGTTCTTGGTTCTTGGCTTATGGTTGGGGTATTAGTAGGTTCTGAGAATTTTGGTAGGTTAGTGAGACTTATCGACGTTTGTCGAGCAAATATATGGATAGCGACAGTTCAGATACGATAGTAGGAAAGAAATAAATCAAAGACAGAATATATTCTCAGCTGTCACACGTAGATTAATTATTTTAGGGAAAAATTCCTCAAATAAAAGTGATAGGAAATTTAGTTGTCTTTATATTTTATTTGAAGTAATTTTCTCTATAATAATTCAATAACGTTGGACAACAGAAAGTATAAGATGCCTAAATCATACTTGGAATTACATATTTTCAGCTGACACATGGTTTTCTAATTATTTTTAAATGACAGAAACTATAATTTTTGTGTCAAATTACTGATTAATTCACAACTTTTCTATTAGTAATTACGATTATCAATTACAATGATCAATAAGTGGAACCGTCTTAAAATTTGCAAAGCAAATTATAATTAATAGCATCATAAGTTAATTAATGAGAAATGACACTTATAAAGAATTTTGAAAAAAAAATAAACAAGAAAAATATATATCTAAAAATAGCGTAATGATTGTCTTCGTCTTCTTCTTTGAATTATTCTAATTTTTATCACGTCATTATTTTTATGGGATGGCTAGCTCAGTGGTATGAAGTCGGCATGTGAATCCTGAGGTCCCTGGTTCGATTCCCACAGGCGACAAATTTTCATAATTTGAAAAAGTTATCCCTGTGGCTTCTCCACCACTAACATGTTTGGGGGGCCGTGATTTGACGACTGGTAACCGCACTGCACGCGCAAAAATATATCACTTACCGAAATCTGCTTCAGCAGAGTGCCACACCAAGTAATGGGTAGAAGGCGTGATGATATATTTATTTATTTATTTTATTATTTTTAAAATATTATAATTTTATAAAATTTTACTTGATTTTTAAAGTGTCACTGACAAAAATAAATGAAACTCCAAAGTAAAGATAGAAGATAGAGATAATAGTACATTTTAATACAAGTGTTGAAAGGGTATAATTGAAAAGCGTGTGTGTAAGATGGAGTACGAACGCAATCGTGTGTTCCATTCAAACAAGCTCTCCAATGGCCTTTGAATACGTGTATTACATTCTACTTTTCCTACGGCAATTTAGAATTGTACACTACAAGTAATTATTTCATTTTTAGATCTGCTTTATTGTCTCAAATAATATCAAAGGTTGTTGCGGATTTCATTGTCTCACTGTCTTTTTTTTTGTATTTTTGACAACCGAAAACAATAATAAGTGTATTCTATCTTCCATTTGAATCAAATCTAACTTACACTTACTGAATCAGATCACTTATTTATTCAATTGGCTTACTTCATTTATTTTATTCCTGGTACTTGATTTACTGATTTGGATTCGGATTGAAATAATTCATCACAAGTGCATCCATCTGCTTATTTCAGTTCAATTTGTCGTCTTGTTTAATTTATCTGAACGGATATAAGTGAACCAAGTGACAAATTCTGTTGACACTTAAGAGCAGAAAATATTCACTTACCGCACACGCAAATGAGCGTAGAAAATAAATACTTTCCACACTATCATAGGAAAAATAATGTATCTATCGCATTAATTGTAAGTGAACAATTTTACATTTCACTTAGTGAATTAATGCCTCAGTTTTGACGCTGTGAATTCTAGCATACCAGTAGTTGAATATAAGACAAAACTGGTTATTAATTATAATTGTTAATTGTAATTAATAATTGGGTAGCTTGTGAACGCAGCTTTTATTTTTATTTATTTATTTGTTACTCTGCACAACAGGAAGTAAATCCCAATTACAGTACAGGGGGCCTACAGCTTATAGTGGAATCCGAACCACTCAGACACAATCGTATTTTTTTGATATAAGTAGAAGTCAGTGAGATTTGAACGCACGACCTCTTGCTTGCTAATTAAGAAACGCAAGTTTTACCTCGCTTTTATCCACTGACCTACGATTGCCTTACAATAAGAAAATAAGATTCCGAAATCATATTTGCTATAAAAATAAAAAGTGGTAAAAAGAAATTAGTTCTCCGTACCCATTATTTAAAGCATTTTCTTTAAAATTATACAGAAATGTTTGCCAGCGAAAAATATACAATGTCGAAATCATCAATCTTATTGCCTGTTTGTATTGTAAAATAATGTTTCCTAGGACTTTTGAAAATAATAATGAACGTTTTGAGTTCCATGCCCCCTATTCCGCGTGTGTTCAATAAAAGAACCATAAAAATACGTTGAGTATATCCAACCCCAACAATTAAATTGTAATTACGGTTTCAATATGCCACCGAAATGTTGCGTACCGTCTGTGACTATCAAATACTACGTCACATGATGTCTTGTTCTCTAGGGGTGACATTAGTTCAGACACAGACACAGATATAATGGTTTATTAAATGTGCTTCACTATTTTCTTTACAATAACTGTCTGTCAAATATAAAGGCGGTTATACAATTTACATGATTAATTTTAGCAAACCAATTTGTATCAAATATGTTTCAACATAAATTGAGGTAGATCATGTTGCAGTATAATAGTTATTTATTATACAAGTGTTTTATTAGGTACCTATATAAAACATACAAGAAAAGTTTAATCATGAGACCGAAGGTCGAGTGTTTATTATTCTTAAGTGTGTTATATACCAAAAAAACACAAGTGTTATGCAAAATTTTATCCACAACTCATAATTATAGGTATCGAAGAAGATTGGTCGTAACGTTTAACGTTGATTCAGTTATATATAGTTTCTCAAAATACGGTAGATCATGAAGTGGTTGCAAAGTAACAAGTTGTTTATAGTGTTTTATGGAATATAAAACACTAGTGTTTTATTAGCCATATATTTCAACTGAAATCAATATAATAATGTCTTTATTATATATGAGTTGTGGTTAAATTTTTTTTCTTATCTTCTTTATTTGTAATCTGTTTCTCTTACAAGTGTTGAAACTGACAGATGAGAGATATCACGTGATATTGTTTGAAGTTAGTTGCAGAACAAAACTTACAATTGAGACTTTTTATCTTTCTTTCCCAATATGTCCATCTTTCTCTGGCCACTAGCCATTTGTACGTCACAGTTACGTCACATTCCTTCCAATAATGTTTATTCATATTTTTTTCGTAAACTATAAACAATTGATCCTCGTAAAAATACGGATATTTAAATTTTTTGTTTAGAATAATAATATATTCAAAAAATGAAAATTAAATTACAGATCTCATTCTATTTTATGTATATATACTGAAGTTAGTACCATTCTCTTCAATTAAATAAAGCTTACAAATCCGTAATTATTAAATTCAAGTCCCACTATTAAAATTTGCATGCAATTTCAAAATCTGTTTTGATTTACATGTAATTTGATGACAGCTACAATAATTATTTAAATAATAATTAAACCATAATTTAGAACATATTCAAATTAATTGAAATCAAATTATATGTGTAGAACAATGTCTATATATTGTCCAACAGCGTGTTATGCAAACAATAACATCACTAGGAACATGTCAGCGACAACACATCGAAGCCAAGGAAAAAATCCTTTCTACAATAGAGCTACCGTGAAAAACCTGAACATTACATCGTCATCGTCCGAATCCATCGACTGCAACAATGCGCACCGGCACACAACAATACGATAATGGGATCAATTAACACATACACGCCTGCTCCTAACTGAATATGATTGCACCAGTGCAATTAGTTAGAGCAGCGGTTCCAAAAGAGAGGCTCTAGTATTAATCAAATTAATTTTGTTCGTACAAGATGAACAAGTGTAAGAAAACTTATAAAATATACATAATATTAAGAAACAGTAGAATATATAATTTACTTTTTTGTTTGTATCTTATTTTGAAACAAAAGAAGACATGTTTCCACTATTAAAATGACAGTAGATGTAAAATTTCACATCATTTTCTTGTTTCTCATGCTACGCCTAGGTTAGTTATTATCATTTTCCGTTGATCGTTTATTAATGAGATTCATAATAACTATACAAAATAATGCATTAGTGACTCATATTAATCTAAAAAAAAATATATCATCACGCCTTCTACCCATTACTGGGTGTGGCACTCTGCCGAAGCAGATCTCGGTAAGTGATATATTTTGCGCGTGAAGTGCGGTTACCAGTCGTCAAATCACGGCCTCCAAAGATGTTAGTGCTGGAGGAGCCACAGGGGTAGTGTTTGAAATTATGAAAATTGTTTGTCGTCTGTGGGAATCGAACCAGGGTTCTCAGGATCCACAGGCCGACTTCATAGCACCCCATATTAAAGCATGATTTTTGTAAGTAAATGATTTTTTGGCTGTGTTCAACACATGTGATATAGCATATATTGGCTAGAGCTAAATTGTAGAAAATTGCGAAACAGAATTAAACGAAATAATTTTGACACTTCTAGCTCTATCTATCATATCTGTCTTTATTTTCTATCATATTTACGTAGTATTCCTTTAAAATGAATATAAAAATGATAACATTATTCCAAAAATGAAAAAAATGCTGGTACGAGTACTGGCTAACTTCAAGTGAACTGAAGGTATTCACTAGAAACTGTTTTTACAAGTTTTCATACCTAAAATAATTTATTATTTGTCTGCGATTATGGACTTTGATATTACATTAACACTAGTGGTACGCAGTGCAAATATTGTATTTTATAATTTTTTGTTATATTTAATAAATATTATTAATAAGTAAATACCATTTATAATCAAAATTATTGTCGAGGAATAAAATTAACACTGAAGTAACATTTCTGACCTTGATGCTCAGTAGTATCATATGTTTCGAACTTAACATATTGGTTATGAAATAAAATTAGATTTTCTTCAAATTAAAAAGGCACGATCAACGGACAAATATTGTAATTAACTCATGTGTTAATCGGCGATTAATAATATAGGCAATTAACGTGAAATGTTTAATTTTTTTATCGTCCTCATTAACACACTTGATAGTTAAATAAGTTATCTAGTTTCCATATTTTTTAGGCTTCATTTCCCATTGGTTGCACTGTATTTTTGGAAATATTTGTGTTATCGTCTAGCAATAAAATTAGAGCATAGTATTATCAAAAAAGATTTTGACACTTTCGTCATCATATATTCTCGTGTATCAAATGTTTTTTAATTTATTTTAAAATTTAAATTTAAAAGAAAGACAACTATATTGTCTAGCACTTATATTTGAAGCTAGTTAATAATAATTGAGAAACATTTGACACAATCATTAATATGAATATATTGACAAAGAGGTGATTAGCTAGCTATATTTGAATAACTTTATTTTAGGCAGATTCATAAAGTGGTTTAGCGCTAACACCACTTTTTATTTCGTTTTTAACTCTCTTTCCAATGTACGAAACAAGTTAATTTTAACTTGAGTTAAAAAGAGAATTAATTTGCATCATATTTAGTTCATTTCTTTAATCTGTTTTAATTTGAAACAGAATTATAAATAATATTAGCGTTAACCGCTAATCCGTTTTATGAATCTGCCTGTAAATTATTATTTTTTTAAGTAAATCTAATGTACAAAAACTGCGTCCAGATTTGAATAAATCACTATTGCTGACTTCTGCATTATAAGAGTAATTCGGTTAAATAAAATTGTTGATACGCATTTAGAAGACCACACTTGATATGTTCTTGCTTTTCCAAAAATTGTCATAGATTACTAACCATAGGACATACACTAAATGTCATAAATTATTCTTTCTCATTTTATTTTTAAATAACCGATAGGGAAAAACGTTTTAAATAATCAAAATATATACTTATAAAATTTATTTACATTCGATATCCATGTGAATCAAAAACTTAAAACGTTTACATTGGTATTGGATTGACATTTTTAAAACATAACCTAAAATTTAAATGTCAGATTAAAATATTTATTATTTTATCAAATTTAATTAGTTTATGAATGAAACCAAATTCTGCATATATTAAAAAAAACCAAATATAAATTTATCTTAATGCACGAAAAATATTACCTACCTTATTGAAATATATAATTTTGTAGAAATGCGTTTGTCATCTTCATGATTATTTTGCGCTGGAGTTACATACATTACATATACATATATATATATATATATATATTATATATTACAGTTAAATTAATTAAAGAACCTCGATTCTCTAACTCCAGCGCAAAATAATCATGAAGATGACAAACGCATTTCTGCATTTGATTATCCAAAATTTTTCTAGTCATTTCTTATTTCTCAGTCTGTATCAAAAATGTCACACACTTAGAAATGACAGGCGAGAAAATAAAAAAATCATGACCATAGGTCTCTGTTTTTATTTAGTATATTAGTAAAAACTGTCACACGTTTTCATTAATATAACAAATGCGATAGAATGTGAAAAAACATGAAACGTGTGTCTTTACTTATTAAGACTAACGTTAATGTCATTCGCATAGGTACGCATAATATTAATAAAAAAAGATAGCAATTTTTCATCGTATCTATGATAACCTCGTCCACATACGACGTAATCGTTTTCATAGAGGGAATGAAGTTTATCTACTTTTATTATTAATATGCGCTATAAGTTACACATTTCTAAATAATTTATCGCGATCTGCACTTGTAGATTTGCTCCTCAGAAGTATGTAAAAAGACGTAATTATATTTGTATTCCGCATTCATGTCGGTAGGATGTCACAAGCCTGCTATTAATCGGTGAAACTTTTGAGCGCTTCTGAATTAGTGCATTCCGAATGCACTGGCTCACACGTATCAGAAACAATGATGCCGAATATCTCATAATGTCATTATGGAATTCACATTATGTTTAAACAACTGCCATAATCAAACACGAGCAATTCAATTAGCGATTATGCTGCAGGTTGGTGGGACGGGGGTGCTGTAAAGGGGTAGCTGCATGTTCGGCCGGTGTGGTATTACACATGCATGCACGCCATTGTCCTGACGTAATTAGCGTCATGATGACTGATATCTAGATAACCATGATACAATACGCCAGAGGCTAGACGATTCGAACATTCGAATGCTGGATTTTTATATATTATTCAATACGGCTATCACCATATTATCCATTTGATTTTAGTTCGATTAGCACTTTAGGTATCATTTTAAAGTATTCAATTTTATCTAACTTTATTTGAGGTTGTCTGACATTTTAAAATTATTATCAAATAAAAGTGTATATCTAAATTTTCCAATACTTGTATTTCAAACATTTTTGTCTAAACTAATTAAGAATGAATAATATAGGGTGATAGTTAAGTAAACGACAGGCGTGATGGCCGAGCGTGTTAATGCACATCTCTTAACATGCTGTGACGTCATCCGAACCAAGGTTCGTCAGTTCGAATCCGCCTGGCGACAAAGTATGATTAGTCGTTAAAATAAAAAATACAGTTACTTGTATGAACTCGGGCGCTATAAGCTAGTCACTTATACATATGCCTTAAAAGTAAATAACATCGACTACGGAAACCGGCAGTACGGCAGCGTAAAAACTGCGGCTCGGTGTGCCCGGTAGGCCCAGGCCCGACTCGGGCTGTAGCGCCAGTAAAGAAGAAGAAGTTAAGTAAACGAGTGTTTTATACTATTTTCTCTGTTTCGGCTTTTCTTTACATCATTTCTTTATAAAAATAATTATATTTTCCATTAAAGGAAATTTTTGGTAGATTAAGTTGATGACTGGGGTGGAATCAAGTAAGAGTGAGTAGATGTGATTCACTTGTCAAGTGATCATGTAAAAGTGAATAGTGAAAACGATTTCGTTTTATAGTGATGAAAACGTCAAATATATTCACCATGTTTAATTTTAGTGAAAACGAAATTCACTGTTTCTATCCCATATTCATACTCATATAAGTTTACTTTCGTTTAAATTTTAAATAAATTTAAAATATCTTAATTATTATATAGATATTAAATGACATATTGTGACGTGTTTGACACTTTCAACATAATGCCACTGGCACACTGGTCGAGGAGCATGAATGAGCGTCGGGGAACTCATCAATGAAACAACAGAACGCATCCTGACTGATAAAATAAACAAACACGAAAGATTAGCATAAAGCAAAACCAAAATGACAGTCCACGCTAACATGAAATGAGACACAATAATACGTGTGAAATGAGACACAATCGTTTCATCGATGGAAATAGAGGCGCCTCTATTTTTCATCGATGACGGGTGCGTTCTGTAGTTTCATCGATGAGTTCCTCGACGCTCATTCATGCTCCTCGACCAGTGTGCCATTGGCATAATATATTATATTTATGATTTATGTAATGTATTTCTAGGATTGAAATTAAAGGACTTAGGCTTAAGTTGTTGACTAGAACTTAAGCCTAAGTCCTTTAATTTCAATGCTACAGTACCTTGGCTTATTAAAACACACTATCTAATGTATTTCTAATTAAAAAGATATAATTAATATCCTATTTTATAAAAAAAAAACACGATATATAATTAAGTAGGTTAATTTGTATATAACATATATTAATTATAAAAATACAATCTAATATACTATTTAATAAATTTATATGATCCCACTCATTTGCGATATATTTTGTTCGCCTAGATATTTGTATAAATTGTTTTTTATTTTGTCCGTTGCCTAGATATTTTGTGTTTTTAAAACAGTTATACCAATCTATAATAATAATATGTTACCAAAACCTGTTTAAGAATGAAGCTCATTCTAGCATTAATATGCGTGCGAGAATGTGTTATTCTAATGCTGAAACAGAGAAATAAATTTATGTATCAAGTAATTTTTTTTATTGCCATCTTAAACTGTTACTTTTGATCATCCTGTAGTTATTATTACAATCTTCTTAAAAGCATTGGTAACAACAGTTTAATTTTGTTTATTCGATCTGTCAAAACTACAAAAATCGAAACGAAATGTTTGGCAGAATAAGAAACGTTTCTGTTTAGAGTGTTTGATCATGGTGCAAATTAAATAATAAAGATAAAGATACGAATAACAAAATTTCAGATTGTTATTACACAAATGTCTGTGTGAAATCTAAACCATCAATAGCCGTCAAACGCACATCAACTCCCAGTGATGATATAAACGCAAATGCAGCAAAAACATTTGTTACATTTGGACGTTCAATTATACGATGTATTAATTAAACGATCAGCAAAATTTCATAACCTTACGCATGACCGGATTTAAGTATTAAAATAAACAAACGCATTCGGTCAGCCGATCATGCATGCGTAGGCGTTTTGCTGTGCGAACCGGTAACGGGAATCATTCACGCTTGCGAATCCACCGATTTACTGGTTGGGGAGTATTTTCACAACGGCAGATATTAAATTTCATAAATTTTTAACTCCCGTCATGAATATTTTTTCACAGTACCTATGTCGCATTAAATGGAGATGTAGTTGGAATATTACGAGTAACTAAATATTTATTCGAAATTGTTTAGAATTTTCAGCCGAATTATATTATTGTAATTTTGAAAATTGTATTTTTAATTTGATTTAATTTACGCGAATGGTGCAAATGGCGTCTTCGTGCACGAGTTTTGTACAAGGTTTTTTGTAGCGAGCAAAAATTGTATATTCAACTATGAATATGGCATGAATTGACATTTGTTATTTGAAAACAAATTGTTTATTTTTTTCTCGTGAAGGTTGTTAAAATATGTCTCATTGATGGCATTATAAGCTAATGTCTCTATTTCTTTTATAAATTTCTTAAAATGTGTGTATATAAGTGGAATTATGGGGTGGCTAGCTCAGTGGTATGAAGTCGGCCTGTGGATCCTGAGAACCCTGGTTCGATTCCCACATGCGACAAATAATTTTCATAATTTCAAAAACTACTCCGGTGGCTCCTCCACAACTAACATCTTTGGGGGCCGTGATTTGACGGCTGGTAACTGCACTTCACGCTCAAAATATATCACTTACCGAGATCTGCTTCGGCAGAGTGCCACACTCAGTAATGGGTAAAAGGCGTGATGATATATTTATTTATATTGTAACAAAACGGATAATTCAGAATTTGGTTTTATTTATAAATTATGATATTTCAGTATCAACTCATCTTCGAAAGATACAGACTAATTAAGTGTTATCTTAAGAATCTTTCTAAAGTTGACTTGACAAAGTTTATTCTGTTTATCCCCGTCTGGGATTTTTATGTAAACACATGTGTGGGAACAGTTATCTCGACCACCGCGACGATACTACCTCTTACCCTTTTGTCAGAACATCCCATGGAATACAACAACGGTTAGTTAGTGGTAGATTGGCTTCTGGCGAGACAAGTTTGGCTCTCAACGTCTGTGAAAGATGTAGGTTTTGTAATGTAACTTAGTAACATTAATAATAGTTTATTCATACATTGTTGTTTCCATTGCCGGATAATTTGTTTAATTTCAATATTAATTATAACTTTAGTATTTTTGATAATTTATACTTTCTTTTATGTTTTAAATATATGTTTTAAATTTACAAGAAGTTCGTCTTATTTCGTTTTATGTAATCGTGTATTAAATCGCGTTATATTTCGTCTTGATATTAATTTAGTTCGTCTCATTAACAATTGTTTTATACGCGTAACAGCGGCTCTCTCAGCCCTGTTTCAATATAAAATATTACAACAATAATATATAACAATGTATTATTAAAACAATATAAGATGGTGCTTTTTAACAATCAAATGATTCGTCCTGTGAATTTAAAATTTAATCAATTGAATTTTGAAACTACGATTTATAATATTTAAAAATATGAAAAAGTGCAAAATAGAAAAAAATGGTAGTAATACAAAATAGCCATTTATGAACAAGACCAAAATTATTTACATCATTTGACTACCATTTTATTCTTTCGTTCTTATTTTTAAAAACTAAATAAAACACGCCACTCCGAATCACATTTTTCTAAATTTTTCACTTCTTGTTATATAGCGCTTACTTGTGATCTTGTATTCTAATATATTATTTCAGATAAAATGCCTAATAAAATAACTCGTATTTCTATTCAAATAATTTTTAAACAAATCAGATTATCGCCAACAATATTCCTATTTATTTAAAGAACTCTTGTTGAAGAATAGCGGCTGATGCAAATATGATTAGATTTCAGAATTTCTCGTTAATTGCGACATGGCTTTGTTGCGCCGCTAACGAAGGTTATTATCTCTAGCATACGATGCGGGTGAGTGTATCATCCCTTACACATACACCCTCATATGCACCCCACTCCCGCTGAAATTAAATTAAAAATCTCAGTGTGTCATGAAGTCCGCGCGCTCGCTGGTTTTTACCCGGGATGCAGGGTACGTTGGTTAGTTTATTACGAAGGGATGCAGAGTGAACCAACCCTTGAGAGGAGCACAGACTCAAATTACAGTTTTATATCCTCATTAGTAGGTATAATTTAATTTTTTGTATTATGTATGTTTTTGAAAGAAATGTTGAATATAGAGGTGTCAAGTAAATTAATGTTCTTCATAAAATGTTTGCGCTTAGGATTAACATATCAAAAAAATATTCTGCATTATATTTTCGGTTTTCAAGTCCCAAATTAACTTACAGGAAAATGTTTTAGAGATACTTGGAATTTGTATATCACATTTATTTAAAACATTTTTGAGTAATAGTTATCTGTTTACCTAGGCGGTAAAATAAGGATTTGATGTATCGAAAAATGAACTTATCGGCCGAGATAATAGCTGAGGTAGACTGCATTCTGAGAACGACAAAAACAATTTAAGGATAAAGTATGGACAATTTTTTTTTCACTGTTCTGTCCAGGTGTAAAATTTTCTTCCCTCAATTTTGGGCGGAATCACTTTTCACCTCTTTTTATTCTAGAGAAGTAAGTAAATTTTTGTTTCCTAAGGATGGCAGAGCATATAAACGAAAAAATATCGGTTAACAGTTAGCAAATATTAAGAATTTTATAATTATAAAGGTTTTCAGTAGAATGTTATAATAAGCCAAATATAATATAGGGATGTAATAACGGACATAGGCTTAAGTTGTAAATTAATTAATGAAGATTCATTGACAACGTTTCGGCCAAGGTTATGGCCATCTTCAGGACTATATAATAAAAAATAACAAAAATTGTAACAATAAAAAAAACATAAAAAAAAATTTGTCAGTCGCGTACTCCTGAGTTGGCTGTCCTGTTTAGTTGATAAGTCTCGTCACCGCCAACATGATATTTTTTAATTAATTTTTTATGTTAAAATTATCCCAATTTGGTTTTATTGTAAATAACCATTTTTATAAATAAAAGTGAAATAAAGTTTGACAATGATTGATAATCAAATTACAATTTTATTTTATTTAACAAATTTGACAGGTAATCAAATCTCAATTTGACATATTTGAATTTGACAATCTGGTATACCAACATAAAACTTCAAATACAGAGTCAAAGTAAAATACAGAATCAAAAGGAATTGTTATAGTTGACAATAAAAAACAATACTTGAAATTAGTAAGCCTGATACATAAATTAATTTGAACATTTGAAAATTTAAATTTAATTTTAAGTACATTTATAAAACTAAAATAAATATAAATATATCATCACGCCTTCCACCCAATACTGGGTGTGGCACTCTGCCGAAGCAGATCTCGGTAAGTGATATATTTTGCGCGTGAAGTGCGGTTACCAGCCGTCAAAACACGGCCCCCATAGATGTTAGTGGTGAGGAAGCCACAGGGGTAGTTTTAAAATGGTGAAAATTGTTTGTCGCCTGGGGGAATCGAACCAGAGTTCTCAGGATCCACAGGCCGACTTGATACCACTGAGCTAGCTACACCATTACATTTATGATTACATTTATTTCAAAAGTATTTCTATTACTTAAAAAGTCAAAATTCTATTATCTGTCAGGCTCTTGACATAACCTATTTGTATTTATTAGAAATGTCAAATAGCATTTCTGCCTTTACCTAGCGTTGTGCCAACGGTGGAATAAAAAGATCTCCGGAATTGTATTGCCAACTGTAACAATTCTTTTTGATCACTTTGTATATATGGGGTGGCTAGCTTAGTGGTATGAAGTCGCCCTGTGGATCCTGAGAATCCTGGTTCGATTCCCACAGGCGACAAACAATTTTCATAATTTCAAAAGCTACCCCTGTGGCTCCTCCACCACTAACATCTTTGGGGGTCGTGATGTCACGACTGGTAACTGCACTTTACGCGCAAAATATATCACTTACCGATATCTGCTTCGGCAGAGTGCCACACCCAGTAATGGGTAGAAGGCGTGATGATATTTATATATGTGTATATATATTTTCTGTGGCTTCTTTGGCGAAAGTCGGCCTGTGGATCCTGAGAACCCTGGTTCGATTCTTACAGGCGACAAACAATTTTCATAATTTCAAAAACTACCCCTGTGGCTACTTCACCACTAACATCTTTGGGGGCCGTGATTTGACGACTGGTAATTGCACTTTACGCGCAAAATATATCACTTACCGAGATCTGCTTCAGCAGAGTGCCACATCCAGTAATGGGTAGAAGGCGTGATGATATATTTATTTATTTATTTTGTATATAGATATCATTATAATAAGTTTAAACGTTCTTATTAGCTGAATTTTTAAAGAATGTAAAGTTTATGGTGTTAAAATAATGGTTGAAAAGAAATTTATTATAAGTAGATGTGTAAATAGTTGTAGGCGGAAGAATTATGTGGGAATAGCGTGTGATGGTATAATGTAACAAGCGACGTGAAAAATACACAATGCATAAACGAGTAAATATATTTGTAAGTAAAAAATATAGGTTCCGCGAAAACTCTATTTCATCGTATATGTAATCAACAAGTTCACAAGATGAATGACATGTAAATATATGAGTATGAGCACCGACCCGCAAAAGCGTTTGTTCAACGTTTGAAATATGAAATTACTTTGACCTTCTTTTCAAAAATATTGCGCCATTATGTTTTGTTGTTTCTACTGGAAATAACGAGAACGGAAAGAATTGGATACTTAACGAATTCGTAAATTCCTAACGAATACAGAATACACGCAGTTGTTCTGAACTAAATCTCTAGTAGGTACCTGCCGTTCTAGAAAATAAATATTGGAAGGGTCAAGTTTACTTAAGAATCAAACAATAAAAACAAATTACACAAATGAGACGAGTAGAAATAAAACAGAAAATAACCGACAAACGAAAATATAAATAAAATGTTCACATGCTTTTAAACATAATGGAATTTATACTGTCCTAGCTAAAATTCAATAGATGGCACTGTAATTGAAATCCTTCTTAATATGGGAAAATTAAGTCATGTTGGCAATTTTAAATGAAACATCTTTATATGTCAGAATATTTATAACATATGATTCGTTATTAGATTCGTTTTTAGGTGTAAGCGTGAGTAATTTAAGGTAGTACTAATGTGACGGTGGCGCCATCGATTGGCGAAACTGACGCTCCAAAAAATGTAAAAATTGAATAAAATAAGTGTGTTATACGTATTATGATTTGAATATCATGAATTGTTAACAGGTTGTTGGTCTAGTGAATTTTCAAATACCATACCACCGTGTGGTGTTGCCGTTATAAATTGGTATTCTTAATTTTTTCGCTTCTCCACCACTAATATCTTTGGGGGCCGTGATTTGACGACTGGTAACCGCACTTCACGCGCAAAATATATCACTTACCGAGATCTGCTTCGGCAGAGTGCCACACAAGGTGTGATGATATATATATATATATATATATATTTATTTTTAGAAACTAAATAAAAATTCAACATTCAATTGTAGATTTTGCTAAATAGTAAATATATTTTACCAAAAACTACAGTTCAATTAGCAATTGTCAAATTGTTTACATTCATTTTAAAATATTCAAGTTCTACAATTGTATATCTAGATATATATTGTACTGTCAAATAAATTGTAAAAAAAACAACAATTATAGACACAATTAGATTGATAGTAACAATTGCAATGGCACAATTTTCTTCCCATTTCTAGCAATATTATTTCATGGCTACAAACTCTATAAAATCTCAATCTTTTCAAATTCATGCGCAAAAGCTTGCACAAATCGCTGAACGATGAGTTTTGATGCATCGCATACGTGTATTTGATCGTTACATGATTTTATAACGAATGAGGAATGAATACGCGGCAGATTTGATAGAATAAAATAATATTGGGATCGCTTGTAAGTGTTTTCCAACCGCCGATGCAGCCATTCCGGGCACGTTTGCCAATTGTTATTGGTTTAGAAACCAGGACGCGCGATTTCAAATATTATATTGATAGAGATATTGATATCTACCTTAGAAATAATGAAAAATTGGAAAACTAAAAATTATGACTTAAGAATTCGAAAAGTGCATAATATAAAAAATTTAAAAACTAACTGAGATATCGACATGCCGTTTTAATAGTGTATTTTTCGTACTTTAAGTAACTAATAACTATATTTGAAAACGATTTTTTTCACAATTTTCTTTTGGCAATATCTCAAAATAGGAAACGAAATAATTACATTCTATGAATACCTGTGAATTCCGCTCATAAATGTACTCGTATATAAATTTTCACAAAACAGATACCTAAATATTGTTTAACAATAACAAAAAAAAACGAAAAAGACAATTCTTGAGATCATTTTGATGAACTTTCATATAGCAATATCTTGGGAATTAAAAAAATATGAAAATACGATTTGATAATTTGAATTGCTCGTGGCATAGAAGATGTAACAACCACATTTTCAGGAAATTTTGAAATAGTTATTTGTACAACTAGCAATGAAAGCAAAACTTTTTTACGAATATATTTTTCATATTGTTCATGAACGTCGTAGTGAAAGTGAAACATTTTTCAGCTAAAAAGTGAATACCACATTCTCATTGGTTTACTTTTACTTTTTCAATAGGTTTTTATTTATTTACTGGAGATCATTAAAAATTTAACAACAAGCTAACGAAAGTTTGACATTAGTCAAAATAATCTTAACATATAGGTATAATAGAGCTACAGTCCTATGCCATTCGAATTCAAACGTTTGCAGTTTTCGGTACGACTCGCATTTGCAATGACCATCAACAAAGCACAGGGACAATCACTACAAGTGTGTGGACTAATTTGGAAAATCCATGCTTTTCACATGCACACGCGACGGAAAACCTTCTCATTTATTTGTGTACGTCCCAAAGAGAAAAACAAATAATATTGTGCCTCCAAAAGCACTTCAATAAACAGAATTAAACACAAACACTTTCTTTCTTTGAGTTGCAATGCAACGCATGTCGGGTACTCGCATTAAATTGTAGACCACGCGACCGAAGTCGCGGGTAATAGCTAGTACCTAATAAAAGCATCTTTTTGTTTCATTACTAATTGTACAAATAACTATTTTTACCTCAAAACATCTGTTTAAAATTCGGTTTTCCTTCTCCGAATAAAGTTTTCGATAACTATCTGGAGGATAATAATCAGAAAGTGGCATTCAGTTTAATTATTATTATTTGTTCTATAATTTCGATGCGATATCTTTTATTTATTCCTCTGACAGTTATTGAGTATTTTATCCAGAGAAGGACAAACCGGCTCATAAACAACCATTTCTCGAATAAATAAGCTTATTACAATGTAGAAATCTGAAAGTATGGGATTATATGTGTTAAAATATATATTAAAATGGGGTGGATAGCTCAGTGGTATGAAGTCGGCCTGCGGATCCTGAGAACCCTGGTTCGATTCCCACAGACGACAAACAATTTTCATAATTTCAAAAACTACCCCTGTGGGTCCTCCACCACTAACATCTTTGGGGGCCGTGATTTGACGACTGGTAATCGCACTTCACGCGCAATATATATCATTTATCGAGATCTGCTTCGGCAGAGTGCCACACCCAGTAATGGATAGAAGGCGTGATGATATATTTATTTATTTATTTAAATATATATGAGGAATTTAAATTTGAAACAGAATTTAAATAGTCAATAGTCAATTGAAACAAAAGTTTTTAAAATTTTGAATAGTTCCACCATTCGCCTTCCGTGCATTCTGATCATGCACACATCCACCCCATACCACATTTCGATTACTGCGTCCGATACCACAAATACCAACTTTCATCCCTCCCACAGTCATGCCAGTACTGCATTTTCATTGTGATAAACAAAGACCGTCTCTCGTTTCTTTTATTTCCCAGAGAAAATCTGACGTTTGCTTAAAGGGAGGTTCAGTGTTGATTTTAAAATGTTCAACAAGTCGAAGGCAACGAATGTAGAATAAACAGAAGTTGTAGTTTCGGATATCTTGGTTATTACATATCATCGTGATAGTTGTAGTCAAATATAACTTTTCTATTCTGTTTGAGAAAGCTTTGGAGAAATGTGAGTATTTATTATTCAGAAGTATTATATTTGCTATGAGATCCCGTTGAAGAATATAGCAGGATGTTCTTTATTAATAGTTGGTACAACCTGGTTGTTAACCTACTTCGTAAACGGAAACTAAAATTATACATTTTATTTATGCGCAAAGAACTAGTAATCATTATATGTTTTGTAATGTTTCCTCTTTGTTTCAACGCCTTTACCAATTATTTAAGACAAGGTAATTGTTATAATGGTAGTTATTAAGGGATAGCTATAGTTACATGAAAGGCATTTTATTTTGTTTGTTTGCTACTGTACTTATCAGAAAATTAACTTCTATTATAGAAGTACATAGTAGCTTCTCGTGGAATCAGAAGCATTCACATATAATCGTATTTTTCTTGATTGAAGTTAGCAAGTTAGTTTTATCTACAACTGCCTCTTATCAATTTGCATATTTCGATGTCATATTTTTACTATAGGCGTATTCCATTTGCCATTTGGATCAGATCTAACTTACATTTAATGAACCAAATCTTTTATTTATTTCGCTGGATTACTTCACTGACTTTATTTCCAGTAATAGAATTACTCATTTTAATTTATTTTGTAGTAATTCACACCAATAAATGCATCAGTTTGCTTAATTCAGTTCATTTCGTCATGTTGTCTAATTTATCTGAACTGATTTAAATGAACCAAGTGGCAAATGGAATACAGCTATTGACAAATGTATCTAAATTGTTTATTTTTCACTAAAACATTATTTGTTGTTTTTTGCTATGATACCAATTATATAAATAACGCCATAGGCCATAACAACCAGGGCATTATGTGCGGGCAGTATGATTCATAACACCTGCCTCGTTTATACCGTCCACTTATCATAACTTAGTTTGTACGTTAATTTTATGACAGAAAATTTTGAGAGACGCCCGGATTCGAACCGGGGACCTTCAGCTTGCCGGGCCGATGTCTTAAGCACTAGACCACACCCCACCTGTACGATGCAGGCGTCAACCAAATGCCTCTGTCATAGTGACTAACACAGCATCGATCCCAAGACTCCTAAGTATTATAGGTATTGACAACGGGTTTCGTCTGTAGCGACACATGTCTGATATTTAAGGAAATCATACCACGAAGTAAATTTTTGTCATATGGATGACTTCGAAGTACAGTGACAATGATAATTTTTAAAATTAATTTTATGACAGAGGCGACAAATTAAAAAAAATTATCACTGTGGCTCCCCCACTACTAACATCTTTGAGGGTCCTGATTTGAAGGCTGGTAACCGCACTTCACGCGCAAAATATATCACTTACCGAGATCTGCTTCGGCAGAGTGCCACATCTAGTAATGGGTAAAAGGCGTGATGATATATTTATTTATTTATTTTATTATTTTTTAAATAAAAGTGTTCAGCAAGCAATTGTTGCACCGTAATTATCGTAAAAATTAAAAATCATGTTCAAAGAAAACATTTGTTTAATACAGGGCCCTACAATTTCAGAATTTATTGAAGATATATATTTTTAAATAATAAGCTATCCTCATCTTATTTATAATTACAATAGCTTATAATGCAATCCGAACAAGGAACAGTCATATTATTTGGATATAAGTTGCAGTCAGCGAGATTTAAACACAAGTCTTCGTGTTCATAATATAACAAAGTATCTTCATTTCACCGTGGTAAGATGTGCGATATCCATAATTTAAATAGTGTTAATTATGAGACAACCCCCTGTCGCGCACTCATGATTCGCCTCAGTATAACTCCTCGACCCTCATGGACGTGACGCGACGATTTACGACTCTGGAGCCGCTTGTACACATCTTCATTCATATTTATATGCGATGGATACATCTCCGAGGAGATTAAGACCCGCGCTGAGATTTAGAAAATGATAAAATCATATCCAGGTATAATGGAGCTTTAAATTTAATGTTGTCTGACGTGTCATAAATGTAAATTTTATACGTTTATCTTGATTGATCTCGTAATTATTCCTCGATTTATTTATCGTGTTGCTACGAGAATTTGATGGTGTACCTGACAATTCGTTTCCAATCAATCAGGTTCGTTTTCATTGGTTTTCATCCTGTTTGAGTTACATATAATCCTTCACTAATTCTATCGAAATAATCATAGGAAGATATTTTAGTAACTAAATCAGAGTGTTTGAGACAGATTAATTAAAGTGAAACGTGTACATACAGAATGTCCCATGAAACCTGTGTCACGGACGACATTTGACATTGACATTGATTATGCATCTAAATCAATTAAGACTTTTTAATTAATTCAGTTTCATGATAAAATAAAAGAATAGTACATTAAAGAATTAGCTTTAGAAGGCAAACTGTTAACGCACGAGTCCAAGTTTTACAAAGGACGAGTGCGTTAACAGATCTTATAAAACATATGACAAACTCTCAAGGTTATGTCGAAAACCTCAAACGAAGACTATGTTAAGAGGTGGAAATGAGACTTTATTCGTAAACTATTTTTTCTATTGAAGTAATTTTATAATTCTGTTAGATTTAAAAAACTGGGACTTGTTAAAAGTACAAGTTGGTGTTTTTTATCAGTTTTGGTAGCGCTTCTCATAACAAAAACAATTTAAAAAATCAAATTTTTGGCAATTAATCAATTTTTTTTCTATATTGTGAATGTACACTATTTTTCAGACGATCACAAAATATTTCTAAAAAGTGTTTACAAGAGCGATGTTGTTACAATTTGACAGCTGATGCGTTGTTGAAGGTAAGCGTTTACGTTTGACGTTAGGTTTTTTGATACCAAATGTGCTAACCGTAATGTCAAAATATTAAACTATGTTAAAATATTAGTAAATAAGTAATTATTAATTTTTAAAAATAAAATTTATCTGTGCAAATGTGTTGAAAAGTCTGTCAAAACTTCGATATAAATAATAATACTAATTCTTTTCATTTATTTTATTATTTTCTTTCATCGTAACGCCATCTGTTGTCAATCAGTGGAACTTCAGCTGATATGATAGAAGTGTTCGTTATACTGATATTTCAGAGTATGTTATTTTCAACTTTCCGTAGTAATTTATGATGTTGTTATGGTTACTTCCATAAGTGGTCATCTGAAAAGGGATTTAGTTTCATAACTTAACCTAGATAATTATTAATTTATACTCTAACATAACTAATAAATTAAATTCTAAATGTTTACTGAATCAGACAGTGTTACTACCTTAAAATTTTATTGGTATTATTTTAAATTTAAATTTAAATTATGATACTAGTATATAAGCAAGTCATTAAAGCACGTGTGGCAAATTTAAGAGCACGACGCGTAGCGGAGTGCTTTTAACGGCACTTGTGCTTTAATGTATCATACGCAATTTTTATTATACCTGCATCGCAATAAAATCGAGAAAATCGCCATTTCAGTACTGTTCCTATTATATAGATCAAGATGGGGTAGGTGGCTCAGTGGTATCAAGTCAGCCTGTGGATCCTGAGAAACCCGATTCGATTCCCAAAGCCGACATACATTTCAACACATTAAAATTATCCCTGTGGCTCCTCCTCCACTAACATCTTTGGAGGCTGCGATTTGACGGTAACCGCATTTCACACTCATAAATATATCACTTACCGAGATCTGCTTCGGCAGAGTACCACACCCAGTAATGGATAAAAGGCGTGATGATATATTTATTTTATATTTATTTAAGAAAGTAAAAAACACTTCTCTCCAAAGATGCCACTGGAACCATCACTATAACAATAACTTTTTAATAAACAAATTATAAGTTTAGGTAGTCGTTGAACTCGTGTAAGACCAGGTGTAACCAAACTAATTCTTACAACTTGTATCAATTCTAGTTCACCTCCAAAATTTAATTAAACAAGTTTGTAAACTAGACTCTCCTTATCGTTACTGGCCAATAAAATTTTAACGTTCGTTGATTCCAACAAAGTCTCTAAAGAATCCTGTTTCCAAGTCATCGCAATCAAAATCCCGACCGTATAATTATTTCGTTAGGTCGAATCCCCAAATAAAAGAAATCCGCTGGTGTTCACGATGGCTCGCGTGGTTCTAATCGCGCCAGACATCGAGACATCCGACACCTGAGCGGAGCATCCTAATTACGATCCACTAACTATTCTGTTCGACGATCGAGAAGCGGCGATGGTTGCATGGTTGCTTTGTGGTTAATAGGAGACTCCTGTCTGTTTGATTATTTAATCTAAAGCCACTTGTGAGTGGAGGACGTTTTGCTTTTGTTGGGAGATGGCTTGAAGACCAGTCTTTGTTGCGAGAACCGATCATATAAAATGGAATTCATAGAAACATAGTGTATTAAACTTAATTATTAAGTTAAATATCTAGTGAATGCGTTCCTGACCATATTTTTTATTAATTCTTTTTATGAAACTACACGATAAACTATGTCGATCAATGAAAATGCTAGTTTTAAATTGTTTATATTACAAGAGATATAATATAATATACAATGGGGTAGCTACAGAGCTGGGCAATAGCTAGCTACTTTTGTAGCTTAGCTACTAGCTTAACTACATTTACCTTAGCTGTAGCTGTAGCTTAGCTAACTGTGAAAAAATATAGCTGTAGCTTGTAGCTAGCTACTTTTTTTTCTATAAGCTTAAAAATAACAACTGAAGCTACTTTTAAAGCTACTTTTTGAAGCTTACAAGCTAAACCCACACAAAATAATTATTTGTTGCCGGTTCTAACTAGCTCTAATACGCAAAAATACACAGTAGATGCCAGATGGTATTTGCTATTTTTGATATTTATGTACATAATAGTAAATTAACAATCATTATAACAAAAGAATGATCATATGATAATGGCAAATTTAATTATTTCACAATAATTTGAAAAAGTAGCTTTAAAATTTAACAGCTACTTTAACGAAAGCTTTTAGCTGTAGCTTAGCTACTTTTTTAAAGAATAGCTGTAGCTGTAGCTTAGCTACTTTTTTTAAGTAGCTTGCCCAGCTCTGGGTAGCTAGTTCAGTGGTATCAAGTCGGCCTGTGGATCCTGAGAACCCTGGTTCGATTCCCACAGACTTTCGGACCTCGATTTCCCAAACTACATTCTTGACCTAAAAACCGTCACTTACAGTTCATAGTACGTAATATACTATTGTCGTTAGTAACAAAAATAAAGTAATTAAATAAATATAACATCATTAGCACTCTGCCGTAGCAGATCTCAGTAAGTAATATATTTATGAGCGTAAAGTGCGGTTACCAGCCGTTAAATCACGACCCCGAAAGATATTAGTGGTGAGGGAGCCACAGGAGTAATTTAAATGTGGTGAAAATCGTTTGTCATCTGTGAGAATCGAATCCAGATTCTCAAATTCACAAGCCGACTTGATACCCCTGAATCACATATCCCATAATAAATATTATAATAATAATTAATATATATTTAGCTCAGTACACACTAAGAAATTTTAGAGTGGTAAATTAACCAAACCGAGTGGTACTTACACTCAGTGTAAAAAACAACACTATTATTCGTACATAATCATTCTTGGTAAAATGATACGTTTGGTAAAATTTTGAACGTGTAAAATTTGTCTTTTTTACACTAAATTTATAACAACTATTTTATTTTACAAATTATGTAGACATATAACAAATTTTAGTGTACATTTTATGAATATAATTAAAAATTGGTAATAAATACAATTGACTATTGGAACATGTACACTAAAATTGGTTATTTTATGTTTATTGATGTAAATTACAAATTCTAGTGTATTTTTACACATTTTGTTGTACAAATACACGGAATAGTGTCTTTTAGTTTAACACGTTTCGACTTGTCGGTTCAAAGTTGTGGCGTAGTAGTATCTATTAGACGTGCAGCCGTACGCGTTTATTGTGTTATTGTTCTTTTGTTTGTCCATTATGATACCGTTCAAAATAAATTTTAACGGACATGTTAAATGGGCTGCAATATCTGAAAATGCAGATTTTGAAGATTTTGTAACTGTCCGGTAAGACAGACAAGAACGTTGTGGAAAAGAAAGATAATCGAGTTATACCTGAAGAAAATTTCAATGGTATGATATATATATATATATATATATATATATATATATATATATATATATATATATATATATATATATATATATATATATATATATATATATATATATATATACATATACTTGTATATATTAATATGTTTATTTATATTCACTATTTTAGGTTGGGATCATTGTACACGACTTATGTTTGCATTACTGCATATGCTTCCACCTACAGCAAGAGGGAGAATAAAAGGATGAAGAGGAAAACAATTAACAAATGTTGATAGTTTAATAGTATTTTGTGAAGTAAGTCCGATTCTTTTTTTTAATATTCTGCTAAAACATTAAATCATTTATACTTACAAATATTATATTGTATTAAAACATGTAGTTGTAAGTCCACTTATATAAGAAAATTATGTATATTTTTTATTTTTTTATATATATTTATGTATGTAAAACAATATATAGCTAATATTACTCAATAATTTGTATTTTATTTCACCAAAAATTCTAGTGTAGAATGTACACTATTTTTGGAAGAGTTAATATAATAATAGTGTCTAAAAAAGCACTAAAACGTGTAAGTATACAAAGGTCTAGTGTTGAATTTGACACTATTATGTGTATTTAAACTAAATTCAAGTGTAAAATTTAACACTTTTTTTCGTGAATTTGAAATAAGAACAGTGTATATAAAACACTGAAGCGAGTATGTATACAACTGTTCAAGTGTTGTTTTTTTTACCAAATGAAAGTGTATAGTTTTACCAAAGTACATATTGGTAACTTTAACACCACAGCGTGTGGACCTATATAGACTAATTTTGGTGTTAAATTTTACACCAAATTTTTTAGTGTGTAGTATCAAGTCGGTCTGTGGATCCTGAGAACCCTGGTTCGATTCCCACAGGCGACAAACAATTTTCACCATTTTAAAACTACCCCTGTGGCTCTCCCACCACTAATATATATGGGGCCTGTGATTTGACGACTGGTAACCGCACTTTCCGCGCAAAATATATCATTTACCGAGATCTGCTTCGGCAGAGTGTCACACTCAGTATTGGGTAGAAGGCGTGATGATATATTTATATTATTTATTTTTACAAGAGATATGATTTTTTTGAAGTTTTGCGTTGGGGTGATGATGTCCTATATTCGGTTCAGTGGTACTTAACTTGTTTCGTTCAAAGAGTGAAAATAATATACGATTGAAATTCTTGAAAAATACATACATACATACATATCTTCACGCTATATCCCAACAAATGGGGTAGCACGAACCCTAAAATCACTCATAAA
Source organism: Pterostichus madidus (assembly GCA_911728475.2). Classification (NCBI taxonomy): domain Eukaryota; kingdom Metazoa; phylum Arthropoda; class Insecta; order Coleoptera; family Carabidae; genus Pterostichus; species Pterostichus madidus. The sequence continues at coordinate 6,450,708 of OU452308.1, read as the reverse complement.
ATATTCAATCATTACATTCATCAAATAATCAGCCCTCGTCAAACATTACCATCCGAACACACACTTTAATCTTTCTATATTGAAAATAATATTTTATGGAAGTTGCAAGCCCACGAAAATTAAATTAAATTATGGGGGCCGTAATTTGACGGCACTTTACGTGCATAAATATATCACTTAACGAAATCTGCCACACCAAGTAATGGGTAAAAGACGTGATGATATATTTATTTATTTATATGTACTAGTTCTATCTAAATTAGAGATTGTTTTAAAATATAGATGCAATTCTAAAACTAGTGAACAACTAATTCCCGAATTCAATTGTAACTTCAGTGCAAACCTCGCGTAAAACACCAACCCCAATCCGTATCCCGTTGCCGAGCAACCGCACATTCAGTATTCTGTCTTTCACGTGATCCCTTTTTGTTATCCCAGGGAGCACTCGAAAATTAGAACTATCGTTCCTAATAGAAAAGTTGAAAAACCACAGGGCGTGGGTAAGAGGTCTTCTATTTTCCGATTTCTCTAACCAAAATAAATGAAAAAGGTCGTGGTTCGCGCACGGACGACTCTCGCCGGAATCCGTTCTCCGCTGTCCAATGTCGCGTTTAGACTCACCCGCGGGCTTTCCGTTCATGGACAGCCGATCCGGGCTAATTGAGATTTACTCGGCGACCGCGTGCTACAGACAGACCGACTGTTTCATTCGCATCGATAAAATATTGTTCGTTCGTTAACTGTGGCAAGCGAATAAAAAGCGCAACGACATGTCATGAGTTTGAACCACTGTTCTGTGGTGGAAGTTTTGCGGATTTGGGAAACATCGGCGGTATGAATAGTGCTGATGAGATTTCAACAGTTGATAGCTTTGTGGTGGATTTGTTTTTTTACTAGTTTGCTGTTTGCGACGGGTAAATTGTTTTTTCTACAAACATACAAACATCAAACAAACTATAATGTTTTAAATTATAAAAATAAATAAGAAAAAATAGGAAAAAATTGTAAAACCTCTGTGGAATTACGAGACAAGTGATGGAAAATTTTTTCCTATTTTTTCTTATTTATTAAGACTCAATTCCACATCGCAATAGACATTTTGTCTTTTGTTTTATTTCAATAGCTGTCAAGCAGTTTGCGATTTTGTCGGTAGATGGCACCACGAGTGGCTCCATAGCTCTCATGTCATGTTACCGTTGTAGATAGGTTAACATCAGTCAGTTCAGCTAAGTCGGTATCACAATCCACTATTTCCTAGTTGATCTGGTTGGATAAATGATCGCACCATACTGATGAGTCCGGAAGGACGAAACGCGTCTATGGTTAAAGCTGAACTGACCAGCCGTTTGTTGATGACCTGAGAAGTTGATGCAAACGTGCTGTAAAACCTCTGTGGAATTACGAGACAAGTGATGGAAATTTTTTTCCTATTTTTTCTTATTTATTAAGACTCAATTCCACATCGCAATAGACATTTTGTCTTTTGTTTTATATTAAATTATAATGTATCTATCATTATCTCGCCCAGCTAAGAGAGACTTTTCTTATTTTATTTTAAAGCAACTTTAATATTAAATTCATTTGAATTTGATACCTAAATACTGATTTTATTTTAAACAAGATATATTGTTATAGTTTAATTTTGTAAAAAATATATAAAAAATTGCCAAAAATGTATTTTCCTGAAACAGGCAAGAAAGTGTCTACTTTCCTGACCAATTTTAATATAGAAAGTAGATTTTTACCAAAACAGTCAAGTAAAATACATATCCAAGTTTACATAAAAAATAACAATCTGGTAAAGTAAAAAAACAGTCTGATAAAGATTTTAACTGATTGTTTTTTTTTACCTGACTGTTTTTTTGTTGTAACTTTGAATATGTAGTCTGCTATCAATACAATTCATATCATTTGAAATAAAAAAAATAAATATACCATCACGCCTTCTACCCATTACTGGGTGTGGCACTCTGTCGAAGCAGATCTCGGTAAGTGATATATTTTGCGCATGAAGTGCGGTTATCAGCCGTCAAATCACGGCCCCCAAAGATGTTAGTGGTGGGCAAGCCACAGGGGTAGCTTTTTTAACACATTGCATTATTTATGATTAATTATTGTTTAAACTAAACGGTTTTATATAAGAATTTGTTTAATGACAATTTGTCTGTTGGTAATTATTAGAAATAATTTTTGAAAAACCAATGAGCGTTCGCCGGGATTTGAACCCAGAACCTTCTTCAACTAAATATTGCACGAAAAAGCATGAGTATTCGCCGAGTGTTTGTAGCTCAATTGGTTAGAGCAGTCATCATGCGAATAAAAGGTTCTGGGTTCAAATCCCGGCGAACGCTCATTGCATTTTCAAAAATTATTTCTAGACGGTTTTATGTAATAGTATATTACATAATGAGTCAGGAAAGTGACATTTTACTTCACGAAGCGGTTATTTTAATCCGCTGAGTCAAGTAAAAACACTTTCCTGACGTATTATGTATACTTTTTTTTCTGAAACCGTTCAATTTAATCAATGTTTAATCATCAATAATTCAAAATGTTTAAATTTTCTGATATGAATTGTACTGACAGTAGACTACTTTTTCAAGGTTACAACAAAAATAACAGTCAGGTAATAGTTATTTTTATAACAAGTGCCGAAAAAGGCTTGTTACGTGCAAATGCAGAATTTAACAACTGTGCGATTTAATAAATCACTAAAATATTATTAAAATTTATAAATTTTTAATGATATTACATGGGAACGATGTTTTACGGCGTTGCTATGGTTTGTTTGTTGATTGCTTGCACATTGTTCTACGTTATTTTAAAATATTTTACTAACGTCAAGATAATTTCTTCAAAATCATCTTGATTGGAATAGTACAGTGAGTTATTCTTCTTTATCATTAACACCTCCAAAGATAATTGAAGCTCCGGATCATACTATGTTGGATCTATTTTCGACAATCAATCTGCTGCTGGTACTTCTAAAGCTTCCGAAATTGTTGTCAATAATATTACTGGTAATAATATGAACAGGTACGGAAGAAATCAATGTTTCTTTAGACACAAAAGTTTCCACTTTACATTATGTCAATATAAGCAACTGTAACAACTGTGTTAATAATATACAAGAACAATAAATATTATGTATTTCACTTACTCTTTAAATTAAACCATTTATCCATATATTTTATTTTGTTCGATTCTTTTTATTAGTTGTCTACAGATTAGATATACTGCAAATTAAGGTTACGTTTATAAACGTCAAAATATACTACTGCATATTTACTAGCGCTGGTTCACCGTATCTTCTACTTCCATAAGCGTCTGTGGCCAAAATATGAACTCCGCGCTCGGCGCGAAATTTAAATCGCTGTCAAAACAATTTTCTTTTGACAGTTACGTAATGAAGCACTTTCCGCACTAGTGTTTCTTTGCTTTCGGAAACGCACTTGTCTGCATTCATCTACTTTCCATACGTAACCAAGGCAATTATAGTTACAAAGAAATCGCACAGTTGTAGGAAAAATCTTTACCAGACTGTTTTGTACTTTACTAGACTATTATTTTTGTTGTAGCCTTGGATACGTACTTTACTTGACTGTTTTTGTAAAAACCGACTTTCCATACTAAAATTGGTCAGAAAAGTAGGCACTTTCTTGCCTGTTTTAGAAAAAATAGTATACATAATACATCAGGAAAGTGTTTTAACTTGACTCAGCGGATTAAAATACTCGGTCTGCGGCCTCGTATTTCAAACAACCTCTTCGTCAAGAAAATCATCACTTTCTTGAGATCGATTCTAATTCGTAGAAACCAAATAAGTTGAATGACGCATTTTTGGTGACGTCAGGCGATTTAGTAAAATTTCTAGGGAATTTATTTTCTACTGTTGGTTACAAAGATCAGACTATATTTGGTATGGTATTTCTGAAAAATTTGTTGCCGCTTTTTGTGATTGTTTATTGTTAACAAGTTCACTTTGTTGGTTGAAATCGTAACTATGTTTCTATATTTAGTATTATTTATTAAAAGAACCAAACTTTTTAAAATACAGCATTGCAAAACATACGAATACGACTTAGCGACTGAGTTAGCGACTAGTTGAAAACAGTTGCTAACAGTAAATCGCTAGAACATGTCTAGTCGCTAATAATGAGGTCAAACTTAAGTTACACCTTATCCCGCAAGATGGCTACACTATCGGTAGCGACAATAATTGTCGTCAAGCCAGTCGCTACTGTTGGTTACTACGAATTAGAATCGGTCTCCAGGACTTATTATGTAATATTCTATTTTCTTCAAATTTGCGAAAACGATGACATTTGAGAACTTCATAGAAACAGTTAAAGTTTGACTTTTCTTACAAATACTTTTTCAAACGCTCTTTAAAAACAAGGAGTTTTATTGGTTCACCAGCGGCAGAAAAATTATGACATAAAAATGTTTAATTGAGAAAATATTCCGCCGTACGAAAAAAAAATATAATAATATAAAGTGACATTTGTGCCTCATCTGTAGTTGTCAATAGTACAAATTCGCCAAAAAAAATATTCTTTTAGCTTCTTACAAAATAATATTCTATTTTTTATTTTATTTTTGTGACCTTTATTTATATTTGTCATCATTTTAACATTTTCCTTTCGCAGTTTGATTTAGTTTAGAAGTATTGTCCACATTTCCTGGGTTCATTATTCTTATTCAGCATAAAAACTAGTCCTTCCTGTCTTTGCGACTGATTCTGATTCAGTGTGTAGTTCTTGCTACAACGTCGGATGGTGACTGATGCATTAGCCGCAGACTCGTGCGTCTGCTGTCCGTGGCCCGGAAGGAAGAACTCCGCCGTTTCTTGATGCGGACTTCGCTTCCGGTCCAACTCGCACCGCACGAGTGTGCTTTGTTGACTGACGCGCCGCCATTTGTCCCCGGACTGAAATCACACTACGTTGATGAATGAAATGAAATCTGAGAAATCGTACCCAATGACGACAATCGTGATTTGGAATTTTATTTTATCCAACTAATACAATTAAAATTTTTCGGTTACCTTCTAATAAGTAAAATAGAATTTAATAATTTGTTATGTAGCGAACATAGCATAGTTTTACAGTTTGACGGTTATCACGTGATTCAAACGTTAAACGTCAAACATCCTGTGTTGACTGAACAACAAATATGGGGATCTGCGGGGAGCAGTGTTGAAAGGAGAAAGCAGTTGATCGATTCGGCCATGGTGTCACCTCGTTCTTTCTGAAAATTTGTTGCTTCACACAAAATTGCATAGAGCGGGGTCTGCTGCATATGACATCAAAATTATAAGTCCTCATTTAAAGGCCGTTTGACACGATGTATTATTTTGTACAAAAATATGTACATTTTTCTGTTTCAGAATTATGAACAAAAAATGTACCGTTGCATACAGGAAAATAACGTTCAGAAAAATGTTCAGAAATATGTACAAAATTATATAGAACTTGTTTTATAGAACAAGTTCTATATATTCTAGCTAAATTTTGTACAGAAATTGCGCAGTGGAGATGCGCAGTGAATTATTCCGTTTTCGTTTACTATTTGACGTTTAATTATAACCTAGTTTTATATCACTGTTTTACATTTACATCTCATTTTACTGGTTTTATTTCTTCTTTTGTGAATTTTAAATAACAAAATATCGTGGTTTCGCGATAAAGTGAAGATTTTTAATCGAAGAATACCAAAAATATCCATGTTTATGTTTGATCAAATCAATAGAATATAAAAATAAAGATGCAAGGTCACGAGTATTGAAATTTTTTTTAGCCATATCAAAAGAAAATGACCCGAAACAACTATCAAAGACATCAACATTAAATTCAATGCGTTGAAAATAAATTCAATTCTCAATTTGTTATTCGTTAAATGCAAGATTCGTTTGACCTCCTCCTCTCGCCTTTTTAGCCAATTCCTACAACATATTTTCTTCTTTGTAATTCTTCTTTTATTGTCTATTGCTACTATTTGTATTATAGACGACAGCAAAAATATTAATTTTAAATTAATTTCTTTCAATTTAATCATGTTCATTTTGTATGTCATTTTTTTAAATTTTTTTTGTAAGGGCCTTCAAATACTGTCATTTCACTGGTTGTGTACAGTTTGTGCGCAAGCGTTTAAACAGACTTATATACAAAATTATGAAGCAGTGGCATATAGTACTACAGAAAAATGTTCAGAAAACTGTATTATTTTTATGAATAAAATTTAATACAAAATTATGTACATAATTTTGTACAAAATCATGTCAAACGGCCTTAAGTGACGAATATCACAGTATAAAATTTAAATTTTAATATGTTTTTACGTGACTTCAGCTCTCCAAAAGGGTGAATAAAGTAGTTAGTTTACTCCCGGGAATACAAAAAGAGATTTGTAACATTTAGCGTGAAAATTTGACATTGTTTGTTAATCTCCTTTTTATTCTGATAAAATATGAACATTGTCCATATAGTTGCCTACAAAGATCAGAACCTCAAAAAGGGATTTTGGACCGAATCACCATTCATGCACAGTTAAATAGGCCGTAGACGCACTTTGTCATTTTCTGTTATATTCTTACGAAGGTATGGTGCACTGAAACGTCGATATTTTTAAATAAAATAATAAGAACTATAAACCAAAAATGTATTCTTTATAGCATCATTTTTCGTTTGGTTTTACTTTAAACGTTTTAGGCAGTATAACATTTTTTTATACGTATCTTGTGAAATGAGCTCGGCTATTTCTTTGTGTAATTTGATACTTGTCAACGTTTGAATTTATACGCCGTTTGAGATAATCAATTATAGGCGGTATCTAATATTTGTCGTGTTCTGTAAGGTATTTTTTTCTTGTGAAATGTGATATTTATTTTGCAAACTACTCGCATAATAATGATATAATGTTTTACTTGTAGCGTGGCTGGTCTTCAACAATGTAAAAATAGAAAACATTTTCCCAAAAATTACCATTTTATCACATGATATTGGTGACCTACTAAACACATGTTTAAATACACGCAAACTTTTATTTGAATTTTATAAAATTACTCAGGTTTCACTACAGACTTTTCAACCCGTAGCTTGAAATTTCCACCAAATATATAATCTTACATTATTAGTGCTTCAACAAGACTTCATTTAATCTGAAAACATACCTATTTCTTGACTTGATAAGTACGTAAATGATCATGTATTTCTTACGTTTCTTAATTTTCTTGAAAATACAGATTTTGTTGTAATTGCCGTAACTTTTGTTTTAACAACTGAGTTATTTAAACTTTTGTTATAATTATTATAGTTATTTCATAAATATTTATAGCTATTTCATAAACATAAATATAATGTGCCGTAGGACTAATTATTAGATGATTCCAATGAGTGAATATTCTGTGAATGTTTTTAGGATTCGTGCTACTCCATTTTATGAGATATAGCAAGATGGTATGTATGTATGTAATGTAGATCGAGTTCAAAATTATCTTTTTTAATCGATTTTGCCAAAAAGTTACGTTCTTTTCTTTAGAATATTTGTACGAAAAATTAACTTTTTCAGTGAAGTATAAATGTTTGCTGTAGTTGCTAGAATGAAGTCCTACATTTGTACGAAAAACTGCATTTTTCTTCCTTGTGTCATAATAGTTATTTACGATATAAGTATTGTAATAAATATTACAATTTGAGATGGAAAAAACGAGACCGTAGGCCGAGTTTGATAATCCGTCGAGTATTGTACAATACATTACAATACGTGTAATCACACAGTATCTTAATGATTCATTATCACACCAGTGGCGTACCTAGAACTTTTGCCGCCCAGAGCGGTCTCCAATTTGCCGCCCTATCAAGTCAAATTAAAAAAATAAATATAAAATAAATCTATTATCTCGACTTTTAACTATAACTGGGTGTGGTACTCTGCCGAAGCAGATCTCGATAAGTGATATATTTATGTACCTGAAGTTCGGTTACCAACCGTAAAATCACGGCCCCCATAGATGTTAGTGGTGGGCGAGCCACACGGGTAATTTTAATTTGGTGAAAATTGTTTGTCGACTGTGGGAATCGAACCGGGGTCCTCAGGATCCATGGGCTAACTCGAAACGACTGAGCCATTACCCCATTAAATTAATAAACATAAATAAATAATTGTAATTTAGACAAACTATAGGTGGGGAACTTTTTTACCAATGGATGGCATATTTAAATTAGGCAGTAATAAAGGAATTTTTCGAGATAATATTTTCAACCCTACATTGACTTGACGATGAAGAAAAATATTCGAAATCATATAGTAATTTATAATTCGTAGAAATCGAATAATAAACTTAAACAAGTTGTTTTTTACAACTAAAACTAAATTAAAAAATTGCCGCCCCAAAATTTGTGCCGCCCGGTGTGGACCGCACGCTACTGTATCACACTATATAGTAAAAATTTTTATTTATGACCACGAAATAAATTAAAATTTTGAGTGTGATAAGTAATTTATTAAACCACTAGTGCGATAATATTTCCAAAATCGCACTAGTACGTTAATAAATACTTTATTGCACGGTCATAGAAATTTTTTTTCATTTTATATTTTTTAAATTTTTTTTATATTATTAGATTTAAATTGAAATAAATTTATGTAATATTTATTTATTTATTTGTATCAAGAAATCAAGAAGCCTTGTCATTTCCCAAGAAATATATCAGTGCTTATCTTGAGTTTTATCAAGAGCAAAAATTCTGTCTTAATTTTGTTAAACATAAATTATTAATAATAATTAAAAATAGGTAATCGTAGATCAGTGCGTCTACTAAGCAAGAATTCGCGGTTTAAATTTTCGCTGATTTCAATTTGCATCTAAAGAAATACGACTGTGTCTATGCGATTCGTATTTCACTATAAGCAATATACTGTAATTAGAATTGTGTTCCTGTTATACAGAGTAGCAAAATAATAAATAAATAAAAAAGAAGATAGGTATTTACTCGTAGTTAGAATGCCCCAATTCAAAATGCCACAATTCATCTATAAAAATTAGTGAGTGGCTTGATTGGATGGTTGGTGATCTGTAATTGCAGAGCTGGTGGTTAATTTATATATTTATTATTTATAAAACGTTGTTCTCAATCTTAACGACCTTTAGAATTTTATGAATCAACATAAACACAAGAAATTCAGTACTTTTCAAAGTTCCATCAAAATATTCTCCTCGAATCTCGTCTATAAAGCATTCATTTTACAACACAGAAGTTTGAACGTGTAGGAGCAACGTAAATTGTTTTTTATCGCCGGAGAGAGTTTTATATCTCCTCGCACTTAGTCTTTTAGTTTTCATTAGGAAAATGTTTGCGCAGGGAAGAAATAAACTCGGTCGCGAAGCGTCCTGCCTTCTGATTGGTTCTCCCTTGAGGGAAATGGGAAACTGTCCACGTCGCCTGGAAATCAAACACTAAAGAGTTCCAGCAGGACGAAGTGTGAACTCCGGGAGCAGGAGCTTTGATCACCGATAAGTAATTTAGAAAGAGGAATCAGTGAATTTTAAATTTGCTTCAAGTTTTAGTTTCTCAAACGGACACTTGAAATTATTTTTATAAGATTGGGATTTTTTTTCTTATTCTATACTTTTCTATTAGTTTAAATAGAATCTTTTGAATTGTGGTGTTCATAAACGAGTGGATTGGGCTTGTAGGATAGAATGTCGAATTAAGTATGTTGGTTAACTGAAAGACAAAAGATTGCGTGTATTACCTGTAATGCCTTCATTACATTACATGCTCAAAATTCATATTGAAGAAGAAAGTCCTGAAAAACAGAAAAGAATAGTATATTACGAGTACGTAACATGAACTGTAAGTGATAGTTTTTAGCTTGGGAAATCGAGGCTCGAAGGATCGGAGATTTCCTAAACATTTGCGACATAAAACAATCACTTACAGTTCGAGGTTAGTAACCTATTTTTTACAATACTTGCACTATTAGTAGGAAAAGGAAAATAGGTTTAAAAATTGACAGCTGTCAAATTGTTGTCAAAATAAACAGGACCTTAAAAAAACAACTAAATATATCATCACACCTTCTACCCATTACTGGACGTGGCACTCTGCGGAAGCAGATCTTGGTAAGTGATATATTTATGCGCGTGAAGTGCGGTTACCAGCCGTCCAATCACGGCCCTCAAAGATGTTAGTGGTGGAGGAGCCACAGGGGTAATTTTAAATTGGTGAAAATGTATTTTTGGCTGTAGGGATCGAACCAGGATTCTTAAGATCCACAGGCCGACTCGGATACTACTGAGCCATTACAGGACCTTGATATGTAATATTTACTTACTGTTCACGGTGGACTGTAAGTAAATAGTAAATTCCTGATATAACTATGGAAACCACTGTGCAATATAAGTTCCACTTACCGTGTTTAAATTTTGTCATGAATAGGTAACTTACAGTACAAGTATTGTAAAAAAATATATTTTGAACAGTAAGTAAATATTACATGTCAAGGTCTTGATTATTTTGACAACAGCTGTCAATTTTGAAACCCATTTTTCTTTTCCTTCTTTCTGTGCAAGTATTATAAAAAATAGTTTACTTACTTCGAACTGTAAGTGATTTTTTTAGTTTGCGAATGTTTAGGAAATCTTGACTCTTCGGACCTCGATTTCCCAAACTCGACCTAAAGACCATCACTAACAGTTCATGGTACGTAATATACTCTTGTTGTTAGTTACAAAAATAAAGTAATTAAATAAATATAACCACGTCTTTTACCTATTAACTCTGCCGTAGCAGATCTGAGTAAGTGATATATTTATGCGCGTAAAGTGCGGTTACCAGCCGTTAAATCGCGACCCCCAAAGATGTTAGTGGTGAGGGAGCCACAGGAGTAATTTTAATTTGGTGAAAATTGTTTGTCATCTGTGAGAATCTAATCCAGGTTCTTAAATTCACAGACCGACTTGATACCACTGAACCACCTATCCAATAATGAATATTATAATAATAATGAATATATATTTATAATGAGGTAATGGCACAGTGGTATCGTGTCGGCCTGTGGATCCTAAGAACCCTGATTCGATCCCCACAGCCGACAAACATTTTCATCAATTTAAAAAATTACCCCTGTGGCTCCTCCACCACTAACATCTTTGGGGGCCGTGATTTGACGACTGGTTACCGCACTGCACCCGCAAAAATATATCACTTACGAAGATCTGCTTCGGCAGAGTGCCACACCCAGTAATGGGTAGAAGGCGTGATGATATATTTATTTATTTTATTTTACATTTTTATAAGAAAGCTTTATAAAAAAACAGTTATTTTAGAAAAGTAATTTTGAAGGACGATATAATATTCTGAAAGTATATTAAATGTATATTAAATTTATTCGTAAATGTCGTTAAGTTGGTAACGTTTAAGGAAACTGAAAACAAATAGGAGATACAAAGAACAGGTCGCGTTTCAAGTATTAATCATATTTAAGTCCGTTCTTTTATCTCATGAAAATGAACTACAAAAAAGCGAGTAGGTAGCTCAAGGAGACATGAAAATTTAAAGGACACAAAGGCTTGCGAAAAAGGCGAGCAAAAAATTGAATTACCTATTCCTGTCAGAACAATTTTCTTGGGAAATTTTTAATGGCTTATAAAAACCATCTTTTCATTTTTGTTCGTCAAATTCCCGGTAGGGTTTAAAGAAAGCCGTTGCCACCTCAGAACCGAACAGGAAGAGTTACAACAGTGCTTCTCAAAGTTTTCACTGGACCGAATGGTCAAAACTAATATTACAATAAAATGTCATGTTTAATACATTCAAATTATGTTGATATGTTTTTCATAATTTGAACATAAACTACTAAGCGAGATCGGTAATTGCAGATCTTTTCACTCATAACTTATTTTAATATTTATTTAAATATTTTTCTCTAAAATAATTTAGAAATGTTTGATATTCAAAAATATATGTTGCAAAATAACTAATATAATTTGAAAATATTATTTTTCCAATATCGCGTTTACAAACCGAATTTGGTGTAACTTTGTTTTCCAAAAACTCTGCTACAAAGTTCAATTTTGTGCAACTGTTTTAGGGATTTTTTTGTGAAGTTATCAAGTTATCAGGTTGTAAAAATGTAAAACATAAATCTATCAGTTGAATTATCATTGTTCAGCTTATACAAAATTATTGCAATTATTTCTTTGAAATAAAATAATTACATTACACTGAACTTCTTTATTAAAATTAAAAATATATAGTTTTTCAGACGACCATTTATGAAAATAATCATAATAACATCATAAACTACTACGGAAAGATGAACATAACATACACCTCGTATGTTAGTATAACGTACACTTCTAACATATCAGGTGAAGTTCCACTGATTGACAACAGATGGCGTTACGATGAAAGAAAATAAAATAAATGAAAAGAATTTGTATTATTATTTGAATTGAAGTTTTAACAGATTTCTCAACACATTTGCACAAATAAATCTTATTTTTTTAAATAAATAATTAGTTATTTACTAATATTTTTACTTTTTGAGGTTATGTAGGATCCAAGATGTATTTAAGATGTAAAGAAGGCCTTCAAAATCCAGTTATTGGTAAATAATACACAGACAATAACTGGATTTTGAAGGCCTTTCTTTACATCTTTAATATTTTTACATTATTCAATATTTTGACATTACGGTTAATACAGTTGTTATCACAATGCCTAACCTCAAACGTCAACGCTTACCTACAAAAACGCATTAGCTGTCAAAGTGTAACAACATTGCTCTTGTAGACTTTTTTAGAAATATTTTGTGGTCATCTGAAAAATAGTGTACATAACTCGCTCGAAAGTGTGATAACTGTGCTCGTGTACTTAAATCACTCGACGCTGCGCGCCTCGTTTTTCAATTTGTACACTCGCACGTTATCTTACACTTTCGATGCTTGTTATGTAATATACTATTATAACATTTAATTACAAATTTGAACTCTAACCTAATTAATAAATAAATGTCAAAATATATTAAATTTCAAACCGTAATTCAATTTTGCAATGTTACCGCCTTGAAATTTTATTATTATTATTATTATTATTAATTTAAAATTACCCCTGTGACACTCCCACCACTAACATCTTTGGGGGCCGCGATTTGACGACAAGTAACTGCACTTCACGCGCATAAATATATCACTTACCCAAATCTGATTCGGCAGAGTGCTGCATCCAGTAATGGGTAAAAGGCGTGATGATATATTTATTTATTTATTTTATTATTATTAATACAAATTTTAAAACAATTCGATATTGGAAAAAGCGTATGAAAACAATGACTAATTGTAACACGTGTCTTTCAATAAACTATTTTTACTCTCATACATTAATTTACTTATTAAATATTTATTATCAGTACTGTAATAACACTCATTAAAACACAAATAATCATTATGGAACATATTATTGACCAATAACCGCACAGCATTAACTGTTCCATAGTTTCTATGATTTACTCAATAAAATTGTTATTTTTTGACATTCAAGAGTGACATTTATTTAATAATTTGGTATATTGGCTTTGGTTGTAGGAAAGAAATGTATGCGACTCGTGTATAATAGCTATTAATACACTTTTATGAATTATGACATTCGCCTACGGCTCGTGTCGTAAACTTCACTCGTGTAAGAATAACTAGCTATCATTATGAAATTGTTGCAGAATATACTGTTATGAGATTGAACAATAATATCAATTGCAGATCTGCTGACTTTGAGTATTTTAATTATTATGAGATAAATACTAGATTACTTAGACATTTATTTATTGGACAGAAGAGATAAGTACCCAAGTTTAAATTCATTACATACTCCACCAACTTTTTTGGGATATATAATTCCAGCTCCGCATTTGCAGATTTTTAATCTTAGTACTTCGTAATTGTGGCTAATATTGCAATCAGTTGATATTAGTGGAATGAATCACGTATTGCAGACTTGCAGATCCCAATAGATTCATACAGCCGAGAACTAATTATTACTACTTAAAAATGGACTAACATCTTTGAGTACTGTAATTTGACGGCTGGGAACCACATTCATTTAAAAAATAAATAAAATGCAGTGTGTGTCAATCACTGGCGTACCTAGAACTTTTGCCGCCAAGGGCGGTCTCCAATTTGCCGCCCTTTCTAAGTCAATCAAATGGTGGTTTTTATAAATTAAAAAAATAAATATAAAATAAATATATCATCACGACTTTTACCCATTACTGGGTGTGGCACTCTGCCGAAGCAGATCTCGGTAAGTGATATATTTATGTACGTGAAGTACGGTTACCAGTCGTCAAATCACGGCCCGCAAAGATGTTAGTAGTGGGGGAGCCACAGGGGTAATTTTAATTTGGTGAAAATTGTTTGTCGGCTGTGGAAATCAAACCGGGCTCCTCAGGTTTCCCAGGCCAACTCGAAACCACTGAGCCATTACCCCATTAAATTAATAAACATAAATAAATAATTCTAATTGAGACAAACTATAGGTAGTGAATTTTTTTACCATTGGATGGCACATTTAAATTAGGCAGTAATAAAGGAATCATATAGTAATTCATAATTCGTAGAAATCGAATAGCAAACTTATGAAGTGAACAAGTTGTTTTTTACAACTAAAACTAAATATTAAAATGCCGCCCCAAAATATGTGCCGCCCGGTGCGGACCGCACTCACCGCCCCCCTCTAGGTACGCCATTGGTTTTAATCGAGATTGTTTGACCATGTAGACCATATGTGGAATGAAAAAATGCTGAAATTAAGAGTGAAATTGTATGGACGACCTAGAAATATCTGGAAAAATACGATAGTTGCGTGAATGAAAAAAGAGACGAGCTTAAATAAAAATAAATAAATATATCATCACGAATTCTACCCATTTCTGGGTGTGGCACTCTGCCGAAGCAGATCTCGGTATGTGATATATATTGCGCGTGAAGTGCGGTTGCCAGTCGTCAAATCACGGCCTCCAAAGATGTTAGTGGTGGAGGAACCACAGGGGTAGCTTTTGAAATTATGAAAATTGTTTGTCGCCGGTGGGAATCGAACCAGGGTTCTCAGGATCCACAGGCCTAGTTCATACCGTTGAGCTAGCCACGAGCTTGTATGTTAGAAATTAATTGCAAGATAAGGGTTCATGCTACTCCGTTTTCCTGGAACAAAACCTGCTGTAAAGCTACGTTTCGACATCTTAACATAGTCTCTGTTTTAGTCTTTGTTTTTGGTTTTTTGTTTCTGTTTATGTCGGAAACATTCCAGCCATCTTCAGCTCTTAACATAAATATAACCTTAAGTCAATATTCCAGTAAATGTTTGTTCACTTAAATGAGAAAATAATTGTCTAAAACTATTTGGAATACTTTAAAAATTATATAAAATTATTAATAAGGAATAGTAATTACTATTAAAATTAAACACTAGTTTAATTAATTTATACAATTCCAAAATAATTCTAAAAAATGGAGACATTTTTGTAGTGAACAAACCAGAATATTTGAAATATAGTAATATAAATTTCAAAATTGATCTTTATATTATTAAAATATGATTAAATTGCAATTATACTTATAAAATCAAAAAAAAGAAATAAATTTTAAAATGACAGCGACCAAATAATTTCTTTTAAACATGTTAGTTTTGTAGTTGCTAGTAATCTAGTAATTTATATTTTTTTCAAAGTTGAAAATGTTACTATTGTCTATATTTATCGTATTTTCAACACAAACCTAATGACATTTGATAAATACGGCGTAGAATTGACAGCATAACAAGAGATAGCATTACCGCAGCGCACTCTCTCTTACAGAACAGCGACGAAAGACTATGTCGAAAGTATGAAGTCTGCAAACTTTATGTTTATGCGCAGCGACAAAGACTGGGACTAAAACAGTAGCTGGACACGCTCAGCTGTATTCACATATGACAAACTCTCAAGGTTATGTCGAAAAACTAAAACTAAGACAATGTTAAGAGGTGGAAACAAGGCTTATATATGTACTATTTTCATCATGAAACCTGCACAGTTTGTGAAGCACTGGCCTAGCGACAACTGCAGAAACTTCTGATTGTAAAGTTCTATCTCCCATCCGTATTCGTCAAATTGAAGTTCTGACTCTTATTCTTCTTTCCCGCTGCCCCGTTTTGTGGGGTGAGTTCTGTGGGCCGCTGGGCGCACCTGCAAATGAACGTTTCGGCTCTGTGACACTCCATTCTACAAAGACTGTTTTTGTAGAGGAAACTTTGGACTTTCGACGTTTTTGTAACCTTGCCGACGTCGAGTTAAATAATTCCACGGAAAATGTTTTATTTTATTCGTGGAAAGTGTCACATTTTGCTGAACAAGAAAATTATTTTACTGTTGAATTTTAACTGTTTCGGGTTCTGTCAAAGAGAGAACATTTTTTTAATGTTTCGTGTAATCTCATTCGCTTTTTATTAAATTGACCTAAATGTAGGCAATTTTGTAAAATTCGTCTGCTTTAGGACTAAAGCTAAAGGGCTTCATTTCAATGTATTGTAAAAAAATATCCTTCGGATACAAACTTTGATTATATCTTTTACTATTTTTATATGGGATGGCTAGCACAGTGGTATGAAGTCGGCCTGTGGATCCTGAGGTCCCTGGTTCGATTCCCACAGGCGACAAATTTTCATAATTTGAAAAAGCTATCCCTGTGGCTCCTCCACCACTAACATGTTTGGGGGCCGTGATTTGACGACTGGTAACCGCACTTCACGCGCAAAATATATCACTTACCGAGATCTGCTTTCGCAGAGTGCCACACCCAGTAATGGGTAGAAGGCGTGATGATATATTTATTTATTTTACTATTTTTATGGATTTTAACTGCACTAGTAAAAATACTCGTATCAAGATTCACGATTTACAAATCTGGAGCTCTGTGATTCACTAAACTTATTTACATTCATTCTATTTTATTTTTTAATATTTCTTATACAGAGCTGGGCAAGCTACTTAAAAAAAGTATTTGAGCTACAGCTATAAGCTACATTTTGTAAAATATAGCTAAGCTACAGTTAAAAGCTTTCATTAAAGTAGCTGTAGAATTTTAAAGATACTTTTTTCAATTATTGTGAATTATTAAATTTGCCATTGCCATATGATCAGTTGATCAGTCTTTTGTTATAATGATTGTTAATAAATATAAAAAATTTCAAATGGACAAATGTACTGTTAATTTGTTAAGAACAAGTGAAAAATAAAATATGTTAATAGATTTTACACTATATAATAACTTTTTATTCTACAGTTATAGAAAACAATAAAGAAGGTACAATTCAAATACAAAACAAAAATTAATAGGTATTTCTTAATGAACAGTGGTAGCTTTAAGCTACATAAAGTAGCTTAGAGCTATAAAAAGTAGCTTTAAGCTACAAAAAGTAGCTTTAAAAGTAGCTTCTGTTGTTATAACAATATTTTTAAGCTAATAGAAAAAAAACGTAGCTCGCTACAAGCTACAGCTATATTTTTTCACATTTAGCTAAGCTACAGCTACAGCTAAGGTAAACGTAGCTAAGCTAGTAGCTAAGCTACAAAAGTAGCTAGCTACTGCCCAGCTCTGTTGTTATAGAAGTTTAGCAATTGCATATTTTATATCGCGGTAAATGACGTATTGAGATTGCAGATCTGCAATTGCAGAATTGTACCGCTAGATATGATAGAAAATGTAATTAACGAAGTTTTTCAAATAATATTAATTAATAAACAATAATAGATAAGGAGAAAAATTTCAAATAAATCTTATATTTACAGACCCGTTTACTATAAATAATTAATATATTTATAAACCCTGTGATGAGTTACTATAAATATTTTTTTTATTATATTTACATAATTTTTTTGAAATAGAATAAAAATTTTTCTTACAGAATTAATTATTTAAAATACATATACTAATTAACCCTCCCAAAAAAGGCAGACGTAGCCTAATAGATATAATTTCCAAACTTTAACTTCTATCCGAAATTCGGATTACAGTGTGACCTGTAGGCGTCCTATTTATTTATTTATTTATGCTATCGTGTATAACAGGAACTTAATCCCACTAATTTATTTTTTAATTTTTAAATTGAGTTAAAGTATTAATTTTACCGTTTATTAAATTTCTAAAAACTGCATAGTTTTTTAAATTGTGATTTTTTTAAAATTTTCTTCAAATTTCAAATTTACGCGTGACGTCACTGCTGCAAATTCAATGGCTGCAAACTTTAGTAAGTAAAATGCGCCCATGGTAAACGTAAGTTTATTATACTGAGGTTTTTTAATAAGCCAAAGTATTAATTAGAAGACAAAAATGGATAATTGATTTAAATTGTTATATAGTTTCATTGAAGATATGACAACGTGTCAATCTAGGTTATGGCCATCTTCAGCTCAAAAGTACAGAAGTCTAAATGCGACTCTTCGCGGACAAACATGTAACTTAGAATAATTTATTTCTGATTATGTAGATTCACAACTAGTGAATGGGGTGGCTAGCTCAGTGGTATGAAGTCGGCCTGTGGATCCTGAGAACCATGGTTCGATTCCCACAGGCGACAAACAATTTTCATAATTTCAAAAACTACCCCTGTGGGTCCTCCACCACTAACATCTTTGGGGGCCGTGATTTGATGACTGGTAACCGCACTTCACGCGCAAAATATATCACTTACCGAGATCTGCTTCGGCAGAGTGCCATACCCAGTAATGGGTAGAAGGCGTGATGATATATTAATATTTATTTATTTACATAACTAGTTTTTTCATTTTTGTCTATATTTGCTGCGACTATTTTAATCATACAACTTTATTTATATGTTTTTGTGTACTAACTTCTGTATTTTTGACCAGAAGATGACTATAACCTTGACTGAAACGTTGTCTTATCTTCAATAAAACTATACAACAGTTTAAGCCCTTTGTCCATTATTGTTTTCCGAGTAAGCTATTATAAATGTATTTAGGTTTTGAATATAATATATTTATACAATAACAAACTTACTATTTTTGTTTATGTCAGAGTCACGATAAATAACAACAAAACAAGCTTTTAGGTTATGTTATGATTTTTAGCAGTTCTCTCAAAGTACACTCTCCTTGCAAAGTATAAATGTCACATATCTCGAGATATATTTCGGTTTACAACTTATAATAATATAAAATAAGTAAACTCCATTCCCTGTATGAAAACGATTACGTCATATGTGGATGATATCATAGATACGATGAAATATAACTATATTTTTTTAATAATATTATTCGTATCTATGCGAATTGCAGTAACGTATGTCTTAATAAGTAAAGACACACGTTTCATGTTGTTTCACGTTCTATCACATTTATTATTTTAATGAAAACGTATAACAGTTCTTACTAATACGAAAATTTATATTTACTTTGTTCACATTTGTTTATAAAATAAAAATAGAGACCTATGGTCAAGATCTTGTTATTTTCTCCCCTGTCATTTCTAAATTTGTGACATTTTTTGTACATAAATACAGACTGAGAATTAAGAAAGAGCTAGAAAAATTTTGGGTAATCAAATGCAGAAATGTGTTTCTCATCTTCATAATTATTTTGTGCGGGAGTTAGAGAATCGAGGATCTTTAATTAATTTAACTGTAGTACAAGAGGTAATGTGCATTGTATTTTGTATTTTCAAATACTATTTATTTATATATAATAATAATACTACTAAAAATGTATATGACTTTGAGTTTTATTTTACAAAATTACATATTTCAATAAGGTAGGTAATATTTTTCGTGTGTTATGATAAATTTATATTTGGTTTTTTTTAATATATGCAGAATTTGGTTTCATTTATAAACTAATTAAATTATATAAAGTAATAAACATTTTAATCTGACATTTAAATTTTAGATTACGTTTTAAAAATGTTAATCTAATACCAATGTAAACGTGGATACCAAATGTGACGTAATAATTTTCTTACAGGGAATGAAGTATACCTAAAGTATTTTATTCATTGTATTGGAGCCTATATGTATATTTTGAATTAAGTATAAGCATGAAACTAAATAAATATAAATAAAAATATCTTCATATTTGTTTAGTTGGGACTATATATATTTTTGCAGTTGTGACGTCACACTTAATACCGCGAATTGTTTTTATAAAATTTATTAATGAAGTTTCATATTTTTAGAATTTTTTTGTTCTAAATATTTAAAACACACATAGTACGGATTCACCGAGCCGCAGTATAGTTGCTCACATACTTTTTTATCTTCCGTGAGATTCGAACAAAATCCCAAAAATTCCTCCACACCATACCATCCAACCAGTCTGTCCACTGCATACTGCATCACTACACGGTTGCATCTTGCATCTCCACCTGTCACACTCAGCTGCGACGATCCAGTAGGCTGCGCGGTTAGATAAAGTCAGCACCATAGCCTATACTTCCATCTCTGTCCGCGCACAGAACAGCCGACATGAGCGCCTGAAACCAGACTCGCTGCGAAGCGTCGGTCGTGGAATCGCTCACCAACCAGTTTGTGCCGACTTCTCGTCGAGAGAACATGTGCGCTGCGCTCCGTGATGGTGAAACGTTTTCGTAAAGAAGTAAACATTGAGTTGATGATCTTTCTCGGGATGTTTGTGTTTTGTTTTATGTTGTGATCAGTGATTTGTTGTGGTAAACTAATCAACATGATGCGTGGTTTTACTTACGTGAAGTTTGTGTTACTTATTGCCGTGTTGGGCCAAATGAACTTCTTCGAAGCTGTTCAGGCAGATTTTGAAAATAGCTGGACTATGTACTATGAACAACCATGCTGCAATGGGGGTGGACATCATTTTAGACACCATAGAGGTTAGTGACGCTTTTTTTAATCGTCGCGACGACGCGTGTTTGTGAGCGGGAGTGCAGTTTTGTTTTAGTTTTGTACCTGATGCATTACGCCCGGATAAAGTTACATATCTGATGCATATGGTTTTATATTCAAGTTGCCTTTGGCGTTTTTAGAGTGAAATTTGTTTTAGTTAAAATGTTACTGACTATAGCCGGCACTGTCCCGCGAAAAATTATTTGATGAGTTTATTTCTCTGCATTACAGGTAAACGTAGCACAGTTTTAAATTACCATCCAAACACATTAGGTTTTTTTTCTTATTTAGGTAGGTATCAAGTCGACCTGTGGATTCGAGAATCTGGGTTCGATTCCCACATCCGACAAACAATTTTCACCACATTAAAACTACTTTTATGGCTCCCGCTCCACTAAGTTCCTTGGAAATTTGTCAGTTTCCGACATATGCTATTATATTATATTACAGTTTATTTAAACGCCGTAGAGATTAAAATTCAGTTGGACAAGTCCAACTTGTAAGTAAGGATGTTACGATATTATGAGATAGACTGACAATTTCATGCATTGAGGTTAGAAATTGTTGTCAATTTTAAATCACTAATATAATTTAAAAACTGATTTGCGGGTACTCGTAATTTGAAATTCTTGATACATCGTAGCTCAGTGGATAAAAGCGAGGTAAAACTTGCGTTTCTTAATTAAGAAGCAAGAGGTCGTGCGTTCAAATCTCACTGACTTCAACTTATATCAAAAAAATTGTGTCTGAATGGTTTAAATTTCGCTATAAACTGTAGGTTCCCTGTACTGTAATTGGGAGTTAGTTCCTGTTGTGCACGTAACTAATAAATAAATAATTGTGGAATTTTACCAAAATTATTACCGGTAATATGAAGCATTATTTTTGAAGAAAATACTTTATATAAAATGACAAAATATTTACCTGCACATATCTTTTATTTCTAAAACAAACCTTAATTTTTTGTCAGAAGTTTACAAATTATTTTTGAATCAAATTCTTGACATAAAAGTGGTAGAAACGTTTAGTTCTGTGTATCTTTTATTTCAAGTATTTATATCTTAAATAATTTATGAATGTTTAACAACGAATAATAAAGTTAGTCAGTTGCTTAATTTGTGTGACTAACTTTAAAGTCTTCTGTTAAACGTTCTTAAATCATTTTTGAGAAAAATATTTGAAGTAAAAGTGGTAGAATGTTTCATTCTGTGTATCTTTTATTTTAAGTATTTATATCTTAAATAATTTATGAATGTTTAATAACGAATAATAAAGTTTGTCAATTGATTAATTTGTGTGATTAACTTTAGAGTCTTCTGTCAAACGTTCCTAAATTATTTTTGAGAAAAGTGCTGGAAATAAAAGTGCTGGATTATTTAGATTTTTGCATCATTTATACTAAAGTTATTTAGGAATATTTGACAACAACAAATTTAACTAACTACTAGTTAATCATCCTTAATTTGTTTGACGAACTTTTAGTTTTTACTGCCAAACGTTCTCAAATTATTTCTGAATAAAAGTTTAATATTTAGTTTTATTGGAAGAATTTATCAGTAACATATTTACAAAAAAAAATAAAGTTAGTCAACTATTAGTTATTAGTTCGTATTACCTCCGGATAAGTTGTGTAATATTCTTAAATTATTTAGTAGATTATTTTTTGACGTTTGTCTAAACCATTGAAATGCTTCATTGTATGTCACATGTCTGCGTTTTAACCAATCCTGTCATTATTATACTAAGAATAAAACTCTTGTGATTATTCCCGGGAATAATCTCTGTAGGTCCTTTTTTGTTTGTGATAAATGATAGGTAGTTGTCAAATAATTATTTAAAACTGTGAACGCGTCAAGTAAAATAAAAAAAACTCGATTTAGTTCCATTTCAGATACAGAAATACACCAACAAATTTTGGAAACAACTTCCAAGAATACATTAATAAGTAATCAATCGATATGAACCCAGTTCAAATTTTTTTAAGTTGGATGAATCGACCTCAACAGCTAAGTCAAAAAATAATCTAATTAAATATAACTCGAGAGTTGGATAAATTAGAAAATAATTCTCCAGTATCTTTCTCAAACTTGTTGCCATTTGGCAATAGCCACTCAAGCCCTACGGACTTTCGTGTCTATTACCTGGCAACAAGTTTTCGAAAGATCTGTCAAATTATTTTCAATTTATTCTCACTTTCTTGTTATATTATTACTGAAAAATGGTTTTATTTGAAGTTCTCTTTCAGTGAAAGTTAGTAAAGCATTCTAACTTTTTTTGGTTTCAAACGATCAGAAATTATTTTTAAGTAAAATGGTAAAATATTTGAATCATTATATTCTGAAATAATTTATGCATGAAAAAAGATAAAAGTCTACGAATTTAGTTAGAATTTGGCTTCGGCTTGGTTAGACTTTAGATTTGTGCAAACATTTGCCCACGTGGTGATGGAACAGCGTGTGCGCATCCTCTGAAAAGCGCAAAGTTTGAAGCTTTCGCAGTTTTCTCAGTTTTGCGTTGTCCGCGACTGGCAAGTGTTTGCTGATGGCAACGCCACGCTGATTAATGAATTCGCACGAATTTGTTTATAATAGTCGATCTCATATAAGAAATTTCAAAGTTAGGGGCGTAATTACGAGGCCAGGGGGTATAATTAATATTTTGATTAATGACTCGACTTTGGTAACGTGGTAAAATTTTATTATTGGCGCTATTAAAAAGCAGCGGGCTGTGTGATAGCTCGTGGTAATTTTTATCATCACTTTTTAATATTTGATTTATTAATTTTTTTATTGATTCCAATAACGCCTCCGACCTATACAATATCGCAATTACAGCTTTGATGCTCCTTTCTTCTTTATTAATTTGTAATGTTTACAAATTTAATAACTAAATTATTATATTTCCAGTGAAATGCGATTACCAGCTGTCATTTCACGGCCTTTAAAGATATTATTGGAGAACAACTGAAGCAATTTTAATATGATGAAAATTATTTGTTGACTGTACGAATCGAACTCAGGTTCTACAGTTTAAGGTGGTTCTATCATGACAGTCTCATACAAAAGTATAGGTAATCTAAAAAGTTTATAAAACTAATTATTACATTTATGTATGGTATGGGTTATTAACAGAATTAACATTTCGCTGCAAATATCGTATAATTAACAATAACATTGAATATATTAAATAAAACTATTTAACTAGTTTATAAAATCAGTAACATAACAAAAAATTTGGAAGTGAATGTTTCATGCCAACCAATAGCAGTGTAAGATTTTACACAGCAGAAGCTATGACAACAAGGCGAGAACTACAAGCAGCGTGATATTACCAGTCGGTACGAAACGTAACTGTATTATCGATACATCCTGCTGACAGTTCATAAGAAAAATGAGAAAAATGCACCAAAGCAATTATTATCAACCGTAACAACAAATAAATAAATATAAAATGCTGTAATATTTTTTTTTGTATTAAAATTAATATATTTTACTGATCGAAATAATAACTTTCATAGTTCTTGCTTTGTCATTTGTGCGACCATCTCTGTTACGCCTGTGACCATCTCTGTTTACGCGTGCGACCACCTCTGTGTACCCGTGCAACGTTGCCAAGCATTTCTAACAGTTTCATTGAAAATCATAGAATATCCAACTTTCATCGCCAATTTCTTTGAAACTAATCCGGTAAGGCATGGATTTTTTAATTCTCATACCTTTACCTTTACATGATGTACTGTGTTAGTTTTTTGTTAAAAAATAACTACAATATATGAATTTATTACGCAGTAAGCTGCCTCGCGCGGTACAGTTCCTATAACGCCAATGCATTTTTGGTCGCCTTTAACTTTACATTACTCAGCTCAACAACAGTAAACTTTAAAAAAAAAATTGCATACACATTAAAAATAACATATTTACATTTCATTAAAATCCGGGTTAAATGCTTCCATGATAGTACCACCTTAAGACTTCGTGAGTTTGTAATTTCGACTTACATAAAATAAATATGATTGCATCTCAATGGTTCGAATTCCACTATGAGACTGTGTACTGTGATTGAGATTAATTTCCTGTTGTGCTATGTAAATAAATAAATTTATCTAAATATTTACCTAGCCAGATATTCGTGTACATTCTGTGAAGCAAGTTATTTATAAATGCACGTCCTAAAATAAATACTTCAGCTGTTTTTGAACAAGTGCAGAGTAGATTTCTAGGTATACTCGTATAAAAGTATCATGATAAAAATATGTGTTATACTTTTAAGTTCGCCGAATAAAAATATATCACTTTTGTTATCACTATTTTGTTTATCGGAACTTGGCTCAAATATCAGCTTTATCTATTTCAGGAATTGTTGACTCATTTTAATCTAATTCCTTGATAAAAATTATTGAAATAGTTTTATCAAAAGTGAAACAATTTTGAATATCATTATGTACCTATTTGCTTTGGTTATTTGTACACAGATATGTATTTATCGTTATCTGAAACATCATAATAATTAAAAAAAAATTGAAATAATAAAATGTTTGTTTTCGAGTTCGAATCTCTAAATTAATTTATCTACTTTCATTACATAATATCAAAATTATGTAACTATTTTGATTGTTGTAATAACACATTTTACCGCACTAGTGCTGTAAAGTGAATATATGGATTCTTTAACAAATTAATAAACATAAGAATCAGAATTCATAGCAACTTCGTTTTTTTCGACTTTTTGTTAATGTTTTTATTTATGATAATTCAATATATTTATTTTTATTATATTTTTTAGATAAAATGTTGTACACTATTCGTATCGTTTGACAATTTTTCCATCTCGTTTCGTAATGTACCTAACATATTACGATACTTGTATCGAAAATAACTATTATCGAAGGATTAGAACTAGCTAGATCGATTTCTAAAAAAATATTAGGATACTAAATTAAATCAATAGAGCCGATTCAAAAATCGTTGACACACACAAACAGATAAGAATTACTCGTATTTAATATTAGTATATTTTCATTGGCATTTGTATCTTTATGGTTGATCTATCGTATCAAAAGCGATTGTTTGCGAATGCTTCGCTTACTTCAGCTTATAACTAAAAATACATCCAATTGAATGGATTCAATTTTGACCACTGCAAAATTGAGATAAAACTTGCATCGCAGGCAAGAGGTCGTGCGCTCAAATTTCGCTGACTTCAACATATATCAAAGAAATAAGATTGTATCCGAATGGTTTGAATTGTACTGTAGTTCTTTTGTACTATAATTGGGTTAAGTTCCTGTTGTGCATAGTAGCAAATAATAGTATATTAAAACACAATTCTAGTACTCTTTCGAACTCGTGCTAGGATATATTGCCTTCTGTAACGAGTGTTTTATACTAGTTTCTCCGTTTCGGCTTTCCTTTACATAATTTCTTTATAAGAATTGTTGACATTTGCCTTTTAGGGAATTGTTGGTGAAATAATTAAGTTGGTGACAGTGATTTGCTATTGATTTTGTCCGTTGCCTAGATATTTGTATAAATTGTGTTTCTTTATTTCGTCAGTTGCCTAAATATTTTGTACAGGGTGATCAAAAGGAATTGTTATAGTTGGCAATACAATTCCAGAGATCTTTTTATTCCACAGTTGGCACAACGTCAGATAAAGGCGGAAATGCTATTTGACATTTCTAATAAATACAAATAGGTTATGTCAGGAGTCTGACAGCTAATAGAATTTTGACTTTTTAAGTAATAGAAATACTTTAGAAATAAATGTAATAGTAAATGTACTCAAATTTAAATTTTACATGTCACTGTGAACAACAGGAAATGAATTTATATATCAGGCATATGAATTTCAAGTAGTTTTTTTTATTGCCAACTGTAACAATTCCTTTTGATCACTCTGTATATTTAATGCAGTTATATCAATCTATGATAACGATATGTCATCAAGAATTGTTTAAGAATGATGTTCATTCTAGCATCAATATGCGTGCGAGAATATGTTATTCTAATGCCAAAACAGAGAAATAAATATTGATCTCATTTTGTTTGTCATTCAATAAACTATTATATTTGCATCTTAATTTATATCTAGTGTAGCGGGAGACAAAATTGTACGCGTTGTTAGTTCCCGTCTGCATGTATTAGTGTATTTGCTTACTAAAATTGCTTTCTACTAATTATTATTTGCCTAGAGCCGTACATAATTACCGCTTTACTAATAACAGCTAAGCCAGCTTCGTAAATACGCTCTTGATATCTCGTAGCTTCAGATACAATGTTGTAATTGCACGAGATTATCTAGAATTTTCCCTGTTATTTTATAAAAAATTTCCAGCGTTTTTCCACGTTAAACGATGGAGAGACAAAGTCATTTCATTTTAAGACGCATCGACTAATTGCAGTTAATTGACGCTAATGATACGAACTACCATCAGAATGAATGAGTTGATAATAGAGAGAGCTGCGGTCGGTATTTCGAGACAAGATCTCGATTTTATGGTTGGTTATTCCTAGAAAAACTAACATATGTTTGAACGCCCGGGTCTAAATATAATTCTGGAATAAATACGTATGTCATTGCTCTGCCTTCTCTATGATACAAATTCTGTTCAAAAACTAATAATGTTAAGTAATAATACAAACACAATTGCACCGTCAAAACTTAAATTTTTCCTTAAACAATATCATATGGAGAATGAATATAGGTACGGTGACCATTTGTCATTTATTATAGAGTGGTTTTCAAACTTTTCGGAGCCGTGATCCCCTTGGAGGCAAAAAATTACAAATATATTCGTTCGCGACCACATTACTTTTACTTTACTTACTTTACTTTTTATGTGATCAAAATTGCAGTTTGTAAAAGGCTGATTTAATAATTTATAGTACAAACATAAAACTGCAATTTCAGAAATTAGTAAAGGAAAAATTTCTCATTAAGGTGGTTCTATCATGACAGTCTCATAAACGTATAGGTAACCGAAAAAGTACATTTAACATATAGTGACAATCGTGTAAATTAATTAAATATGAAAAAGAGAGAATTATTTTGTGTTTTATAATATTAAAGTGCGAATTAAGTTTCGTAGTTTTAAAACGTCAAAAATCAATCCTGGATACAGTAGTTCGCGAAGTGTTCTAGATGGCGCAGCGATCTTAGTTTTATTTGCCTATAACTAAATTTGAAATTATAGAAACATAAAACAGAATAGGTGGCTTAGTGGTATCGAGTTGGCCTATGAATTTGAGAAGCTTGGTTCGGTTCCCACTGTCGACAAACAATTTTCATCACATTAAAATTACCCTTATGGCTCCCTCTCAACTAAAGTCTTTGGAAGCCGTGATTTGACGGCTAGTAACCGCACTTCTAGTGCGTAAATATATTACTTACCGAGTTCTGTTACGGCAGAGTGCAACATCCAAAATGGGTAAAAGGAGTGATGATATTTTTATATTTATTTATTTAAAACAAAGTGGAGTGGCTAACTCAGTGGTATGTAATCGGACTGTGAATCCTGAGAACCCTGGTTCTATTTCCACAGGCGACAAAACAATTTTCATAATTTCAAAAAATACCCCTGTGGCTCCTCCACCACTCACATCTTTGAGGGCCGTGATTTGACGACTGATAACCGCACTTCACGCGCAAAATATATCACTTACCGACATCTGCTTCGCTGGAGGGTCACACCCAGTAATGGGTAGATGGCGTGATGATATATTTATATTTATTTATTTAAAACAGAGTGGAATTTTAAAAAGATATAACAGATAATTTAAAAGTAGTATCTCCTCCTCCCACAATTCTCGAACTCTATCACGAAGCAGCCTCTCTTTGTAAACGAACTTCTTTCGTTCTTTGTTCATTAGCTTGTCGCTTTATTTTCCTTCGTCATTTCGTGGAGTCAGCAGTAGATTGGTTCGCTTTTTGTTCACCAGGTGTCGAAAAAATGTTTCGTTCGAAGTCTTCAGCGGCCTCTTTGAAGTGGGACCACGTGACCGGGCGTATGTGTGGGCAATGTGTTAATTAAACAGACAAAAAATTAAGTCACGCTTTTAGTTTTTGCTTTGCGTATGAAGATATGTTGTGTGCTTTGTTTTTCTTGCTTCACGCTAAGCAAAGTGTTGTTCATCAATATTTTTAAAGATGCCAATTTTATTGACTATTTTATGCTCACTCTTGAGATGTACATTCATCACCAAAATGCGTTGACAAGTTTTTATTGGCATATAAATACTTTAAACATTTGTTCAGGCAGGTACAACTTGCTAGCGTATTTTATTTACTTTATTTTTTGTTTTATTTGTTATTTTGCTCAACAAGAACTTAATCCCAATTACAGTACAGGGGACCTACAGCTTATAGTGGAATCCGAACCACTCAGACACAATCATGTTTTTGGATATATGTAGAAGTCAGCGAGCAGGGCCACATGAGGGGCCCTAAGCACAACAGATTCCCCCGTCTTTGACAGCTGGTAACCGCACTTCACGCGCATAAATATATCACTTATCGAGATCTGGTTCGGCAGAGTGCCACACCCAGTAATGGGTTAAAGGCGTGATGATATATTTATATTTTATTTTATTTAACAATTTTCATTATTAGTTTTGTAATTTTTATTTTGTTAACAATTTCCGCGGGGCCTCTAATGCGTCGGGGCCCTAAGCTATAGCTTAGTCAGCTTATGCTATAATCCAGCACAGTCAGTGAGATTTGAACGCACGACCTCTTGTTTGCTAATTATGAAACGCAAGTTTTTCTTTTTATTCACTGGGCTACGATTGCCTGTTTGTATGGGATCTGTAATTGCAGAACTCTAGGAGAGGACAAAAATGCGTTATTTATTTATTTATTAATAAAATCAGAATGTGAGTTACGGAGATAATAATCTGCAAGTTTTTATTTTTTACAAGAAGTGAAAACTTGAAATGTTTTCGTTTTTGAGCTATGTAGTTCAAGTTTCATTATCACATGTTATGTTCAGCTTGGTTTGCTCCCGTAGAGAATTATATACACACTGGGTTTCTACATGTGGAACATTTAGTTGTTAGCACAGGGCCGGATACAGAAGAATTTGATAGCAAGCAATCAATAACACAAAATAATTACAAAGTGTAACTTGTTTTATCATTACGGCCCGGTTGCATAAAGCGATGTTAACTATATTGTTAACTAATAGCATGTTAAAAGTTAACAATAGCCAAAATAGTCAACACCACATTTTACATATTTTATAATTTTTATGTTATAATTAATTAATATCAACATTAAATTGCATAGTTAAATAATAATAGTAAAACAAATAAATATATCATCACGCCTTCTACCCCATTACTGGGCGTGGCACTCTGCCGAAGCAGATCTCGGTAAGTGATATATTTATGCGCGTGAAGTGCGGTTACCAGTCATCAAATCACGGCCCCAAAGATGTTAGTGGTGGAGGAGCCACAGGGGTAGTTTTTGAAATTATGAAAATTGTTTGTCGTCTGTGGGAATCGAACCAGGGTTCTCAGGATCCACAGGTCGACTTCATTCCACTGAGCTAGATAGTAAAACAATATTTGTAATAAGTAATTATTAGTTTAATATACTATACAAATTATAACGTTTTAAAATATTGAACTATCGAGAATTTTGTTAGTTTTTAGATGTGTTTTTTTTAATTCTAATTCAACTTTTTTGCGTATTTAAAACGTTATTATTTAATAACGTTTTTTACAACCGACTATAAGAAATCAAATTTAATTATAGAGAGAAAATTGCAGTATCATCAGGATTTGAACCTGAGACCTTTGAACTGCATTCATATGCTCTAACCAACTGAGCTAAGCCTCCCATGTAATGAAAATCTGATGTTACTCCAATTTTTATATATATTTTGTTGTTCCAAAGACAGGCTCTAACTTATGACTATTTTATTTCATCAATTAGTAAGCAATTGCTTTTAAAAAATACTAATTAAGTTTAAAGATTTTAGAAATCAATTACTTGCAATTATTAATCAGTGGTAAAAATTATGTTTAAGTGGTTCGGATCTTTCTATAATCTACTATAATTAGTTTATATTGCGTAGCGTATCAAATAAATAAGTATTCCAAATCTATTACTTCATCAACAAAGTAAAATTAAATAATAGTTCTCAAATATCTGGTGTAATGTTCTTTTTAATTTATATTATAAAAGTTGTATTATTACGATGGCGTGATAGATCAAAATATATTATAGCCTACCTAAATTCCTATATACATACGTTCTCGTAAGTCACGTTTAAAACTTAAACTTAAAACAATCCGTTAGTTGTGTTTAGCTTGTATCGAAAAGTTCAACGCCTTAAACATGGTCTACCGCTTATAATTTACAAGCTACACACCGAAACATCGTCCATAGGCGTTCCAAAATAATTCACTTAAGGTCGATACTTAATGTAATATACATATTTTCTTATTTTTATGTTATATTTAATTAATATTAGCATTAAAATGGATAAAATAGGGTAGGTGGTTTAGTGGTATCGAGCCGGCTTGTGGATTTAAGAACCTGTGTTCGATTCCCACAATCAACAAACAATTTTCACTACATTAAAATTACCGCTGTGGTTCCTCCTCTACTAACATCTTTGGGGGCCGCCATTTTAAGGCAGGTACCTGTCTTTCACGTGCATAAATATATCACTTACCGAGATCTGCTTCGGTAGAGTACCACACCCAGTAATGGATAAATGGTGTGATGATATATTTATTTATTTATTTATTGTTACGTTTTTAATATTAGGTCGAAATTATTTTAGTCCGTCTCTGTACCATCTTTCCTCGCGATCTATTTTCATCTTGTTGCTCAAGACCAGAACACCAGTCAAATATCAACCGCTACGTTCAAACCTTGGTTCAAATCCTTATGCAGACATCGCACCACGCTGCTCTAATCTCCGCTGTTGCTAATGCATTCGTGGATGTGTGAGAGGAAGATGCAGAGTGCACCCTCCCCCTAACCAGAGGGAGGGGGTGTTTCCGCTGCAACTCAAAGAGGTACTTGTAATCACTGAGATGATGCATGTGCTTTTGATCCTGACAGAAAGATTTTCTTTGTAAATTGTTTATAAGGAGAATTATGTGTAAGGATGTGGATGATGGTTGTGTCTTTCGATTCGGATTTTGGATTGTTTTAAGAAGATACTTAAAATGAAGACGAGTATGAAAATGATGTACGAATAAACCAAATAGGTGCGTTCGCAGTGAGCTATGGTCGAAATTCGTTTCTTTTTTGTTATACATTCAGAACAATATAATTATATATTATATTATAAGTGAGTGAAGGAAGTCATTATACGCGAATGTGATCATTCTTGCAAGTATATTATGACATTTCATTTTCATTTTTTATAGAGCAGGTAGGTTAGTGTTATCGACTCGGCCTTTGGATTTGAGAATCTCGGTTGGATTCCTACAGCCGACAAACAATTATTACTACATTAAAATTACCCCTGTGGCCCTCGTCCATTACCATCTTTGAGGGCCGTGATTTCACGGCTAGTAACCGCACTTCACGTGATTTGCTACGGCAGAGTGCCACACTCAGGAATGGAGAAAAAGCGTGATGATATATCTATATTTATTTTATATTCCACGTGCGATATACAACGTTTTCTATTACAATAGCGGTTAGAAAAAGTTGAAACTAAATTGAATTGATATATTGTTAAATAAGTGAAGTATCATTATTGTCAAGCTGTTGCATTAGTAATTTGTTTATGGGTATAATTTTAGTCACTTGTAAATAATTGTTGATTTTAGTCACTGAAAAGATTGTATAATGTACATCAAAAATCGCTAGTGTAAGAGAAATGATATTTCTCTGTTTAGGTATTAGAATAACATACTGATACCAGAATGAGCTGCAATCTTAAATGTTTTTTGGCGACATATTGTTATCATAGATTGGTATAATTGCATTAAATTAATAAAATATTTAGGTAACGGACAAAATAAAAACACAATTTATAAAAAACAATCAATTGCAAATCACTGTCACAACTTAACTATTCTAGCAAACATTTTCGATAATGGAAAATGTCAACTATTTTTATAAAGAAATTGTTGTTAATGAAAGCCGAAACAGAGAAAATAGTACAAAACACTCGTTACAGAAGGCGAGTCTAGCACACGTTCGTTCATTCTCTTGCTGAAATATATTGCCTTCTGTAACTTGTATTTTAATTTAATATTTTGAAAGATACCTAATAGATTTACACAAGTAATTACTTTTATTCACTTCTAACCGACGTAATGTACTACTTTATGTATTACACATGTTTAAAATTTACGGTAAGGTATATTTTTATGAAATTTTGCTTGTAATTTTAACATTTTAACTTCTATTATTATTATTCAGCCCAGAAGTTGACTCAATTCTGAGCGTCGAAATGTCGTCAATGTTACAAATTAAATAAAAAGCCCATTAAAAGCCATATCCATAATTTTCAAAAAGTAAATATTTAATTATATGTTTTACTCTTTCCTCTCACACATGGGATGGCTAGCACAGTGGTATGAAGTCGGCCTGTGGATCCTGGGATCCCTGGTTCGATTCCCACCGGCGACAAATTTTCATAATTTGAAAAAGCTATCCCTGTGGCTCCTCCACCATTAACATGTTTGGGGGCCGTGATTTGACGACTGGTAACCGCACTTCACACGCAAAATATATCACTTACCGAGATCTGCTTTAGCAGAGTGCCACATCCAGTGATGGGTAGAAGGCGTGATGATATATTTATTTATTTATATTTACTCTTGGATTTGAGAACTAGAATTCGATTCCCACAACCGACAAACAATTTTCACACCATTAAAATTATCCCTGTGACACCCTTTCTACTAACATCTTTGGGGACCGTGATTTGACGATTGGTAACCGCACTTCACGCGCATAAATATATCACTTACCGAAATCTTCTACAGTAGGGTGCCACACACCAGTACTATATAAACGGCGTGATGATATATTTATTTATGTTATTTTAGATATATTTATTCATTTTGCAAAGTACAAACAAAAAGCAATCGACATTCAATCAAAAGCGCCTAAGGATTTACATACACTTCCTGCTGGTTCATCTGTAATATTTGTACTTCTTGCTTAACGAAACAAAAACTTTTCCAAGATATTTTGATATAGCTAGTAGGAGTAAATTTATACAATTAATTCTTCTTCTAATTGTCATACAACAAAGGCATATTTCAAATGAATTTCAAGCCTCCTGATAAGACAGCTCCCTCTAGCTACAATTCAACGTACTTCTCAACCGGAAATCAACCAGAAATTGTTTATTTTTCGTAAAAACAATATGAATTCTCAGCTAGTGATATGCGTGTACCGTGTAGGTGTTTGGGTGGTGAAATAAACACCCACGCAATTAGAGTTTAAAGTCCCGGTGGCAACGCAATCGTGCAGTCGGATGTGCGAGTATACCGCTTGATCTATTGGATTTACTATTCATACGTAGATTGGATCATGATTTATGAGCGATTGATCCTCCCAGGAATTTCTTTCCAGATAAATTGAATATGCTAGAAGTTTATTTACATTCATACAGCGCAACTAACTCGGCAAATATATGAATAACGGTGTAATCTTCTTAGAATCTCTATAAAATATGTGAAATTGAGCCAATCATAATGAGGCACTTTGGTAGTGACGGAGCAGCAAAATGTTGACAAAGTATAAATTTAATTATAAAAAAATATATAGATATATATCATCACGCTTTTTACGCTTTACCGAGTGTGGCACTCTGCCGAAGCAGATCTCGGTAAGTGATATATTTACACTCACAACCCCTACAGACAGTGCCGGATTTACCATTAGGCTGAAAAGGCTCCAGCCTAGGGCCCCGAGCTCGGGGGGCCCCGCACTGGAGTTAAACTAGTTTTGAACATTTTAGTAAATTTAAATTTTACTAATACGTCTATAAATTTAACAGAGAAACTATGAACGAAAAAACTAATCAATATTAATGGAGAATTAATCATTGTAATTATAATTATATACAGGTCATTGAAGATTTCGTTAAGCAAAAAGTGCGAAGAAAGATGTTTTAATTGCGTCGCAGATATTGTATTTATAATAAAACACATGTTATTTTAATCTTACTCTTATAGTTTTATTTTACTTTTTATTTTCACGGCTACAGAGAGGCGGCCATTGTATGTATTCAGCCTAGGGCCCCATGTCACGTAAATCCGGCACTGCCTACAGATGTTAATGGACGGAGAATCACAAAGATAATTATAGTATGGTGAAAATTGTTGGTTGTCTGTGAGAATCGAACCAGGGTTCTCAAATCCACAGGCAGACTCGATATCACTGAGTTTAAATACCAAGTTTGAGAGCTTATATCTTCAAAACTGAATGAGATATTGCTAATCGATTTAGATGAGTGTAATTTTTATGTACTAATCAACTTATATATAATTTTTTTAAACTTTTTAGTAACTTCTCGTGTCCGATTTTCGAAGGAGTGCTAGAATTCTGTAACGAGTGTTTTAAACTATTTTCTCTATTTCGGCTTTCCTTTATGTAATTCCTTTATATTAGTTGAAATTTGCCATTAATATAATTTTTTGATAGAATAGTTAAGTTGATGACAGTGATTTGCAGTCAATTTTATCCGTAACCTAGATATTTGTATAAATTGTGTATTTTATTTTGTCCCTTGCCTAGATATTTTGTGTATTTAATGCAGTTATACCAATCTATGATAACAGTATGTCACCAAGAACCGTTAAAGAATGAAGCTCATTCTAGCATCTACATATATGCGTGCGAGAATATGTTATTCTAATGCCAAAACAAAGAATTGACATTCTGCTGGTAGATGTTCTAAATCGAAATGTGTATTTCATATCGCGCCATTTTTTAACTGAAAAAATTGCTGAGTGTAAAACGAGCTGTGTTCGCAGTGTTATCTTCTATTTTCTAATTTAAAATGGACTATAATTAATATTTACAAATGTTTGTCAGCTATAAATATACGATACCCAAAGTATCAAAATCTTTTGAGTATCGTATAGTTGTTGAGATTTCCTGTTAATCATTGCAAAACATCCGACACCTTTTAATAAAAAGCGTTAATTAATTCTATATAGGTAACATGCTTCCTATACACGTATTGATTTTGTAACTTGTCGTTTTCTTAATTAAAGCGTATAGGTATAATTAATAGTTTACAGTGAACGTATGTCCGTTCTAGAATCTATATTAAATTACAGTAATTAATCAAAATTGCAGCCGTGTTGTTTCTTAGCATTACAAATAAAATTTTCCAGCAACAAGAACCACATTACGGAGTGCTTGTTCTAATTTGTATATTCGTTGTATTTTAAATGGATCAATTTTGTAACTGCTGGTCAACGGGAAATTTAACCTTATTACTCTACAGCTATCCTACAATTTAAGAGGAATCCGAACCACGCTGAAGTTGAAGTCCGCAAAACAGTACTAACATACGAGTAGTAATAAAGTAAAAGCAGATGTCGGTAAATTATATATTTCTACGATCAGTAAAAAAAGTTGACTTTTCGAACGTAATTAGATGACAGAAAGTGAACAATTGCTGATCAAGGCTCTTTGCGGACAGTTGCTATTGTCAACGGGGCTCTTTGCAGACCGTTGCTATTGGCAACAAAACTCTTATAGACTAAACATGTTAACATTTTTTATAAATATTTTTTCTTTTTTTATTTATATTTTTATTTTCTTTTTTTATATTTATATTTTTATTTTCTTTGTATTATTTTTCAAGTTACCTACATTCAAAATAGATAAATTTGAATTTCCCATTCGAAAAAACCTCGACTAGTTGTAGCCAGGGGTGTGGAGTCGGAGTCGGAGTCGGAGTTGTGGAGGCGCTTATTTTTAGTGGAGTCGGAGTCGGAAAAATGTATGCCGGCTCCTTGTTTACTGCGTATATATATATATATATATATATATATATATATATATATATATATATATATATATATATATATATATAAATAAATATATATATATAAATAAATATATCATCACGCCTTCTACTCATTGCTGGGTGTGGCACTCTGCTAAAGCAGATCTCGGTAAGTGATATATTTTGCGCGTGAAGTGCGGTTACCAGTCGTCAAATCACGGCCCCCAAACATGTTAGTGGTGGAGGAGCCACAGGGATAGCTTTTTCAAATTATGAAAATTTGTCGCCTGTGGGAATCGAACCAGGGACCTCAGGATCCACAGGCCGACTTCATACCACTGTGCTAGCCATGGGATGGGAGATATATATATATCATCACGCCTTCTACCCATTACTGGGTGTGGCACTCTGCCGAAGCAGATCTCGGTAAGTGATATATTTTGCGCGTGAAGTGCGGTTACCAGTCGACAAATCACTGCCCCCAAAGATGTTAGTGATGGAGGAGCCACAGGGGTAGTTTTTGAAATTATGAAAATAATTTGTCGCCTGTGGGAATCGAACCAGGATTCTCAGGATCCACAGGCCGACCACTGAGCTAGCCACCCCATAATAATAATAATTTAAAATAAATTTTTATAAAGATCTCGAAGAAGTTGAAAAATTTGACCGCAGTTCTAATTTGACATTAAGAAATGCAATTAATTGGTACATTGATATTATTAAAGACGTTGCTTTGTCCGTTACAACATTATCACCGACATAGCTCACTGTAAAACAATTAATTTCTGCCTTGCGAATAATCAAATCAGATTTAAGAGCAGCAATGAAATCTGATTTTAATAGAAGCAATATTATTTTTAAAAACAAATGTAGGTAGTTTAACTTTGTATATAAGTAGATTTTTCTTTTCTTTGTTTTGTTATTATTATGGAATATTTTTATTTTTTGTTACTATTGTTATTCTATTGTACGATGGCAAAAAAAGGAAAAAAGAACAAAAATAAATACTTTCGTTTAAAAATACAATTTTCAAGAACAGTTCTTTAAATTAAAACCATTAAAAAAAACACTAAAACCATTTAAACTATGATTATTAACTGTTTGACTTAATTGGAGTTGGAGTCAAACATCTAAAAATTTTTAATCATCACAGTACATATATTCATAAATTTTATTTATTACTAAATTTACAGGCCATCATCTATTCCCAAACTACATAAATAAATAAAAATTTAGTTGAACCAACATCAAATATTTATTTTTAAATCTAGTTATTTAAAATTAATATATCAAAGGGTTTTTTTTCTTTCATATTACAAAAACAACAATTCTCCTAATGCTTGACCTCAATTGAAAACTATAAATCCAACTAATAGCTACGGAAAAACATTAAAAAACTAACAACTACATCGAACAATTATTATGTACCCAATCGTTAAAAATCAAACTTTAGCACATTTATAGTTCCAGTCGTAATAAAAGTTAAAACAGAAACGAGAAACATAAAACAGTCGATATCGTAAACCTGCCACAATTCTGGGTGGTTAATTGAACGATGAGAGGTGGGGGAGGAGGGATGAATGAGCCATGTCTACAAATGTAAACTCCCAACTAGAACTCTGGAGAAATCGGGCGTCAGCAAACAATATTAGTTTAATTTAATTAAATATCCCCAGTGCGCCGCTGGGCCTGGCCTGGCATATGGCGAGCGATGAGTCGATGGACATGGGCGTACGTCGTCGATAGGGGCTAATAGGCGGGGCAAACTTGCAGATGTTTTGCTTGAGAATTAAGATAATTTGCTGTGATTAGCTCTGCTACAATTTTTGAAAACTAAACTGATAATTACAGAGCAGAATGGTTGAACATTTTTCTAGACTGGGTTTGAAAATTGGAATTCGAGAATATAATTATAAGTTGTAAACAAAGTCTTGAAAATTTAACTTCCAAATTATGTAAGGTAGCTAGATGGTCCTTTACTAACATCTGTAAATATTGTGCTTGGAGTGTTAATAGTACAGCGCTCACAATACAAAATATTCCGTCTACCAAAATCTGCAACTAAGAAGAGTTGACTCACTAGAATAAATTTAATAATTTTTCCGTTGTTCGTTCATTAATGGATTTCATTAATGTATACAAAATCATAAATTAATAACCCTTAATAATACAAATTTTCATAATTTGAAAAAGCTATCCCTGTGGCTCCTCCACCACTAACATGTTTGGGGGCCGTGATTTGACGACTGGTAACCGCACTTCACGCGCAAAATATATCACTTACCGAGAACTGCTTCAGCACAGTGCTACACCCAGTAATGGGTAGAAGGCGTGATGATATATTTATTTTATTTTAATAATACATAATTTTTTTTATGAATAAACGATTTTTTTGAATGCGTATAACATAAGTATGTAATGTATGAGTAGCATATATTAGCTAGCGTTAAATTGTAGCAAAATGCTAAACAGAATTAATGAAATGATTTGGACACTTCTAGCTAATGTAATAAACGATAGTCGCGTTTATTACTATAAAAGTTAACTATGTATTTGTATGGGTAGGCTAGCTCAGTGGTATGAAGTCGGCCTGTGGATCCTGAGAACCCTGGTTCGATTTCCACAGGCGACAAACAATTTTCATAATTTCAAAAACTACCCCTGTGGCTCCTACACCACTAACATCTTTGGGGGCCGTGATTTGACGACTAGTAACCGCTCTTCATGCGCAAAATATCACTTACCGAGATCTGCTTCGGCAGAGTGCCACACCCAGTAATGGGAAGAAGATATATGTATTTGAATTCATTTAAAAGTAAATTAAAAGGTTGACGGTTAGTTTTTCAGGTGTCAGTGGAAAATTCCACAATTCTTAGAATTTTAGTTTTGTTCAGTTGGGAGCTTAATCAGCGACTGTCAATAAGTTTGTGTTAAAATCAACTAGTTTCTTATGCGAGAGTAGTGCCCAGTTAGCGTTATTTTGAGAACCACTGTCCCATTCCTTAGTAATAAAATGTTCGAACCATGGGCAATGCAACCACTTGCATTTTGGCTTTCCGTGTGAAATGGTCAAAGAGGTTACATAGGCCTCTCTCGATGGCATTGTATTGTGAAGTGTATTGTTCTGATTTCATGTAAGTAGATTTTAGTTATGTATGAGAATTGTTGATTGCATATGTTTGTAGTAATCTGGAATATTGAATTGATTGTATATTTAGTGAGTAAGAGATACCTTGGTTTATATAGCGTCAAGTGTTCAGTTCGCAAATATAATTGATTTATATAATTTATTTTGACTCGTTATTTGTTATTAAATATTATATAATTTTGTTATTGTTGAGTATGTGTTTGATTTTGCACACGCGCATATTCCCGCCATTTTGATCATCGGACCCATTTAAAATACTTTTCGGAATAGACTTGAATAATCCGTGGTGGCAGCATTTACGCTACTCTTGATTATTCATTTTATCAAGGAAATTCTTTCGTATGTCAGTTACCTATTAGTACCAAGTACAAGGTGCCTGTAGCATTACTTTAAAATGAATATAACTTTAAGTGAACTGAACTCATCCACTGTTGTCAAAACATTTGTGACAGGTACGTTCCTAACTTAACATATTACAAATATTACTAACCTAACAAATTTGCCATGGAATAAAATTAAATAAAATTAGTCAACGAAACATATTGTAACTAACTTATGTGCTAATCGCAGATTAATAATCTCAACAATTAACGCGTTCGCTACGCTCTCGCGTTAAAATGTCTCGATTGTTAAACGCCCTCATTAACACACTACATAGTTAAATAACTATTATCTACTAGTTACTTGAATTAATTGCTATTAAACTTGAATAGCTAGATTCTCAAAAGAGTTTTACCTAATCCTGAATTTTGGATTAGTCAATTTAAGCTAAACCATACACTCAAAAAACATTAAATAAACTCTAATATAAACTTAATGCCAAGAAAGGGTATAGGGATTTATATCTTACTTCAACTTATGTATATGCTAAAGCAGGTTGTTACACTAAATAAATATAAATAAATATATCATCACGCCTTCTACCCATTACTAGGTGTGGCACTCTGCTAAAGCAGATCTCGGTAAGTGATACATTTTGCGCGTGAAGTGCGGTTACCAGTCGTCAAATCACTTCCCCCAAACATGTTAGTGGTGGAGGAGCCACAGGGATAGCTTTTTCAAATTATGAAAATTTGTCTCCTGTGGGAATCGAACCAGGGACCTCAGGATCCACAGGCCGAATTCATACCACTGTGCTAGCCATCCCATAACGATCATTGCTTATTTCGTTCTTGTTTGTCAAATTATATAGGATGACGGTACATCATTCAATTTGATGTATCATGACAACTAGGAGTGTCAGACAACCATTCTTTTCATTGTGAAGCCAAGATTGTGAAACATAATTTACGTTATGTTATCTTTCTTCTGCACTTAAAATTTAATTTATATTAATTAAAATACGATATATATATATATATATATATATATATATATATAAATAATTACATGAACTATTCCAAAATGTAATTACTTTAAAGCGGAACAAAAACCGAACGGACAAAATTGCAGATTATATGAAATATTTTGTGGTCCTTCTCTAAATTTAATTAGATCTCAGTGACGAACGGCACTGGTCACCGGATTTGATATGAATCAAGTTTATGGGGTGCGCACAACACACAAGCAAACAGGCACTCCACATCCAACAGCCTCCTCCTCGCAGCGGTCGCGTTATTTAGTGTTGGCCCGGGCCGCAGACATATGCTTTCAGCTAATGCTAATTTCCAATAGCGGCCGAGTCGAGCCGGGCGAACTGACCACCCCATACCCAGAGGTGCAGCGCATGCACACAACCCCCAGACTAAGGGGATGCGCAACTCATGGATATTACTCACGCCAGAGGTGACGCAGATATCTCTCATAAATTACAAGAGATGGGGTGAACGGCAATCTCGCGAATGAGGCATTTACGATGATTTCGATAATGCGAGATGAAAATCATTATGAAAGTAGCTTTGGAATTTTAAGTGGATGAATATTTGTATTTACTGGCGTTAATCCCAGTTTTAAAGCATTATAAAATATTCCGTATATCCAAAATCACTTGATGCTATACTCTGTTTTTTAACCAGGAGGAGTAAATGCACAAGTAAGATTTACACTATAGAAAATTACCAAAGAAAGTTACAAGATTTTTGTTCGCGCGAAATACAAAAATTTCTTACACATCTGCACTGATTAAGTCTCATGGCAATTATTTTAAAATACAAATGACATTATAAACTCTAATTTGTCACTCCATATATTATTTGTTCTTAAAAGAACTGATTTATATTAATGTCACAGAAATGCAAAAAAACAACAAGAAAACAAATAACCTCAAAACTTATGACAGCTCTAATAAATCAAATGTTAAATCTATGTACAGTGTAAACTGGACGAAGCACTAGCCAATCAGAAGCGTCAGTTTTAGCGGTAAAAATTTAAATACTCCTCCTGGTTAAAAAACAGAGTATAGGTTGCATTAAAGTTTTATCGGTTCATTAGCTACTAACGGTTCAATAAGTTTCAGAAAATAGCCATTGCTAGATAAACAATTCTTTACCTAAAGAGCTCTTTATTTTATTTCTTGCAACCCAGTAACAAACCTTCATTTACATTCACCCAATCATTCCTCTACACCTGTAATTATCCTTTCTTTCGACGTACATTTCACATGCTCACAACATCTCAAATTACTCACGCTTACTCCTCTAACAATTAATGACGTGAGGACTGTACTTTTTAACTATACCAACAGTTGGTGCCAGTATCAAAGTCGCCAAATATGACGTCAAACGGTCTCTAAATCCAGTCGCCAACGATTTAGAATAGGTCTCCAGGAACTGGAATAAATTTCCTGTTATGCAGCAAGCAAATCAATAAATTTTTAAACAAACAACAACAAAACTATTATAGTAGCAATTTTAAGAACACCACTTGAAAAATAAACTTAAAATCGTTGATACCCTCCATAACAGTTAACCTAGAGTAACATTGTCCATTTACTGGATCGTAACTGTATTGGAAACAACATTATTACCCGTACCACAATTTTATCACATCGCTATCAAAACACATTCGTTTAAACTGCCCGCTTGCTTGCCTTCTAGATTCTTGACCTGGTCGAGGTTCTCGCTCGTAAAGAATGACTAACTCCTATCGTAAGTTGCTGACTGGGCACCCAGTATAATCCCGGCGTCTTGGGCATCGAGAGTTTATATGAACAGCGAGTTCTGATTAGCTCAGCTGCGGCGGATCCAAGTTGGCCGAGAGGGTGAACAATGACCAAGGAGAAGGCTTGTTTACTTGAGGCGTTGCTATGGCAATCGTCGACTCGTTATTTTAACTCCTTTACCACGGTAATGCGCTTTGCCTTGTGTATTGTTTTATACAAGTTCTGATTGTGGGTTGCTACGGAGACTAAAGGATTTTGTAAGCAAGTTGCTTTAAATAACTGTTTCTTGAGTGAATATCTCATCTTATATGTGTTTGTTATTTTGTATTTTGGAATGTTACTGATAATGATACTCCAGCTGTTGGTAATTACTGAATAATTATTAATAACATTGTGGCCCGGTTCATAATATTTTGTCAGTTAATTATGTTGTTAACTGCGGAACAAAATGAACTATAATAAAAAAACGCATGTAAGATATGTAAAAATTTTGACAGCTCAATATTTTAAAACGTTATAATTTATATATTATGCAATAAACTAATAATTAACAAATATTGTTTTGCAGTTGTTATGTACCTGACTATAAGTATTTTAAAGCTGATATAAATTATTTATAACATAACATAAAAAGAGGAAAATATGTAAAATAATTGTGACGAAATTTTTGCTGCAAAGATCGACTTTGCTATGAAACTGCTTGGACTTTTTTTTGTAATATATACTCGTACCTTAAAATCCTAAAATCTCTTATATCTATATATATAAAAATTTATATTTGTTTGTTTGCTTGTTTGTCCCGTATGCGTTCCTATATCATTCGATTGCAATAAAACTTTTCTAAGTTGTTGTGCGCACGCCCGCGAACGTTTCTGACTTAGCACAAGTCCAATCCGCCATCTTGAAACAAAATGACCGCTAGCTATCTTGAAAAGTATTGCACTGATTCGATTCAAATTTGGTATAGACATAGACGGGAACCAATCTTAATATATATGTATAATAAAGCTTCAGTTCGCCATCTTGAAACAAAATAGCCGCTAGCTATCTTGAAAAGTACTGTACTGATTCGATTCAAATTTGGTATAGACATAGACGGGAACCAATCTTAACATATAGGTATAATAACGCTTCAATCCGCCATTTGAAAACAAAATGGCCGCTAGCTATACTGAAAAGTACTGCACTGATTCGATTAAAATTTGGTATAGACATAGACGGGAACCAATCTTAACATATATGTA
The DNA here is from genome assembly GCA_911728475.2 of Pterostichus madidus. Taxonomy (NCBI): domain Eukaryota; kingdom Metazoa; phylum Arthropoda; class Insecta; order Coleoptera; family Carabidae; genus Pterostichus; species Pterostichus madidus. Next base: position 6,406,361 of record OU452308.1, on the reverse strand, counting down.
GGTACAATAAAGCTTCAGTCCGCCATCTTGAAACAAAATGGCCGATAGCTATCCTGAAAAGTACTGCACTGATTCGATTCAAATTTGGTATAGCCGTAGACGGAAACCAATCTTAACATATAGGTATAATAAAGCTTCAGTCCGCCATCTTGAAACAAAATGGCCGATAGCTATCCTGAAAAGTACTGCACTGATTCGATTCAAATTTGGTATAGCCGTAGACGGAAACCAATCTTAACATATAGGTATAATAAAGCTTCAGTCCGCCATCTTGAAACATAATGGCCGATAGCTATCCTGAAAAGTACTGCACTGATTTGATTCAAATTTGATATAGGTACAGACTAGAACCAATCTTAGCATATAGGTATAATAAAGCTTCAGTCCTATGCCATTCGTATTCAGACGTTTGCAGTTTCCGGTACGACGCGCATTTGCAATGACCATCAACAAAGCACAGGGACTATCGCTACAAGTGTGTGGACTAAATTTGGAAAATCCATACTTCTCACATGGACAGCTGTACACAAATACTTTCTTTGAGTTGCAATGCAACGTATGCCAGGTACTCGCATTAAATTGTAGAACACGCGAACGAAGTCGCGGGTAATAGCTAGTTAGAAATAAGTAAAATAAATATATCATCACGCCTTTTACCCGTTATTGGCTGTGGTACTCTGCCGTTGCAAATCTCGTGAATACCTTTAAATTACGGCCACCAAAGATGTTAGTAGAGTTGGAACCGCAGAGATAATTTTAATGTGGTTAAAATTCTTTGTCGGCTTTGGGAATCGAACTTCAAGGTTGTAACATTATTTTTAATAAAAATTTTCTCGAAATCATTGTGGTACAACCTTGTACAATATTTATATCCTTGAAATCAGAAGAAAATTTTCTATAAATTAGCCCTGTTTTCCTGATCATTTTATGTATATAACATTTTTCTCTAAAGTTGTTTTACCTCTACCTTGAAATCCTTAAAACTTGCAGGATTTTATATTTTGAAACTGGTTGATACCATTGTTTACTATTTAATGCCTTTTACCTATTACTAGATGTGGCACTCTGCCGTAATAGATCTCGGCAAATTATTTATTTATGTACGTGAAGTGCGGATAGTAGCCGTCTAATCACACCCTCCAACGATGTTAGTGGAGGGTGAACCACAGAGGTAATTTTAATGTGAAGTAAAGTTTGTTGTTTGCAGGAATCGAATCCGGGTTCTCAAATCAATATGTCGACCTGTTTTCACTAAGATATCTATTCCATCTAATGTTTAATTAATATTTTAACATTGGGTAGTTGTAGCACCATGGTAGTGTTGTTGCTGAACAAGTGCGGGTTTATTTAAAAAATACAACAGCGAGTAATTACTTTGGCAAATAAATATATACAGGTTGAGGATTAGGAGACGCACCATAGAGATTGCAATGTAAATTTTGAAATATGCGAATATTGATTTCCTTAATTGTTTCTCAGCAATACAGTTAAATAGTTTTTTTGCAAACAACAACAAAATTGCATCTGATTGTAACGAATATACTCAATGCACGAGTCATCAAGTCGAGAACGTTTTAGCCTGTCGTAGCGAGCCCGTCCAGACGCATGAATTATAACGCGCTGGTTAGGACGCGCAACTTCGAGAAGATTCCGGAACATCCTAGAGAGATCGAGTATGTCGGACTTTTGTATAAAACCGGGCGCTTGACTGCTGGAGAAGACAGTTGACAGATGACTTCAGGCTCAGATAAATATATAGTAATATTAAATAGTAGTCCTTATGAATTTGATATAAATAATATTAGACTATGTTTTAATAATTGGTGTTTACGTTGTGTTACAGTGTTAATTAATTTAAATAAGTTTTCTTTATTATTATTTTTCGTTTATCAAATAAATAAATTTTATTTTCATTTAACACAATTAGTTGTGACTTATTTTTGTATTTTAAAACCTACTCACTTCCAAAGAAGACTAAAAACGTTACAATATCATAATTTTTCTTTATTTGAAACAAGAAAAATTCATTATACAAATGTTAATTTTAATTAAATCACTAGTGCCATGGAATTAATTTTGATTGTTCTTTGTTACAATTTAATTAAATATTTATTCTTTTGTGCTTTGCCATGAATGATGTTTGTTATGAAATGTCAAATGTATTTAATTGCAGTATTTGTTGTATTGTTTATTCCATGGCACCATTGTACTATTAAAAATGAAAAACAATTATGGAAGGCAATAATTGACTATTTCAAAATTGAAATATCTCTTTGGTGCGTCTTCTGATCTCCAGAGCTGGGCAGTAGCTAGCTACTTTTGTAGCTTAGCTACTAGCTTAGCTACGTTTATCTTAGCTGTAGCTGTAGTTTAGCTACATGTGAAAAAATATAGCTGTAGCTTATAGCGAGTTATGTTTTTTTCTATTAGCTTAAAAATATTGTTATAACAACTGAAGCTACTTTTAAAGTTACTTTTTGTAGCTTAAAGCTACTTGTTGTAGCTTAAAGCTATTTTTTGTAGCCCTAAGCTACTTTTTGAAGCTTAAAGCTACCACTGTTCATTAAGAAATACCTATTAATTTTTGTTTTGTATTTGAATTGTACCTTATTTATTATTTTCTATAACTATAGGGTAACAAGTTATTATATAGTGTAAAATCTATTAACATATTTTATTTTTCACTTGTTCTTAACCTATCCTACTTTTGTATAAAATATTAGATGAACTAAACATTGACTGTTTAGGAGTCTTCTGTTAATCTGCCTGTTAATTTATTCAGATATAAATAAGAACTATAGCATAACAAATTAACAGTACATTGGTCCATTTGCAATTGTTTATATTTATTAACAGTCATTATAACAAAAGACTGATCAACTGATCATATGACAATGGCAAATTTAATAATTCACAATAATTGAAAAAGTAGCTTTAAAATAAAACAGCTACTTTAACGAAAGCTTTTAGCTGTAGCTTAGCTATATTTTACAAAATGTAGCTTATAGCTGTAGCTTAGCTACTTTTTTTGAAGTAGCTTGCCCAGCTCTGACGATCTCATAAGTTTTATTCAGGTCCAACGACTTAGAATCCAGAAAAAAATCCCTGAACATATCATTTAGATTGTCATTCTTTTTCTTCTCTCTTCTTCAAAACTGTCCTTAGCCATTCTACTCCTTTTGTCGATTTTTTTTAAATCTTCATAATTTCTCCTTCATCTTTAACTACGTCCAGCATAAGCTATAAAACAAATAACTAAATAATATGAATAGATAATGAATTAACAGTAATTGTAAATGGTCCTAACAACACAATTTAATTCTTATTTAAACATTTTTGTTTGTGGATGCGATTGAAGTTATCCATAGCTCTGTCCTCACTTGGCGAATATTTAAACAAACATTCAACAGTGTCGGTGAATTGCTAATCCTTCTCAGTTTATCTTAAACACAAACACGTTTATTATATCGTGTGTACTCGTAAAACATATACGCAAACAAGCAAACGGTGCACAGCCCGAATAGAACACTTTCACTGCGACTGCGAAATTTGCTTACTTGTATAAATCATGCTGGCCATGATTTGCATCTCTAAATATGTGCTCTGCATGCTACAGTTTACTACATCCTGTCACAAGAAAAACAACAGAACAGCGGAATTTTAATTTATACTTTTGAAAACAGAGAGATTTACAAACACTTTTTAAAAATGGAACTGATAATTTTTGTGCTGTGGGAAATTTATTATTTTCATTATTTTGTTTAGGGTCGAGCACGTTATTATGATGGCTGATATGCTAGAAGTTCTGGGTTCCAAATCTGACAAAAATATTACCAGTATTTGATAGTTCTATAAACAATAGTTTTAGATCTAATATCATATCTACTTGATTTTGTTCGAGGTTCTTATGAAAATTTGTTGCGTCTACAAAACAATGATATAATATAATTAGAAGCGAACGATTTCATATCATTTTGTTCAATGGAAATAATGATGATTCTACTTTTGTATGACATTATTTCTTTCGTTGAAAATAAAAGGTTTATGCAGATATGACATCAGTTCTATCAATCGCTTTAGGAATCTTTCTTTTACGATAAAAGGAACTGTTATGTATGAGTGCAGTAGAGATGGGAATTCTAGTTCATTTGAGTGAACTAGTTCATTCGTTCTTGTTCACCAAAAAGATTAGTTCACTGAACTAGTTCATTAGTTCACTTTCGTTCACGAAATTTTTAAGACTATGAAGAACGGAAATCGTATTGTATTGTGATTCACGAGAACAAGTGAACTTTTAGGATCTGGTTCTAGTATAATTTGACAGCAGACAGCAGAAGCAGAGCGGTGATCAAAGCAACGATCACGAATGAAAGAAGTGAGAAGTAAGCTTAGTAAGCTCCTCTAGTAATTAGTCTCGTTCACTTGTTTTCCGTTCTCCGCTTTCGATTCGACCTCATCGGCCGTGGTGGTGAATCATATCCGAATAGTTCGCAGTGAACTAGTCTTTAATAAACTCGTCGTTCACTGTAAGGAATAGTTCATATAAACTAGTTCGTTCACGAACTACACACCTCTAGAGTGCAGTTTAATTGAACTACAGATATGTTAATTTCCATACTTAATAGTAATCTAATTAGTATTTTAAGTATCTCGTACTAAACAATTAATGAAATGAAATTGAATTATAAAGAGAAAAATTGAGATACCGGTCATATGCTTAATTGGTTAAAACATATTATTGAAGTTCACAAATATCATGTTTAAATCATGGCGGTATCTCAATTTTTGTTGTAATCAAATTTTATTTAATAGTAATTTTTGTAACAATATATTTGTATTAACAATGTTTTTCCTTTTGTTTCAGGTAAGCTTCCATTTGTATATTCAGCGCCGAAAGTTTAAACTGTATGTAAGTTATTTGTTTTATTATTTGTCTTATTTATTAAAAGTTAGCTAATTCGTATTGACTTAAAAATATATTATTTAAAAAATAATAATAAAATATTCAATAAAAAAAAATAATAACTAGGTGTAGATCATTATATTTATAAATATACTTAAAAAATATGTATTATCTTCTTAATCGATTTTGATAAATTAAATCATAAGTTTTAAACAATTTTCTATTACGAGCCAGTTCCCATTTCAGTTGGCCCGAATTTAATTTTTTCGTTAAAAATTTAAATAATACCAAAAACAGAGGTATCTTACATTTACTAAATTCTACAATTAATTTTCAACATTTTTAACTAATTTTAACATTAAATATACCTTAAAAACAAAATTTGTAGCTGTATAACTCTCTTTTTTTTTTCATATAAACTAAATCAACACACAAATGAACTATCATGATTATTATCTTGTGGGCAGTTTGGTTGATGAAATTGAAGTTAATTATCATTTAAAACAAACTTTATTATTATACAGTTTTTTAATAAAACAATTTTTTTTTAGTTAAAACAGAAATGTTTACTTCCTCTTTCAATGGCTGTCATTTCTAGATGTATGCATCGATTGACTTAAAGTTTTATCTGTGTATTAACAATATACTAGTATATGTCTTATTAAAATTTCATTTTCTTGCATACTACACGATAAATAAAATTGTAAAATATAACATCAAGCGAAAAAATAAAATTGGGCCAACTGAAGTGGGACCGGGCTCGTATAATTTAATTTTCAAATTTATTACAATAGGTTCTTTAACTTTTAACTTTGATGTGTGGTAGTGAATATTGGGTGTGGATAAGGAAACAAAATTGGCGTATAACTGCTGTGGAAATGAGGTATGTACATAGTTTCTGAGTGTGTGTGTGGATGTATAAAAAGAGATCGTGTTCAAAACACATTACTGTATGATAAATATGAGATTGAGAAGAATGTTAGTAGAGTAGGTACAAATAATTTGAGATGGTTTATGTATGTGACACTTATGTCGAATGAAAGATTGCTGAAATGAATGCATTTGATTGAAGGTTTGTTGCGTGAACGAAAAATTTCAAGTGTGAAGAATAAACGAGATTGCATGAAAGGAATTATGAATGTTGGTAAAGTGAAAGGATAGGAAAGTGAAGATTGTGTGATGAATCTGGTGAAGAAATATGCAGTGAATGTATCAAGGGTTCAAGCTACCCCATTTCGTGTAATAAAGTGTGATATTATTCATGTATGTAGAGGTATATACGTGATCTATAACTTGAAAAATATTTATAATACATAATATGTTTCATTTACAATAACCATAATATTTACTTGTCCAGCAATACGGTGGTGTAGTTAGCGTTACGGCATTCGAATTCAAAGATTCCGTGTCAGAATCTCACTGAAGCTAAAAACTGCTACACTTCGACTCGATGAGTCCGGTTCCTGTACTGTCATTGGTATTAAGTTCCTGTTGTACAGAGTAGCATAAATAAATATATAAATAATTAAAAAGATCTTCAGACTCAATTAGGCATATGATTCTCCTTAACTACTTATTTATTTTAATCATGTATTAGTTAAAAACATCACATTTACAATTACACAACAATTCTACCAATTAAACAATTTAATTGCGAATAAATGATCTACCATAATTATAGTTCTTTAGAAAAACTATTGACAATCACGGCACACCTGACTTATCCTCTACCGGAACTCGCAAACGCTCATACAAAGCAAAATCACACCTGGTCTTCTCTACTCATCCGCCAGCTCTATGCAGCCGTTGCTCGCATAACCAAACGTACTATACGAGCCGACGTTATGGCCCGGTATAATAACTACATACATAGCTGCCTGCAGTGGGTCGGCCCATTCCCGACAAGTTTCACTGTAAATTTGGTACTTCATGTAACTAGCTTAGCGCGCTGGCTTCGAAGCTCGTGACCAATGAAATTTATGGCAAGCGTTATGGCGTGTTTTTCTTTCTTGTTTATCGTTAGTGTTGTGCTGCTGTTTTAGAATGGATTAATTATGGGTTGGAAACTTAAAAATTCGACAATAAACAGAAGTAAGTTAATGCACAAATTTTTAACAGGCGCCTGACATATCTCCGGGTAAAGTTTTCGTAACTATCAGCGGGATAAATAAAAAATATTACATCGAAATCATAGTACAAATGGTAATAATTATAATGAATGGCATTTTCAGATGCGATATTTTTTCAATTATTCTGCCGTTAGTTATCGGGTTAGTGGTATCGAGTCAACCTGTGGATTTGAGAATTTTGGTTCGATTCTCACAGGCGACGAACAGTATTCACCACATTAAAACTACCTTCGATGCACTCTCTCCACTAATATCTTTGAGGGCCATGATTTGACTGCTGGTAACCGCATTTCACGCACAAAATATATCATATACTGAGATTTGCCATGGCAGACTATCACACCCACTAATGGGTAGAAGGTGTGATGATATATGTATTGTTTTTGCAATCGTTAAACTGAACGTATTCATACATATGTTATGTTTAGTTACTTTTTTGATAACTTAAGATAAGGTCAAAAAATTATATGTATTTTGTTAATTATTAACACACATTCTTCATTTATTTTATTATATGATTATTTTTTAACGTTTCTGAAAACCAATGAAATCCTTTATTGTATTATGTCACGTGTCTACGTTTTAACCAATCCTGTCATTATTATACTGAGAATAAAGCTCTTGTGATTATTCCCGTGAATAATCTCTGTAGGTGCTTTTTTAAGTTTGTGACAAATGATAGGTAGTTGTCAAATAATTATTTAAAATTGTCAACGCGTCAAGTAAAATGTGTGAAAAAATCGATTTAGTTCCATTTCAGATACAGAAATACACTATCAAATTTTGGAAACAACTTCCAAGAATACATTAATAAGTAACCAATCGATATGGACCCAGTTCAAAATCTTTTAAGTTGGTTGAATCGACCTCAACAGCTAAGTCAAAAAATAATCTACTTAAATATAACTCGAGAGTTCGATAAATTAGCAAATAATTCTCCAGTATCTTTCTCAAATCTGTTGCAATTTGGCAATAGCCACTTAAGTCCTACGGGCTTTCGTGACTATTGCCTGACAACAAGTTTTCGAAAGATCTGTCAAATTATTTTCAATTTATTCTCACTTTCTTATTATATTATTACTAAGAATATATTTCTTTCTGAAATCGGCAACAAACTGCCTACTTTCCAGACCAATTTTAGTATGGAAAATAGATTTTTACCAAAACCGTCAAGTAAAGTACATATCCAAGGCTTCAACAAAAATAAAAGTCTAGTAAAGTACAAAACAATCAGGTAAACATTTTATCTGATTCTTTTGTATTTTACTTAACTCAGCGAATTAAAATACTCTGCCTGCGGCTTCTTATTTGAAACAACCGCTTCGTCAAGTAACATATCACTCTCCTGACTTAATATGTAATATGCTGTTATTAAATTAACAAAAATTAATAATAATACGAATTTATTTTAAACTGGAATAAAATCGGAAATTATGTTTTTGTATTGATGATTATATTTTCACATTTATATTATATCGAGATCCTTGATTCCAAATCAAAGGCCGATAGTATATAACAGGTTTAAATTTAAAGGTAGTTCAAACAGTTGCGTAACCAATGACCTAACAAGATTATATGAACGATTATACAATCCACGTTCAAAATTTGAAAAACCTTTAACTATCGATCTTAAGTAGTAAAAGTCAAGCAAAAACTAAGATTAATCTGGTGTTGGTCTTTCCGAAGCACTAGTCCGATTATCTCGGATTCCAGTTACTCTAATTGTAGTTAATTTCCTGTTGTGTAATGCACTAGTAGCAATAGTATATTTGGAAAGTAAATTATTGATGATGAGAGTCAAAGAATAACGAAAGTTAGCTGGTGTTGTAGCATCTCTCTCTCAGATACGATTGCGTGATGAAGTGAGCCCATTGAATCCTCCCAGTTCCATTATTTTGAATTCGTTATCCTGCATTTCCGGTCTGGGCAGACACGGCTCGCCTGCACTCTAGAAGAACGACCTTCCTTGAACTTCGTTCGAGTTCGCTCCGAATCAAAAGTGGCGTTTCCGTAAAAGCGCTAATTACGTATGCTTCGCGATGCCTTGGAACAATGCATTGGAGCGTAAACCGGTATTAATTACGATGACTCGTCCATTTTATTTTGCTCACTGCTTCATTACAGGCCTATTGTTCGCTACATGCTATCCTATCATGTTATTATTATTTTGTCCAAACTGCGTCGATCTCAGCGAGTGAGAGATGATTGTTTGCAGCGACGCGGCCGCCTCTGATATTGGCAAGCCTGACTAGAAACAAAAGGTTGTCTTGCCTGCCCTCGCATCTTTGAACAATGTACATCATCTCTTTATTCGCTTTTATGTTGCTGCTTGCTGCCTGCACCCAGATAGTTCCAGATTATTGTTATTTCGTAAAAGATATTAAATACCTACGCGCATTATCATTCTCAGTAACTGCAGTCAAACTTGCGCTGACATTTACATCTGAGCAGGATTTATTTAATTATTTATATGCTACCCTTCACAACAGAAACTCCCGAAATACTCAAACACACTGATTGTACTTTAAAATATCAAAATTGAAAACTAGCTAAAATAAGGACTTGAAAAGTCGCTTTCATCTTTTCTAATCTTTATAAATAAGAAAAATAGGAAAAAAATTTCCATCACGTGTCACAAATCCCACAAAATTTACAGTACGTTTGAATCAATTTATCAGGTCATCATCAAACGGCTGGTCAGTTCAGCTTTAACCATAGACGCGTTTCGTCCTTTATGGACTTATCAGTATGGTGCGATCAACTATCCAACTAGACCAACTAGGGACTAGTGAACTGTGATACTTTTTCAAGCTGAACTGACTGATGTTAAAAAGTATGTAAGCCGGTATGCATGACATGAGACCTATGGAGAAACCCGTGGTGCCATCTAGTCCCTAGTTGGTCTAGTTAGATAGTTGATCACACCATACTGATGAGTCCCTAAAGGACGAAACGCGTCTATGGGTAAAGCTGCACTGACCAGCCGTTTGATGATGACCTGATAAGTTGATTCAAACGTGCTGTAAAACTTGTGGGATTTGTGACAAGTGATGGAAAGTTTTTTCCTATTTTTCTTATTTATTAAGACACAGTTCCACATCGCAATTGACTTTTTGTCTTTGTATTACTAATCTTTATAGATTCATTGTTAGATTCGTTATTAGATTCGTTGTTAGGAGTAAGCGTGAATAATTTGAAATGTTTTACGCATATGTTATGTACGTCGAAGAAAGATTAATGAAAAGTACATAGGAGTGATTGGATAGATGTGATTGAAGGTTTGTTGTGTGATGAATGATTTCGAGTATGATAAGTAAATGAGCTTATATGGAGGGATCTATGATTATGGTTGAAGTAAAGGTGGTGTGTTAGGATGAGAATGTTTGACGAGGACTGATTATTTGATGAATTTAATGAGTAAATGTTTTATGAATGATTTTAGGTTTCGTGTTACTCCATTTGATGGAATATAGCGTGATTTTATGTATGTATGTATGTATTTATCGGCAAAGTGTGACATGCTATATTAAATTCTGCAAATGTTGCAATTAAAATAAAAAACAAATCAAATATATAGGCTTGGGCACAGACAAAATAAAACGTCTAACAAAATATATCCAAATGCCAGCGCTTTTTATCAATGAAATTTGTATTTCTAAATAAGTCTGTATTGCAGCGTTAATGTCGATTATTAGTTCATAAAACGATAAATATAAATGTATTTATAATTTATCTTGAATTGTGTATTAATTACTTTTAAAATAAATGGTGTATTATGAAATTAGAATTCCTTAACTATTAATACCTTTATTTAGAGTTCATGAACTAAATCGATAGTTACGGGGCAGTATAGACTCGTCCAGAACTACAAATTTCATTGATTATTTTTTGACGTTTCTCAAAACCAATGAAATGCTTTATTGTAAGTCACGTGTCTGCATTTTAACCAATCTTGTCATTATTAAACTGAGAATAAAGCTCTAGTGATTTTTCCCGGGAATAATTTCTGTAGGTGCTTTTTTGTTTGTGACAAATGATAGGTAGTTGTCAAATAATTATTTAAAACTGTCAACTCGTCAAGTAAAATATGTGAAAAAATCAATTTAGTTCCATTTCAGATACAGAAATACACCAACAAATTTTGGAAATATATATATATATATATATATATATACTAGTGTAAGAAAAATCCAGTGCCGTTGAGTGTATATTCATATATTTTTTGTTTGTTTTTATAATTAAAATAAGTAAATATATCATCATGAAAAAATGAGTCAGTATCGACTATTTTTGTATAATTTTTCTGATTAAAAATAGTTAAGTTCTGTGTGTTCAACATTACATATTGCAGACGCACCAAATTTAATACCAGTTCAGCAATATCGAACCCCTTTCTAATTATATCTAGTTAGTACACGATAAATTAAAGGGGGTAGTTAAAAATAGGGTCTAAACTCTCTCTAGACTCTATCCTCATGGCGTCTATATTTATCTTCAGCTAATGGAACATCAAAGAAAAAATATCTTTAATACATTAACCGCGTAAAAGCGTCTACGAATCATTTTCACGTCAATATTGATTAGTATTTAAACACACACACTCTCGTTGCTGATTCAGCATAATGATTCGATGATTCGAAATCATCTATTTGGTGTCATTGTACTATTAATTAGTGTGCATTATGTAACATGATGATATTAAAATAATAATTGTTGTTAATGTGCTCCGTGCAAATTACTGTGTTTGTTTGCGTTGTTGTGATAGTTTTACCTGTTGAATTTTGTGCAAAAAATAAACATTATAGTGTTTACCATCGTTAGTTAGGATAATAATCGTGTTTACTAATTATTATTTCTATTGTTTGCCTCGCAATTTTATTCACTGAGCTGAGCGAATTAGGCGATGGTTTATAGTCCTAGACAGATGCTAAATTTGATTTTATACAGGGCTACGAGTCCATTGGAAGAAATCAACATAAAACTTGTATTTCAAGCAAGACGTTGTGCGTTTGAATCTCACTAACTTCAACTTATATCCAAGAACTTTGATTGTGTCTGAGTGGTTCGGATTCCACTATAAGCTATAGGCTCGCTGTACTGTAATTATGTTTATGTTTCTGTTCTGCAAAGTAACAAATAATAATAATAATATTATCAGTAATAATATAACAAGAGAGTGAGAATAAATTGAAAATAATTTGACAGATATTTCGAAAATTTGTTGCCAGGCAATAGTTACGAAATCTCGTAGGGCTTGAGTGGCTATTGCCAAATGGCAACAAGTTTGAGAAAGATACTGGAGAATTATTTTCTAATTTATCCAACTCTCGAGTTATATTTAATTAGATTATTTTTTGACTTAGCTGTTGAGGTCGATTCATCCAACTTAAAAGATTTTTAACTGGGTCCATAACGATTGATTACTTATTAATGTATTCTTAGAAGTTGTTTCCAAAATTTGTTGGTGTATTTCTGTATCTGAGATGGAACTAAATCGATTTTTTTCACACATTTTAGTTGACGCGTTGACAATTTTAAATAATTATTTGATAACTACCTATCATTTATCACAAACAAAAGCACCAACAGAGATTATTCCCGGGAATAATCACTAGAGCTTTATTCTCAGTATACGAGTAATAATGACAGGATTAGTTTTGAAAAACGTCAAATAATAATCAGGTCGAAAAGACAGCTTTGAACGTTATCTAAGTGACGATATCCAAATATAAGACTGCGCCAAAGGATTCAGATTCTACTATAAAAGGTATGCCACCTGTTTGGGATTAATCAAAGTAATAGTTATTTATATATTAAGGGAAGAAAATAAAACATTTCTTTTCGAAGGTGCTGTTTCATTTCCCAAGACGAAGGAAAATGATATAAAGCACTTGAGAGAAGAATGACACTTTCTTCATGAGCTATACATATTACTTTTTACTACCCTATCAAAATGTAAAATTATCAGAAATAAATTAGAAATTTGCATAGGATTTATTATTTTTTTAACAGATGTGACCTGGATATCACTGAGTCATATCATACCGTTCTTATTGAATTACCTTGGATATGGCTTTACTTTCCTTCATTAGAGAAGGAATATTTTCTTTCTTGTCTAGTGACAAAAAGTATCACTTTCTCTCTCATTTGAGGAAAGGAAATTTTTTCTTCTTACTGGATTGTGAAAAATAGGTATTTATGACACAAATACGAAAAATGCAGTTATCCGTGCGAATGAAAGAAGTCGCTAGACGAGACGAAATCGAACTTTTCTTACAAATATTGTAACAAAAAGGTCAAGGTTTGAAAATGTTATGCAATAGTGGTTGCCAAACTTTTTCGGGTTATGTCGCCCTTAGAGTATCAATCTTTTTTTCACTTCACTGTAGCCCAAGGGAAAATTTTGATCTAACTAATTAACAGTTGCAGTGCACAATTGATAAGGTTAGGTTGGTTAATTAAAAATATATACAAATTTATAAACATTATATATTTACGTGGCTAGCTCAGTGGTATGAAGTCGGCCTGTGGATCCTGAGAACCCTGGTTCGATTCACACAGGCGACAAACAATTTTCATAATTTCAAAAATTAACCCTGTGGCTCCTCCACCACTAACATCTTTGGGGGCCGTAATTTGACGACTGGTAACCGCACTTCACGCGCAAAATATATCACTTACCGAGATCTGCTTCGGCAGAGTGCCATACCTAGTAATGGGTAGAAGGCGTGATGATATATTTATTTTATTTTATTTGTATAAATATTAAATAAAAATATATTTCGAACAATATTATAATTAGTAGACGAGTTGTTCACTGCACATTTTCTTAAATATTGGAATAATTCGCGGCGCCCTTGTAAGCACCTCACGGTGTCCCAGAGCGCCGCGACGCACAGTTTGGAAACCACTGTTATACAGGGATAATTTTTGTAAGATTTGACGTGAGATGGAATTAAACGCAGATTTCTTGAGTCACAATTCTTTATGTACGGCGTTAGGCTATCAGTTTAATATAATATTCATTTATAATGTGTAGAGTCTATTCCCTTTTTTGTAGTAATCCAAAACAAAGTACAAAAATAAAATAAATATATCATCATGCCTATTACCCATTACTAGTTGTGGCACTCTGCCCTAGCAGATTTCGGTAAATGATATATTTTGCGCGTGAAGTGCGATTACCAGCCATCAAACTTCGATTTTATAAAAAATCTGGTTCTAAAATCCAGTCCGTTGCTTTACCACTGAGCTAACTACAAATAAAGTATAATTTTTGAAATTCCCGTAGCAGTAGTATATTAATTACCACCAAAAATACTTTCCAAACTTTTCTCGTATATATATTCATCTCTCGCAGTTGAATAATTCTAAGAATTCTCGTTAGAGCCCTTCGGGGGATTCTCATCGCACGCCTATGGGCGCCCAAAGGGTTGAATCGTCAGTTCATCAACAGCGCGAGACGGCAATCCGTTAGGAAATGGCTGAAGTTGCCACTCGGCCATGATTGATGGTATTTATACCTACCACGTCAGTGCAGTGGCGATGTAGAGGCGGTAGGGACCAGACTCGATGAACAATCAAAGCATGACGCTGAGGATTTGTCCGCTAATTGCGGATCATCGCGGGATCCGTGTTAATATTCTTCGTTATTGATCCACGTAAAAGGATTTGGAGCCTGACGTGGCGAAATTGCACCCCATGCAAGATGGCGGTGGTGGTGGTGCTGTCAATGAATTTGCACTCTTATTAAGAAATTGCAGTTTTTATAGATCGAAATTAAAATGTCTGTAGACGTAATTAATGGAAGGTTTGTACCATTTTGTAATACGCAATTAAACAATTAAAACAATTAAATGATTCAGATGTGTTTAAGAATTTCGCAACGATAACAATAATTAATAAGGCTAAAAACTAATTAGTCTGTTCAACAACTTTCTTTTCGTCTTAAATGTCAATAGACAAAAAATAGCTAATATTCGTCTCATCTCATTATCTCAATATTTTGTTTTGTAAGAAATTTATTTAAATAAATAAAATAAATATATCATCACGCCTTCTACCCATTACTGGGTGTGGCACTCTGCCGAAGCAGATCTCGGTAAGTGATATATTTTGCGCGTGAAGTGCGGTTACCAGTCGTCAAATCACGGGCCCCAAAGATGTTAGTGCTGGGGGAGCCACAGGGGTAATTTTAAATTGGTGAAAATGTTTTGTCGTCTGTGGGGATCGAACCAGAGTTCTTTGGATCCACAGGCCGACACGATAACCACTGTGCCATTACCCCATTAAAAATAAATAAATAAATAAAATAAATATATCATCACGCCTTTTACCCATTACTGGGCGTGGCACTCTGCCGAAGCAGATCTCGGTAAGTGATATATTTTGCGCGTGAAGTGCGGTTACCAGTCGTCAAATCACGGCCCCCAAAGATGTTAGTGGTGAGGGAGCCACAGGGATAATTTTAAATTGGTGAAAATGTTTTGTCGTCTGTGGGGATCGAACCAGGGTTCTTTGGATCCACAGGCCGACACGATAACCACTGTGCCATTACCCCATTAAAAATAAATAAATAAATAAAATAAATATATCATCACGCCTTCTACCCATTACTGGGTGTGGCACTCTGCCGAAGCAGATCTCGGTAAGTGATATATTTTGCGCGTGAAGTGCGGTTACCAGTCGTCAAATCACGGCCTTCAAAGATGTTAGTGGTGGAGGAGCCACAGGGGTAGTTTTTGAAATTATGAAAATTGTTTGTCGCCTGTGGGAATCGAACCAGAGTTAATTTTATTTTATTTAATTGCTAGTCTGTACAAGTAGAACTTAATATCAATTATAAATATTAAAAAAGTCCTACACCTTGAAGTGAAATCCGACCAATCAGACATTAAATTTTCTATTTCATTTAAATGATTCAACTAAAATTATTTATGCTCGTTTGCACCAATTTAAATTTATGTCTGATCTAAAGAAGATTGAAGTAAAATGTCATATAGAAAATCAAACTTTTGATGCGATATTGTCAGTTTATGTCAAATTTAAAATTTGTTTCATTGGTGCAAACGAACATTAGGAACATTTTAACGCCGGAAATATACTCATATTTTTGATAACATCTTTGTCAAGTTCTTCTAATAGTTATTTATACAACTAGTGTTAAAAATACCACTTTATTACGTGAATGGAATGTTTGGAGCTCGAACCATAGGCGAGTGTTGCAAATCCATGAGTGCAATAAAGATACTTTTAACACGAGTTGCATACACTAATTTTTCTACGATCGAATTTGAACGTATTTTACTAATAACATTTATTTTCATCTTAGGTTATGTAGTTAAGTTTGTTTCGTAACAACTAAACTGAAAAAGATTATATAATGATACACTTTTCTCACGATCATATAACAAACTAATAGTACAAGGTGTTTTGCTAAAAGTTCTATGAATTGTCTGCAAATGTATTGAAAAATATGTACCTACACATTGTACTAAAATGAGTAAGAATTTTACCTGAAAACCTTTCTCAGAATACCTTGAATTTTAAATTGAGCGAAGTACAATACATAGAGAATATGAATTGCATTCACTAATTTAGGAATTTATTTCTTTATTTGCTCGGCATAACAAGAATTGAATCGCAATCGTATTTTTGTATAAACCGAAGTTAGCGAGGTTTAAACAGATGAATTCTTTCTTGTTAGACTTATGCTGGGTTACAAGAAAAAATAAAGAGCTTTTTAGTTAAATAATTGTTTATCTGGCAACAGTATCAATTAGGATCGTTGATTTCCACCGAAGTTTGAATTTCTGAACGTTCGAACATTCGAATATTTTGAACTTCGTCAGAAAAATTTCGATACTTCGAACTTTCGAATTTTTTGAAGCATCGAATTTACGAATTTTCCAATTTTTCGAAGCTTCGAATTCTCGATTTTTTGCCACTGAATTAACGACAGTATCTCCAAACACGCTTACGCATAATTCGCGAAAAGTCTGCCACGAATTAAATAATAAAATCTGCGAAGTATCGTGCAAAAACTCTGCAAGGTTAGGCGTCTTAATTAAGCCATCTACTCTCTTACCGCCCATCTAAACGCTATGGACTTTCAGTAAAACGTTTTAAAATGACAATAAAAAGGATACAAAAACGTCTTAATTAAAACGGTTTTTGACAGTGTAGCGAAATTTTAAGTCTAAATTGAATTAATTTTGCAAATAATAATAATTAATAATAATTACTTACGAATTAATACAAAACTCTGCACATGAGTTTATTCTGAAAATATTTCATATTATGTAGTGTTTACGTAAGGATCCAGATTCACAATTCGAATAATTAGAAAATTCGAAAATTCGGATTATTCCAAAATTCGAAATATTCCAAAATTCGAATCTAAATTCGAAGGTTCAATAAATCCGAACAATCGAAGTCTCGTATATTCATAAAATCAACAACCCTAGTAGCAATATGGATTTTCTGAAAGTTATTCAACAGTTAGTTGCTAATGAATCGATAAAACTTTCATGTTTCAGTATCACTGGGCTACGACTGCCTTTTGCAAATGGTATAGAATTTTCGTTGCAAGTAGTCTTAAATAAAATCGTTAATTAAATTTAATTTTAATTGGTTAATTAACTTGTTAATTCCAACTGCTATAAATTAAATTCATACAATTGGCTTGATAAACAATTGAGAAAAAAATTACGACGAAATAATGAGGAAATTTGAAGTTGTAATTTCGTCGATTAAGATAACAAAATATAGAACAATGTTTCATTTATTGTGGTCTAGTTTTAAGTATTATTTTATAAAACCATCGTTGTCGTCTTTAATTAATTAAATATCTATTAAATTAATCATGTTTTGATAAGCCTTCTGACCTTACAGATATATTTTATGCTTTTAACTTATTTATTACATTTACATTAATCATAAATAAACAGTTAAAAAATTATGATTTTTCAAGTTCCATAAAACTTTTCTCAAAATGCTGGTAACCGCACTTAACGCGCAAAAATATATCACTTATCGAGATCTGCTTCAGAAGAATGCCACACCCAGTAATGGGTAGAAGGTGTGATGATATATTTATATTTTATTTACATTAATCATAAGTAAATAGTTTTTCAAGTACCTTGAAACTGTTTTCAAAATGCATCATAATTAGAAGCTGTCAGTTATTATTTAGGAACCATAGCAACTGGTAAGCAGCTGACGATAACCTTACAACAATATCCGATGATTGTCACCCTTCCCCTTACCTAGAGGGGTGCAAAGCAGGTGTTATATTCCAGTTTCGTCAACCGTGTCGAACTGTGGTCTGATACTAATCCAGTCAAGCTAGTGGTTAGTTCGCTGGATACGCTATACAACTACTACACTATTTGTTCCTTTCTGTAGCGAGAAATCAACCATGGCCGTGGAACCATGACTATACCTTCGATGTTCGATACACGGTTGGTGTCTTTGTTGATGTTGAGAATTAGATATGGTTCAATGACGAACAGATATTTGTTTGTTTGTTGAAGGATCGGGGATTCTAGAGAGCTCGTATGACAATAGTGTGGTAGTAGTATACCACAAAAATTTGGTAGAATCGTACCTCAAAATACTGGATAAATTATGACTTATATTTCGTAGAATTTCATCTGGGAATTTGATCACAAAGTATTTCTAAATTGGCTGCGGATTTCAAAGATTAAAAAGAATAGAATACTTACTAAGTTTTATATTTTTGATATTTTTACTTTATACAGAACATATTTACATATATTTGTACATATTCATAAGTATAGCAGAGTAGACCATTTAAATATCTTTTTGAAGAAAAGTGCATCTTTGGAATAGAAAAAAGAAATGAAAAAGAAAGAACAAATTAGTACAAAATAATCTCAAATATATAAAAGCATGGATAATTTCTAATCAGTCACATAATCCTTCTGCTCCATCGTTTCTTGTTTCGTCTATTTTGGCCGTATTTGTTTGGGAACTTTGGGTTCAACCCTGAACTGATCTAGAACTAACTCGTGTTACTTCCAAAAAATGATGCATCTAGTATCAGTTATAAAAATTTGCGATAAATTTAAAATCTGAATACACGTTCAAAGTGACATCTGTTTAAATAAAAATTATGATGCCACTGATTCAAAACGGATAAAAAGGAACTCAAGTTGATTAGAAAGAGATAGAAAACGGATTCAACCTGCCAATCCACCAAAATAGCTGGAGCAGTAGGATCAGTTCAGGCACTGTTCTAGATGACTTAAAACGTGCTAATTAAACAAAAGTAACCTATCGGGTTACTTTAAAAACGCCAAATAAATACGGCCATAATTGATGCGATTCAATTACAGGCAATCGTAGCTCAGTGGATATAAGCGAGGTAAAACTTGCGTTTCTTAATTAGCAAGCAAGAGGTCGTGCGTTCAAATCTCACTGACTTCTACTTATATCAAAAAAATATGATTGTGTCTGAGTGGTTCGGATTCCACTATAAGCTGTAGGCCCCCTGTACTGTAATTGGGATTTACTTCCTGTTGTGCAGAGTAACAAATAAATAAATGCTGGTAGCAATATCCGGGAAAAATACAATTTGACAAAAATAAAGTGTGCAAAACTTAGAAAAGTAACTAAAAAACAATAATTAAACCAGTATTTTAATAAACTAATTGACAAGAAAATTAAGAAAATTTAGAAGCAATAAGAAAAACAAATATCTTGTAAGAGTAACGAAACAAGACCTATATGTATTTAAAATTTAAATTATATATGCACATAACAGGAATTGAGTGTATATGTCATTGAAAGCGTTCAATTATTTCAGAGGCCGAAGTAATAAATATATCTTTATTGGAAAATGAAGTTGATATCAACAATATTGATAGTAGAAACCTTGATTGTATAAATGCTTGGTATTCCGAGAAAGATTGCAGTAAACCTAATCTAAGTTCCTATTATTCTACCCACGTGGAAATATAATACCTAACTTTGAACTCAATTATTTTAAAGCCCACACGAGTGCAGCTAAGTGTCACGTTTCATACTCAAAGTAACCGTAAATAATTTCATTCTCAAATCCACTTGTAATTCTTCCTTCGCTTACAGATGTTTTCTGTTAAATGCGACAGCCATATATTATTTTTTTACTGTAATAACTATAAAAATGTCAGCGTTATGTCATTGAGTTTAAATGGAACATAATTACCAACGAGGAAAAAATCCCCTTCAAGAAATGATGAAAGATATGCCTGCTGGTAATTAATTACCCAAGAAAAATGAAATAATGCCAAGAAATTTAAATACAACGGGGGAATTAAAATGAATCGTTTAATTACAAATCGATATTTTACCGTGTAAACCTGCGTTTAGTTTTACTACTCATATATTACCGTAATTTTATTATCTCATAAATTTGTGAATCATCAATGATGTATAATTTACACAATAAATGGGATTTTGACTGCAGCTGCAGGCAAAATGACATTTGCATGCAACAAATACCACGCATAAACTTTACGAAGTTAAAAAAACTAAATGTGAAATTACAAACCATACATTTGCACAGCAGAATTAGCAATAACATCATACTGAGTGAAATTCTATTGGGTAATTTATTAGATTAAAATTGACGCTTGCATATGTGTGCGATCAAATCCTTGACTTTTATGTTTTATGTACTACGAGTTCATAAAGCATGCCGCAAGATAACAAATTTTACTCATTGGAATTTGTGTTTAACTATATTTAGATTATCGTTTTGATATCTTAGAAATTTCTGATGAAAATAAAATTAAATATTTTAATATTTCATCACGAAATATTCTTTAATGTTTTCGTAGTTATTCTGTAATGAATAAACATTTATTTATAAGCTACGCAACCGGAAATTAATCCCAATTATATTAGTTTATAGTGGAATCCAAACCACTCGGACTTAGAATAAGAAAACTCTTCATATTTTTATTCTTGCTGAATCTAAAAGAAAAATAGTTTAAAAAATAGTCGGTCTGCTGTTTTATTTATCGCGATATCTCAAATGTGCATTAGAGATTTGGATGAAAATGTTGTAATTAAGTTTATAACTGAGAAACTGAGATTATGTTCAATAATGTGCCCTAGTCAACTAGTAGTAACATAACCTTAATGACGGATTTTTAAATTTTTTTATTTTGTAAAAAATTGGATTTTTTTTACAAAATTTGTAATATCTAAAATAAACCATATTTAAAAAAAACAGAATAAAATAACTATACCTGCTATGAAAAATAATGTACCAATACACTGTACCGGAGCCTAAATAACCATAGATGTTGAAGGGCTCCAAAAATACCAAAATAAAAAAAAAAAAAAAAAACAAAACAAAAGTATCGTATTACAATGGCACTTATTGTAATATTAGTACAGGTTGCGTTACCAACCGCAGACTGGTTAGAGTTAAAATTCATATTTATCTAGTTATGTTATCAAAATAAATACCTTCAATTTTTAATAATGAAATATTTTGCAATTTGATGTTATTATTCGATTATAAAAATAAATAAATTACTATAATTTTACTTGATCTGAGCAACGACAGCTAAACTGATACACATATGTTTGACATTTTTAAATAAATAAATATAAATATATTATCTCGCCTTTTATCCATAACTGGGTTGGCACTCTGCCGAAGCAGATCTCGGTAAGTGATATATTTATGCGCGTGAAGTGCGGTTACCAGCCCTTAAGTCACGGCCCCCAAAGATGTTAGTAGCAGGGGAGCCACAGGGGTAATTTTAAATTGGTGAAAATGTTTGTCGGCTTTGGGGATCGAACCAGAGTTCTTAGGATCCGCAGGCCGACTCAATACCACTGAACCATTACTCCATTTTTATAACTAGACAAATTGAGAACATCACAAAAAAACGCCAAAAACAGTTGCACAAAGTTTAAAAATAGGCGTATTCCATTTGCCATTTGGATCAGATCTAACTTAAATTTACTGAACCAGATCACTTATTTATTTCGCTGGATTACTTCGCTGACTTTATTTCTAGTACTAGAATTATAGATTCTAATTTACTTTGAAGTAATTCACCCCAATAAATGCATCAGTTTGCTTAATTCAGTTCATTTAGACATATTGTCTAATTTATCTGAACTGATTTTAGTGAACCAAGTGACAAATGGAATACAGCTTATATAGTACCTACCCTACTGTACTTGACAAAAACAGTGGCATGAAATACATTTGTTTAGAGCACTCTGCTGAAATATCATAATGTCGAAAAAGATGGGACTTACTAGTAACTTAACTTTTGATGGCATTTTCAGCAATTTCACGTATTGAAATTAGGGTATACAAAAAATCATCTACAATCATTTTTAGTTTAAGTAAATTAACAGTTTCAAATTCAAACAATTGAATTTTCGAATGTCACATCAGTATTACCAACTAACACAAAATTTCCTAAATTTTGTAATTACTGTTTTTTATTTAAAAGATCATAACAGGTGCAACATTAAAAAAAATAGAATGAAGATTGCATTTTCAATTGTCGATTATTTTGTTCGAAGGGTTCAGCCACTCCCTTCTCACAAAATAAAATGACAGTTATGAAGTTCGTTCTTTAATACAATATAGGAAAAAAGTTCTACTTGAAACATTTTTCGGAATTATTACAAACTCTTTTTTTTTTAATTGACAAAATCTTGTCTTGGCTGCAGCAATTCATTTGTTTGTAAGGTATTGTTTTCGAGTTCTACGTCTATTGGAAATCTACTTTAACTAATTGGATACATTCCAGGATGTGATCGCTCTGTAATTGCAGATCCTGGTGAATAATACTAGTCAATGTATTACCTAAAACGCTAGATTACTAGATTAATTAGTTCTACAAATTTTTCTGAAGTCAATAACAAAATTTTATGATTACATTTTCGTAGATAATCTTTTCGGGCAATTCGAAAAAAATGTGTTCATAACAATGTAAAATCTTGTCGCCCGTCAATCACAATGTAATCATCTGTGACTAATATATTTATAAGACACAAATTTGATATATTATTAATATTAGTTCGTACGGTTCAACACCAAATGTTCTTGTTCCACAATCTTTTCTCACATTCTTATCTCAAATTCGTTGAAAACTAACACTAAGGTCAACGCCTCATAAGCCGTCAATAATTGATAAATATGAGAACCATTGAGATAGTGAACGAGTGAACGACGTGACATGCAACCAATATTTAATTATTTGTTCAAGAGCTGTTCAAGTTTTCTACTAATATTTACATTGGCTCAGAGGTAAAAAACGTTCAAGACAAAACACATTATTCATAAGCATATTATGTTACATCGACAGGAAATTCTAAACAGTACTTATTGATTGTGCTGTATCAATCACCATGGAGAAATAATTAATTAATAGACCTAAGACGTGAGTAAGGAGAAAACAGAAGAACAATAAATTAAAGCTACAAGTTCATTTTTCTTCGAGTTTACGACCAAGGGGAATTGGAAATACGAAATACTTCTCTATGTTAGGAATTCTTTTTGGTAATTAAGATTTAAAGTCGAGACATAATTATGTTAAATACTTTTTTATGTTAAACTGGAATGATGACTTTATTTACCAAGATGTCAACAAGAAATGTTTAGTTTATTGTCATGTTTTTCCTTCTGAAAATTTGGAATTACAAACTTTGTAGCTCATTTCTAAAGCCTGGTTTACATTGAGCAATAATTTTTCGTTTGTAACTGATGGCAGCAATATATTGCAGATGCAATTTTTCCTTTCTTATATGGAGCCACTAGCAAAATAATAATTCAAAATACCTTATTTATTATTATGGAAGAAGAAGAAGAAATATGCAGTGATATATTTTGACGTTTATAAACATAACCTTAAACTGCAGTATATCTAATTTGTACACATCACATTTAGCAGACAAGAACTCAAGTAAATCATTATTAAATATGATAATTAGTAAAAATAACCTAACAGAGTAAAATATGTCGATAAATGGTTTTATTTAAAGAGTAAGTGAAATACATAATATTGATTGTTTGTGTATATTAATAACACGTTATTACAGTTGCTTATATTGACATAATTTGAAGTGGAAACTGTTATACTATCTAAAGAAACATTGATTTCTTCCGTACCTGTTCATATTATTACCAGTAATATTATTGACAACAATTTCGGAGGTTTTAGAAGTACCAGCAGCAGGTTGATTGTCATTGTCAAGAATAGATCCAACAATTACCTTTGGAGGTGTATATGATAAAAAAGAATCACTCAGTGTAGTATTCCAATCTAGACGATTTTGAAGAAATTATCTTGAAATTTGTGTAATATTTTTAAATAACGTAGAAGAATGAGCAAATAATCAACAAACAAATTATAGCTACGCCGTAAAACATCGTTCTTAATCATAATTATATAAATTCTTATAATATTTTAGTGATTTTCTAAATTGCACAGTTGTAGGAAAAATGTTGTTTATAACACGTGCCGAAAAAGTTTAAGTGCTCGTGCAGATTTTGCTAAAAAATATATGAACTGCCACACTGTGCCTCAGTGAGTCCGGATTCTGTACTGTAATTAGGATTGAGTTGTACAAATTAGCATAAATAAATAAATTCCCAAAATACTTTAGGAACTAACATATGTATAACAATAGTATATAAGTGTCTCAACTAAGGTAATTGGGAAAGACAAGTACCAAAAAAAAATAATGGATTTGAATACTTAATTTGTAATTACATGCTTGAAGACATGAACGATTGAGTGAAGATTTAAAAAATTAGATAGAGTAATATAAGTCATGTCTTCTCCTAAGTTGTGTTTCTTTGTACGCGATGCTTCATCCACGCAATATGAGTTAATGCTTAGCACGATCCGATCAAGTCAGCAAACAATGAGCCATGAAGCGCCATAAATCTCTTTTCAATCCAGCGATATATATGATTAGAGTTAATTTATCCATTATTCTTCTGCGAGGCGAGCACGCAGGAAAAAAATGTGTAGAAGCGGACCGAGATTAAGTAATCAAATATAATAAGAGGCTAGAAACCGCAATCATTCTGAGCTCTTCATCTGCTGGAATCTCGCCGCAAAACAACCACAAAGAGAACCACACTGACGAACACTTCGCAGAACCAAACAGTGAGAAGAGAACAACTTTGCGACGTAACGAGATTGATATTTCACAACCAGATATTTCGTTCACTGCAACTTATAACTAAAAATACAACTTCAGTGTTTCGAATTCCACAATAATTTTCTATACAGATAATGGGATTCAATATTTATACATTTCGATAATTTGCAAATATAAATGGGAGTCAGTATTTTTTATATTTGTTCATTTTGTTACTTTGCAATAAGGAGGCAATACTTTTAATTTGGTACTCTGTATAACATTAACTGCATCCCAATTATACTCCGAATTTATTTGTAAAATGGGGTGGCTAGCTTAGTGGTATGAAGTCGGCCTGTGGATCCTGAGAACCTTGGTTTGATTCCCACAGACGACAAACAATTTTCATAATTTCAAAAGCAACCCCTGTGGCTCCTCCACCACTAACATCTTTGGAGGCCGTGATTTGACGACTGGTAACCGCACTTCACGCGCAAAATATATCACTTACCGAGATCTGCTTCGGCAGAGTGCTACACCCAGTAATGGGTAGAAGGCGTGATGTTATATTTATTTATTTTATTTATTTGTAAGGTTCTGGCTTTTGGGTGATGATTATTGCATATAAATAGCACAGGATTATCCGTAATTTAAGCAGTTATAAATATACCTAAAAAATAAAAGTTATGTAATAAAATATTTGTAAATACGAGTACATTTTATTTTTCATTAAAATTTGAAAAAAGCTCTGCGTTGACTCTTGTAACTTCGGATTTTTTTTTCTCTAGAAACACAATTTTCTTTAATTCTTCAATCTAACGTTGGTTAAGTGTTTTTAATTACATGTACAAGGTATGGCTATTAAATAACGAGACTGATGCTCAGCAGCTGAAAGTACAACTGTGTCTATGCAATTAATCGGACGCCTCTATAAACTATAGATCTCTTGTATAATAATTGAGATTAATTTCCTGTTGTGCAACAATGAACAAAATAATTAATACCACCTCTTGTTAAAATTTAGCAATCCTTGAATTCAATTCTATGATAGCTTTCTTCGAGAATGGTATTGTCTCTTCCCTCTGCGAAGACATTGACAAGAAATAAAAATCGTCTTGTAATTAAGCTCGTATTGTAGATGGAAGGTCGTCGGATGGCATCCGATGTGTTCGATGCGATGCATCTTGTAATGAGGTAACAATTCCCGGAACGAAATTACAGTGATCTCACGCGGTGTGTTCTGTTCGAAGCACAAGAGTGGAGAAGTGTTGTGTAGAGCCACGGTTCACGGTTGTATGTTGTAGTGAACCGCGGTGGATATCTTCATTGTTCTTGGGGTACGGCTGTCCGCGCCGGCCAGGGACGGACTTATAAGAAAGCGATGTTGTAACACTTCAGATGCGAAGATGAGGAATGGATGATTTCTGATTGTGAAGAAGGAAGGGAAGATTGAGTGAGATGATATAATTGTAAATTTATAGAGGAAGGAGCCTATTATTTCGTTTTAGTAAATGACGATTACTAGATTCGTGAAAAGAAAGATTTATTTAATTTATTTATTTAATTTGTAGAATCACACAATGGAGATTCAATTTTATTAAGCCATTGAGTTTTAATTGAACAATTAGGAGTAGGAAGGATAAACAATTAAAATTACTCCTCTGTGTTTGGATTACTTGGCTTTTTTTGTAATTTTATATTTACAAATTTATTAACGCAGACGACGTTAAAAAAAATTCTTATTTTTGTTGACTTGAAAATGGGACCAACTTTTAGTCCCGAAACGTCGTCTGCGTTAATAAATTTGTAAATTTAAAATTACAAAAAAAGCCAAGTAATCAAACACAGAGGAGTAATTTTAATTGTTTATCCTTCCTACTCCTAATTGTTCAATATTTATTTATTTGTTACTCTGTACGACAGGAATTTAATCCCAATTTCAGTACAGGGGGCCTACTACTTACAGTGGAGTCCAAACCACTAACGCACAGTCGTATTTTTGTATATAAGCTGAAGTCAGTGAGATTTGAAGGCACGATCTCTTGCTTTCTAATTAGGAAATGCAAGTTTTACTTCGCTTTTATCCACTGGGCTTCGATTGCCGATGTAGGTGTATAGGAGTGATTGGATGGATGTGATTGAAGGTTTGTTGTGTGATGAATGATTCCGAGAGTGATGAGTAAATGAGCTTATATGGAACGACCAATGAATGAGGTTGAAACGAGGATAGTGAGTTAGGATGAGAATGTTTGAGGAGTACTGATTATTTGATTAATCTGATGAGTGAATGTTTATAGGGATCGTGCTACTCTATTTGATGGGATATAGCGTGATGTTATGTATGTATGATATGATTTTAGCACGATATTTTTTTACATATCTGAGAGATCAGCGTACAGTTGTTTTACCTGTGACTTTATTCCAGTACGAATCTTTAGTATATTAAAATAACGATTGCGCTAATATCTAATTAGTGGTAGAATCCTGCCATAATTTTCAACTCAACAAATTAGTAGGACGTTCTAAATACTTTTGCAATAGAAATTGAGATAATATTTTTTGTTTGCTACCTGATACTAAAAACAAAGGTCATATGTATTATATAAACTCATAATTTGTATTTGACAGAACATAGCTATTTAATTACTAATAAATAAGAAAAAATTGTACAATTTTTTCCAACACTTGTCAAAGTTCCACAAAAAATTACAGCACATTTGAATCAAATTATCAGGTCATCATCAAACGGTTGGTCAGTTTAGCTCAGTTCCACATCGCAATTGACAATTTGTCTTTGTGTGATTTAATTATTGTGCGATCTGGGAGCTGTACACAAGTTTTGTTACTTAGGTGACTATTGATATAAATTGTATTTTATGTGTCACTTGGCACTTTTATAAGTTCAGATAAATCAGACATTATGACTAACTGAACTGAACAAACTGATGCATCTATTTAGATAGATTATCTCTGAATTATTAAAGTGGGTAAACTAAATCAACTAATTACAGTAGATTCCGGTTAATTAAGATACATCTAGACTTGACCTCTTTGACCCAATTATGTGGCTGTCCTAAATATTTGAAGTTCCACATAAAATTAAGATATTCATAAATCAGTAAAAATATAAAATTAAAATAAATTCTGAAATTAAAAATATGAACTATATAAATGCTTTATGGGTTTCCGCAAAAATTCTTACACTTTTGATACACTTTGATCTTATATTCATTATCCAAATTAAACAATATAGCATCCTAAGTATGGGAAGAAAATTCCTAGTACTTTCTCAACTGAGTTGTTTTCTTTATCCAAATAAGAGGCTGTCCCGATTAATCGGTCACTCAGTTAAAAGAAAACGACTGTAAAAAAATATCAAGTTTAATAAATATAAGTTAAATGGTGAATCGAATAATGAATATCATTACGCTTTGATTTGTGTTATAGTATTTTACAATACTAGCACGGTAAACCGTTTTTATTACTGAAATGAGGAATTGACTGGCAATATTATATTCGTTACTCATTTGTTAACTAATTAAAAAATTGTAATTAAATCCAATCAGTTACAACTGTTGTATCAAAAATTATTTTAAATATCTCGTAAGCATTACTGTGGCAATACTCCTTGTTTACTAACTTGACAGCTGACCTGTAAAAAATTTATTAATTAGTAGCTCGTAAAGATTCATTTTCAAAGTGAATAAATGGTCTGAATAAATAACGTTGTTACAATACCTGGACTGTAAGTTTGCCATTAATGACAAAATTTAAACACATGGCGTATTCCATTTGCCATTTGGATCAGATCTAACTTACATTTACTGCACCAGATCACTTATTTATTTCGCTGGACTATTTCGCTGACCTTATTTCCTGTACTAGAATTATTGATTCTAATTTACTTTGAAGTAATTCAAACCAATAAGTGCATCAGAATGCTTAATTCAGTTCATTTAATCATGTGTCAAATTTATCTGAACTGATTTAAATGAATAAAGTGTCAAATGGAATACAGCTATAGTAGAAAATTTTATTGCACAGTTAGTTTCCATGGTTATATCAGGACTATAATAGTTTCGTACCATCCACCGTGGACAGAAAGTAAATATTATAGATCAATGTCTTGTTTATTATGACGGCCATTAGACAGCTGTTAATTTTGAAACCTATTTTTCCTATTCTTCTGTTTATGCAGGTATTGTAAAAAATAGCTTAAAACCTCGAACTGTAAGTTTATGTTGCGAATGTTTAGGAAATCTCAACCCTACGAACCTTAATATCTCAAACTACATTCTTGATCTACAAATTATTACTTACAGTTCATGGTACATAATATACTATTACAAATGAGTAACAAATAAAATTATAAACCATATCAACATCATCAACAAATATGTTGTTTAATTATCAACAGTTAATATTGATATAACT
Source organism: Pterostichus madidus (assembly GCA_911728475.2). NCBI lineage: Eukaryota > Metazoa > Arthropoda > Insecta > Coleoptera > Carabidae > Pterostichus > Pterostichus madidus. Next base: position 6,376,763 of record OU452308.1, on the reverse strand, counting down.
TATAGAATAGGAACACAGGATTATACCTATGTTCTTCTAGTATACATATTTGTTGAACAATAAATTAGAAGATTAAGACAAGATTTATTGTATTGTAAACACTTTCATAAAGCTAGTATTACATTAAACTATCTTTACCTACATTTCCGTTCGTAAACCACCATCATAACTTTCTTCTTCACCTCTTAACACCTTCTAAATCATAACATTCTTCATTTCTCTTCTTTGTCCTCTAACATCATCTCCTCATTGCAATTCCCAGTCCGGTTCTGACCGTCTCAACTTCGTCTTAGCCGGCGGTCGCGCGCACGGGAGGTCCTCTCCGAGGCAGCGAGGCTGGTCTCAGGTCTTCGTCTCCGGCTCTGCGGTCTCCCATTCGTCCGGCAGCGGCACAACACACAGAGTGGAGGTAATGGCGGTACAACGGCCAAGGTCACGCCGAAAGGAATTGGGCTGCAATCACGCGATCTGATCGGAGATTAAGTTATTTATGTGCCATGGCGGCATGAATATTTATACAGTGTTTTCGCACCGATACATATGAGAGTGAAAACAGGGAAATTATGATTCTTAGATGTGTTAATAGCGGAAGATATAAGATTCTATGGAGTCATCAGTCAACTACTTGTAATAATTGTGGTAATAAATTAGATTCACCAACAAGAGATGCCTCCTTTACTTCAACTTAACAAAAATAGATTTCGTTCAAGGGATTCAAATATATCTATTAATATGATTGTATAATCAAGGGAACAATAACCAGTTAAAAAAATTATTCCTAACAAATATTTGATATTTGGTAGTTTTAGCGAACGTTGCCAATAGCAACTACCTATATAACTATTTTAGTGGTCGTAGATAATAGTCAACAAAAAACAAATTAGTATTGTACAAAACAAATGACCTTCATGCATCGAATTGTGTACGTAAATGTTAACCTTTTGGACAGTTGCATAAAATAAATGTCATACGACCATGATAGAAAGTAGACTTTTCTGCATTTCTTTCAAGTATGGAAAATTGGAATTTATTGCCAATATGTCTAGAAAGTACTACTTTCCGGAAGGGTTGCAGAATGTGAGGTTTTGCTGATTGAGTAGATTAAAGTGTAAATTATTATTATTATTATTAAATTTAGGAAGAGCCGAGGATAAAATCCTATAAGCTCTGATACATAAAAAAGTAAAAGAATACATTACATTGTGCGTACAAATTAATATAACAGTAGAAAACATATAAAACAAATAACAGAACAATAAAATATAGTGACTTTTATTTCGACTGTGTGGTAATATAATGAAAGCAGCCGAGCATGAACAAAACAAAATAAACTTAATTAATAAGTAAAGATGGCGACAACTGAAGAGCGTGTAGAATGTAAATAAAAGACTCGTCACAATTTGCACTTGTAAATACAGACCATAAACAAACACTACACTGAATCACTGTGTGAATAAGAATTTGTCTATTTCATTTTTAAATGTGTTGATTGACGACGCGCACACTGCCATTTCAGGTAAAGAGTTCCATTGGTGAAAAACACGGTTCATAATAATAAATATAGTCTATTGAAGATGGTGTGTCAGGAAGAGAAATCTGACGAGTGAATGTTTTGTGAATGTTTCAGGGATTCGTGCTATCCTATTTGATAGGATATAGCATTTTATGTATGTATAGTATCCAGAGACAAATAAAAACTGTCAACATTTTCAAGTAAATTTCAAAACTGAAAAACTTTCAAAAATGATTTTTAGATTCTTTTTGTGTGTGCTTCACGAGCAGAAAGTGTTTTTGCCCCTCTTGCATGGTTGTTGCTTTCGACTGCGCCTCGATTAACAATATTTATGCGCGAGCGGCAATAGACTACTTTCTGCTCTAGACACAAAAATAACTATTTTTACGACCTTGTCAGTATTTTTATTCATTACTAAAGCAGATCTCGGTAAGTGATATAATTATGCGCGCGAAGGACAGTTAACAGTTGTCAAATCGCGGCCCCAAAGATGTTACTAGATGTAGAGCCAAAGGAGTAATTTTAATATGGTGAAAATTGTTTGTCGATTGTGAGAATCGCACTCTGTTTCTGAAATCCTCAGTCTGACTCGGTACCACTGAACCACCTACCCCGTATCTAAATATTTAATTTATTTCTATACATTTTACTTTCTGAAAGAGTTAGTGAAAAAAATTATATGTTTACCTCGTAAAGAAAATGTCATTCTCGCCTCAGACGCTTTATTCTCTCGCCTTTGGCTTGGAAAATGAAACAGAATCTTCAGTAAGAAATGTTTCCTGAAAATAACGATTACTTCTAATTGGAAAAATTTTCTCCACCCAAATGTCAGCTCAGATACTGTCTACAATAGGCGTATTCCATTTGCCATTTGGATCAGATCTAACTTACATTTACTGAACCAAATCACTTATTTATTTCGCTAGATTACTTCACTGACTTTATTTCCAGTACTAGAATTACTTATTTTAATTTATGTTGAAGTAATTCACCCCAATAAACGCATCAGTTTGCTTAATTCAGTTCATTTCGTCATGTTGTCTAATTTATCTGAACTGATTTAAATGAACCAAGTGGCAAATGGAATACAGCTATTAAAGTGTAACGTTTAGAAATAACTTAATAATATATTTATTCGATTTCTATACCTTTGTAGTGACTGCATGAATGCACGAATTAGAATTCACCACGAATCAATCTGATTGATTATCTCATTTACCCGAATGACTTCGACTTCTACCTGTGCTTATTCACTTGTCGGTAGTTAATAACTTCATCAGTTGTGGAAGACGTAAGGCCATGTCCATCACTCGTTCTCGGCGGGTTTTTATTAGCATTGCCCCGCATGATCGGCGGCAGCGTTTGTACCTCGAGCGCTATTAATCCGTGCCAGGCCGTGCAGTGCTCCGGCGCCGCGCCGTGCTGCGGAGATGATGTGTTAATTCCTCGCGTTGTCAGTTTTACAAGTGAGTAATTAACACCGTCCATTGCTGGAGACAAGTGCATTAGTTAGCGAGTGAAGCAAACACCAACATTGAAGAAATGAACAAACGAAGATTTTTGATATTTTGTTTTGGGTAAGCTAAATATAACAAATATCACGTCATTGGGATATTCTACTACTAAGAGATGGCATTGATCACGATATGTTATACTTGAGACAAAGGTATACTTTCAGCTAGACATAAAATTTTAATAAAAATATTTAAAAAATTACATTTAACCGATTGTCAATTGTTTTTACAAAAGTTATACGAATTATACCAAGTTTATTTAAACTTTTGGTCGGGAAAGTACTGTAGTGACCACGGTAGATTTTTTCTAAAATAATTCGGAAACATTTAACGTCGGATAATACACGTAAAATAAAAGTACACCATTACGACTTTTATCCTATAGCATTATGGTAAGTGATATATTTATGCGCGTGAAGTACGGTTCATCATCAATAATTATCTGCTTGATGCTGGTTCTAAATGCCTTCTCCAATTTCTTCTGTTTATAGTCAGTCTCTTTATTTCAACAAAACTTCTTCCTTTTTTCAGGTCGTCTATCATCTTCCTCCTCCTTCTGCCTCTTTTATCTTCTCCTTGTACTGCCCCTTCTATTATGTTCTTCATTAGTGTTCCTTTTCAATGTATGTTCCAACCACATTCTCTTCTTTTCAAAATAGTCGCATACAGTTTCCTTCTTTCTCCTACTCTTTCCAATACATGTTCGTTACTAAATGCGGTTATCGCCCGTCAAATACGGTCTTTAAAGATATTAGTAGAAGAGGAGCCACAAAGGTAATTATAGCATTGTAAAAATTGTCAAGTTCTTCTAAAAGTTCAGTATTTCTGAATAATGTCATCATCATGATGTTGGCAAAATTGATGACGTTAATAAACTGTATGCAATCCGTATATCGTGATGCGACCCCAATGACATTATAGTAATTTTTGTTTCACTATGTTATAGTTCTTTTAAATGTATATTGGTAACAATGAAATGTCATTTTATTTTTAAATGTTTATTGCTAAGCTGTTTATGTTCCTTTTGTTTGTTAGTTGAATTCTCTTTTTTTTTATCGTACACAGAAAAAAATTAGTGATTGCGGGGGATAAATAAAGCCTTGTTATCTCTGAAATAATTTAAAAGCTATCTATATCCCAAGTATCTTCCAGCAGTACACAAATTTTTGAAAGCAATTTTATTATTTATTTACTAATTTAGAGCCGAAATATGTAGCTCCTAATAAAATTATTTCCCCAATAAAGAAAAAATATCGCATTGAAACTATATTTTTCCTACAACTGTGCGATTTCTTTGTTATTACGTAACTATAATTGCCTTGGTTACGTATGGAAAGTAGATGAATGCAGACCAAGTGCGTTTCCGAAAGCAAAGAAACACTAGTGCGGAAAGTGCTTCATTACGTAACTGTCAAAAGAATATTGTTTTGACAGCGATTTAAATTTCGCGCCGAGCGCGGAATTCATATTTTGACCACAGACGCTTATGGACGAAGAAGATACGGTGAAACAGCGCTAGTAAATATGCAGTAGTATATTTTGACGTTTATAAACGTAACCTTAATTTGCAGTATATCTAATCTGTAGACAATTAATAAAAAGAACCGAACAAAGTAAAATATATCGATAAATGGTTTTATTTAAAGAGTAAGTGAAATACTTCATATTTATTGTTTGTGTATATTATTAATACAGTTGTTACAGTTGCTTATATTGACATAATGTAAAATGGAAACATTTGTATTGTATAAAGAAACATTGATTTCATCCGTACCTGTTCAAATTATTAACAGTAATATTATTGACAACAATTTTGGAGGTTTAGGAATAGATGCAACATAGCATGATCCGGAGCTTCAATTATCTTTGGAGGTGTTAATGATAAAGAAGAATCACTCACTGTACTATTCCAATCAAGATGATTTTGAAGAAATTATTTTGACGTTAGTGAAATATTTTTAAATAACGTAGAACAATGTGCAAGCAATCAACAAACAAACCATAGCAACGCCGTAAAACATCGTTCTCATGTAATATGATTAAAATTTTATAAATTTTATAAATTTTAATAATATTTTAGTGATTTACTAAATCGCACAGTTGTAGGAAAAATGTTGTTTATAACACGTGCCGAAAAAGGTTACATGCTCGTGCAGATTTCCGCACTCGGCAAGCCTCGTGCGTTAAATTCTGCACTTGCACGTAACGAGCCTTTTTCGGCACTTGTTATAAAAATAATTATTAAATTATTAAATTAACTAAACTGTAAATTTGTTGAGCTTTTTTTTTAGAAAAATAATTTCATTAGGTATTTAAATATCTCTACCTTAAATGTAATTTATATTAGTAACAAGTGCTTATATTCATACTTATAACCGAAAATTAAACAAACTCAAAGTCCGCCAGCATAAATATGTTTGTGCACGTGATACAAGTAGCGTCTGCGAAGTCACTTGATATGACGTCATTCCCTACTAGTACACATAGTTCACCAATAGAATACGTTTCAAAATGTAATCATTCTGACTTTTATATACTAGTCTAGTAACTTGTGCACAGAATATGTGTTCGGTAGTATAAGGTGCTTTTTCAGTAATGGTTGCGAATATCTTGAAAACACTGTAGCTATACATTCTCCTAAAATGATTAAGAATTTTACCTGAAAAACCTTTTTCGGAAAATCAGCCTTGAATTCTAAAGTGAGTCATTTGAGTGGAACACAATGCCTCTGTAGAATATTAAATACTTTCTCTAGTTTATGAATATATTTGCTACTCTGCATAACAGGAACTTATGATGGAATTTTATGATAAATCTATAAGTTTATAGATCTGTAAATATGTAAATAATAAACAAAATCACATCAATATTTGTTGATATGTAGAAAATATTTCTTAAAGTGCGTATTTAATTTACCTTTTGAATCAGATATAACTTACACTTATTATTTATTTCACTATATTACGTCGTTCACTTTATTTAATATAATAATATAATATAATAATGCCTCCCAATAAATGTATTAGTTTGCTGTGTTCAGTTCATTTATTCGTGTTACCTAATTTATCTAACTGATTTAAGTGAACCAAGTGGCAAATGGGATACAGCTAAAGTTATAAGTTTTGTTCATCATTTACAGATTTATGAAGCTATAAAAGTAGGGAAACAGTGAGAGTTCTGGACCATATTTCAAAATGGCGGCCGGGTGATGGTGTGGTGACGGCTGGTGGCATGGTAGGGGGCGTGGCTAGGGTGACGGCTGGTGACGGCTGGTGGCTTGGCAGGGGGCGTGGCTAGGGTGACGGCTGGTGACGGCTGGTGGCAGGGGGGCGGCTGGCGACGGCTGGTGGCTAGGGGGGCGGCTGGTGACGGCTGGTGACGGCTGGTGGCAGGGGGGCGGCTGGCGACGGCTGGTGGCTAGGGGGGCGGCTGGTGACGGCTGGTGACGGTTGGCGGCGTGGCGGTGGCTAGGGGGCGGCGAGGGTGACGGTTGGCGACGGTTGGCGGCGTGGCGGTGGCGTGGCGGCGGCGGCGTGTTGGTATGAGTCATCACTGCGGGGTGGCTGACGTCATTGCACGTGCTAAGATCTGCGACTTAGCTTGGGGTGACAGACACCTGGTCCATGCAACCGTTGCGTGTATGAGTCACACTTGCAGTTGGCACGCGTCAGTGTTATTGACCTTAGCCGAGCACATGCAGCGCTCGAGTTGTTGAACAAGATTTTTGACCTACGACAAACACGTGCATGCGCATCGGGTCAGACTCTAGATTTACGTTATGTTTACAAGTTCGTTACAGATTGATGGTGGGGAGGGAATGATTTTGTATAAATGTGTGTGTAAAACCTTATAGAAGAACAGTTGAATTTTAAATTTTCATACTTAACATCATCATCATCATGAGCCTTCTGCAAAAACTCAATAAAGTTGCAAAAGTAAAAGAAATTTTACCATTATCCAACCTAGAAGTTGGGAAAAAGTACAAAATTGTAAAAGTATACAAGAGCACTACATCATTTGGTGAGCGAGTTGTCTTGGAACTACCGCAAAATCGTATATATTTGGGGGCTCGATTCAACGCTCTCGATGACGATGAGATAGCCAGCTTGAATGACAAGGCTTCTGCAGGAGGACTATCAATCATTTCAAGGGGGAAAACTGGCAAGACAGTGAACGTGGAATTTAGTGAAAAATGAGTGTTAAAGAAAATTATCACAAACAACTTGATCTGTATTTGAAAAATATTAAAATATTATCGCATGACATTGATATGTATTATATAACAATAAAAATGCAAAATTTGAGTATTAATGATAAAGTGAAACATGGTAGTTCGATTCAATGACACAGTCCAAATACATCACCTTATAAAGTGGCGCTTCGCTTATCAGATGGCCCGGCGAAGCAATTGGGAGCAGTATGCGAGAGATCGAGCAAGATTTAAAAATAAGATAGATAAGTTTTATTCGCCTATAATTACACCTGTATTAGAAGCCAAAATGTATGCATAGTTTATAAATATATTGTACTTTATAAAAATAATAAATATGTATTAAACTTCTATGATATTTTATTTATTCTAACCTTATTGCAGCAGCAGCACACATGCAGGTAGTTTGTAGCTATTGGTTGAATATGACATCATTGTACCCCTATAAAAGGGGTAATTTCAAAATTGTTCGATCAGTTATCAGTTGTGATGGAGTTCGATGAAGCAGAGTGGTTAGTGGGCCAAGATCTAAGCTGGCTAGAATGTGTGAGTGAAACCAATTTACAAACGATATTTTGGGCCATGGAGACGGACGGGGTATCAAGTGCATCCCCGCCAACACCGAAATCTCTAGCGACGCCGATGCCTGATCCAACACCAACACCTGAGTCGACGACGACGATGCCTGAGCCGACGCCTAAGTCGATGCCTGCACCTGAGCCGATGCCAATACCGAGGTCAGAACCTTTAACAACGCTGACGTCAGCACCTGCACCACCACCACGATCTGTACCAACTTCACCACAGCTACATCGGCGACCCAGCCCGGAATTGTTACAAAATTTGGAACTGTTTTTTTGCTCGTGTAAATTATGTGCTGTTGTACGAGAACATTTACAATCAATTTTTAATTAAATGTGTCTGTGTTTATGTGTTAGAATACGTAAGTACAAACTATCTGTATATGTTATTGTTTTTAATAAATTAAAGTTCAAATAAATGTTTCTATTTTTTACCTATACTTCTTCCAACCTCATAGATATGAATAAAAATTCCAGATTAAAGTAAAATATTTTTATTTTCATTAAAATTATACATTCTTAAAATTAAATTACATAGCATTCTTAAAATTAACATTGTGAACAGTTTTTTATCATTGGAATTGGACCCTCCACTTGATCCACACCCACACTCACATGTTTGAAGCAGCATCGATATTTTTGAAATTCGGCATCATCTTGCCAGGATCTAGGAAATCTGCCCCATAAATTTTCGATTTCACGTGCAGCAAACACCATGACAAATTCCATTGGTAGAGTAGCGATTTCTTCATCCAGCATGAAAGACAGTAGACCTTCCTTGTAAAATAATTGCAATGACTTATATCTTGTAAAGCGCTCTTGAAACCAATCTTTTAATGCATATGCATTCCGTATAGCGCAGTGTTTAACGTGAAACTTGCAATAATCTAAATTAGGATTACTTAGATCTTTTAGAGCAGGACAGTTTAAGTTCTCAATATTTATAATATTAATATTTATTCTTGAGCTTATAATATTTTTAAGCCAGCATACTTTTTCTAACCCTTTGACATAAATTTTGTCAACGCTGGGTGATAACATGGAGTTAACAGTATGTGACAGATTTTCGTATGGTATATCACCAAAGTTCCACTCTAAATTATGATGATTTTTAGTTAACCATATCACACTTTGTTTACTTTTATAATCCAATTCAGCACGCGGAAAAGGCGGTGCAAACATTTCATACTGACTTGTTCCAGTTGCAAGATTTATGACGGCAATTTCTTTAAGAATAAATGTTTGAACATTATCTCTAAAAATTTTAAAACCTTGTATATCAACAATAACAGTATTCATTTTGAGCGAATAATGATAAGTAATGAGTGCCGTGAGCAGTGACGAATCTTTTATATGCATGCTCAGCCAATCACATGCCTCGCATTATTCGTTACACCAAAAGCACTTATAAATGGGTGGTGGGGGTCCATCTATGTGGATGCGCCCCAAATTATAATGTTTATAACATGGTAAATTTTTACCAATTTCTGAATTTTCTTTAAATTTCGATGGAAGTTTGTTGAACATGAGCTCTAATTCTTTTCCCTCAAAATTTTGCATAATTTCAATAAAAGTACGATCATTTAATTTACCCGCTTTGTAAGCTTTGATGAACCAATCACCTATGTTGTTCATGGTGACAGTAATCTCTGTCGAGTGACATTGCTTTTATACACACATTATTCTATATTAGTTTTATCTATCCAGCTGTTGTACGTGTTATTTAGACCAAGCCATTTTATGTAAACTTGATTACCTTTTCGTTTAAGAATTTTTTCCACCAAATACACATCAGAATATTTCACATTTTGCAATTCATGCTCATAAAATCCACCCTGAATAAGTTGACCAGAATAATCTTTAAGAATATATGTAGCTGGATTTGTTAATTTTACTTGATCTATAGTAAATATTTCATTAGACCAATTTGGCGTATATCCCTTTACGAATGCACTCCGATATTTACTAATTCGCACAAAATCACCTACTTTAAATTTTGCAATTCCAGCTATTTTTATATTACTGTAAACAGTATCAAGTAGAAGCTTTTCTTTACTTTTATTAACATCTCTCGGTTTCATATTAATTGTTCTGTGTTTTGTCGCATTATATGAGTCAGTAAGTTCAGGTAATAAATTAAGCCATTTATATGACCCCTGTAAACTAAAACGTTTCCACATTGCATTCTTTAAAGTTCTATTCACTCTCTCCACAATACTGGCCTTTTTATTACTGAAACTTGAATAATGATTGATATTGTGTTTTTCCATTAACTGTTTAAAATCTTTATTATAAAATTCTTTTCCCAAATCAGTGTGAATATTTTTAGGAATGCGATAACTTTTATTAAATATATCTTTCATTGCAGTAGTTACATCACGCCCTGACTTATTTTTTATTGCTCGCGTCCATATGAATTTGGAGAATACGTCAATGACAACTAAAATATATTTAAAATTTCTATTTAATCTGGCGTAAGGTATCATTTCCACCAAATCAGCTTGAAATAATTCATCCAAACCCTTAATAATCACCCGTCTTCTTGGGAAATTTACACGCGCAGGCTTATGCAATTCTTCCACAACAGCTTGCTTAATTTTCGACATGATATACAGCTGTTTCTAATATAATTTCCAGATATAAGTTTTGCGGTCTTAAACCTACAGGAAACGGATATATACGCAATGTATCATTACGCGCAACATTTTTATTTTCAATAAGTGAAACGCGTTTAGTTGCATTAATACTATAATTTAATTTATTTTCATGATTAATTCGACATTCAAGTACTCGTCCAGCGCACGGAAATTTATAATGCTTTTTATCAAAACCGTTAATGATATCATAATTTTCACCCTGCAATGTTAAGTTCAGTTGTAAAATAACAATATTTCTCAAATTTTTTAAATATTTATTTATTTCAGATAATAATTCAATTTTAACTTTATCCTTAACATCATCGATATCTCTTTTAAAATTTTTATTTAGTTCCTGAACAGTCGCCTGATGAGTATTTGTAAGAGCAAAAATTTTATTATTGATATACTTTTTAGTTCTATGCAGCTCAATATAACGTCCGAACTTGTCCAGAGTCATAACTGAAATGACATTATTCAATAACATTCGCTTCTTTTAATTCTTCAATTATAGAAATAATCTCATTCTGATGGTTTGAATGACCCGCTTCACGTGATGCAATTAGGAGACGAAGACGATCAACTAATTCGTTAATATTATCCCAATGTACATACTCCACAGCACGATTTTTATTGAATGTTTTTAAATAACTTTTACCAGTAACTGATTTAGAGCTCGGTTTCCGGGGAGCTGAAATCTTTTTTAACTGTGGATCTAGCTTTGGACCAATAACTTGAGTGTATTTTCTCATCTTAGACCCCGATATCTGTTCACTAGCTCTATAGTGGCGCTTATGAGCATTTGTTCGCTTTACAATATCAATATAATTCTTATGATCATCTTTAGTATATCCTGTGGGCTCCTTTTTAAAAAGTAACTCATACAAACCAGTTGTTCCATTATATGTTAAATTATTTATAACAATATCTTTACCAGCTATTTTAATTTCAGAGTCACCAATATAAAATTTATCCGTATCAGGATCATGTCGCACACCATATTTGAAATCAAATGAATCTTTATCATCATTTAACATTTCTTCAATATAATACCTTGGCAATGGGTCATATTGCTCTAAGTATTCCGTGAATGATGGATGTCTCATCAGTTGCTCAATGTCTTCTCTAGACAGTGATGGGCGACTTATATCAGCCCTAGAGAGCGATGTATCCTCACCCGGTTCTGCAAACACTTCATCATCAGCGTCAACATCTTCAGCCCCCTCTGTTCCCGCTACAACACTTGTATCCAAAAATTTTGGTGCTCTCATTCTTTTACTCGTAGGTTGTTCTGCTTCTTCCTCTTCTCTTTCAGCCATTTCTATTTTCGGTTCTTCTTTAATTTCATGTTTCACGTTGACTGTTGATATATTACTAGCAATATCTTTTAAAGATTTGATTATAGGTTTATACGATTTCTCTAACTCTGTTTCTTTTTGCAAAGTACCAAGTTTAAGGTTTCTTAGTTTTCGCTTTACAATATTTCTAGTTTTAATTAGCTCTTGTGTTACACCCTTATTTTTGCCCTCCATTATTTCCAAGTTTAATGAACAGCTAACTGAACTGACCAACTGCTAAACGAACTGATCTGATCAACTGCTTAACAGCTAAACGAACTGATCTGATCAACTGCTAAACGAACTGATCTGATCAACTGCTTAACAGCTAAACGAACTGATCTGATCAACTGCTAAACAAACTGATCTGATCAACTGCTAACTGCTAAATGAACTGATCTGATCAACTGCTAACTGCTAAATGAACTGATCTGATCAACTGCTTAACAGCTAAACGAACTGATCTGATCAACTGCTAACTGTTAAATGAACTGCTCAACAGCTAAACGAACTGATCTGATCAACTGATAGAACAGCTATCACAACTGACCAACTGCTAACTGTTAAATGAACTGCTCAACAGCTAAACGAACTGATCTGATCAAATGCTAACTGCTAAATGAACTGCTTAACAGCTAAACGAACTGATCTGATCAACTGCTAACTGCTAAATGAACTGATCTGATCAACTGCTAACTGCTAAATGAACTGATCTGATCAACTGATAGAACAGCTATCACAACTGACCAACTGCTAAACGAACTGATCTGATCAACTGCTAACTGCTAAATGAACTGATCTGATCAACTGATAATCAGGTAATGTTAATTGATCACCAACTTGGCAGCTGTTCTATTAACTGATGTGTTCACCCAATCACTACTGTCAGCTGACTAAACTTCTTCATTAGTCCCAAGGTATAATATATTGGTCAAATCCCTTCCTGTAACGTCCTTCATTAAGATCACTATCTTTATCGATAACTATAAAATCATACTTATTGTGCCAGCAACTAGAACACATATTTTTAAACGCTTCGTATGACATGTCAGTATTTACATGATCCATATAAACATGTTTTAAATTTAATTCATCCTGTTTAAACAATATTAAGAAATTTACATTATCTCTTATGAGATGCTTAGGAATTCGAGTATAAGTTTGACATATATAGAAACAGTCTATAGCTTTATGACGTCCCATACTGAAATATTCACGAATTATATCTTGTTTATCGCAGGCGACATCATCGAAAATAAATATAGAATTATATTTTGCTTCAGCGGGTTTTTTAATTTGAACATTGTCATTGTATGCAAAATAACCTAATTCTTTAATAGGTTCTAATAATTTTTTCAAGTATACATACTTCGGTTGAAATAAAGATTTTGAATAAATATAGATATTTTGAAAGCGTAACCCGTTCTCATGTTCTAACAATGCAATCATTACGTTTGTTTTACCGCATCCAGACGGTCCGGCTATTATACATCTGACTGTACTTGGTAATAATGCACTATGGCGCCGATATTTATTGCTCTTTTCGAAATCATAATTTTTAACGTCAAGTTTATTATTTTGTTTGACAAACTGCATGTTGTATAAAATTAATTCAGGAACGTACACGAGCGCAGTTCATCACCAACTGTGAACGTGTTCAGACGTGTCTCGTTTAAATAGTCGTGATAATGATGAAAGTATCGAAGAATCGTAGCCTAACTTTTCGCGATGTTGTAAATCGTGTAAATAAAGCTATAAAATCAAGTAATAATTCTTCCGACTTAAATAAATCAGCAAAAATTGCGCTACGTACAGTGAAAAGAATTAAACGCAACATTAAAAATCCGCGAGTGATAGCTGTGCCTAAAAAAGGGGGATTTCTACCATTAATTCCAATTTTTGCCGGGCTGAGCGCTCTGGGCGCACTTGGAGGTGGCGCTGCCGGCATCGCCAAGGCTGTCATCGATGCTCGAGCTGCAGCCGAACAATTAAAAGAAAGTGAGCGTCATAATAAATTAATGGAAGCCGTTGCCATGGGAAAAGGGTTATATTTAAAACCATACAGAAAAGGACTTGGACTTTACGTGAAGTCGTCGTCGTCAAAAAACTATCAATAACTTTACCAGCTCGAGCGCTAACTAATATTGACCTGAATAAGTACGTAAAATTATTACATATTCCATATTTTAGGGGGGTTTTTATGAGAAATAAGTTACCTAAAAAAATTAACCTCAATGAATGTGGAATTGTAAATCTGGATTCTAACAATGGACCTGGAACTCATTGGGTTGCATACAAGAAACGTAATAATCTGGTAATATATTTTGACAGTTTTGGTGACTTACAACCTCCAAAAGAACTAATTACATATTTTGGAAATAATTCTAGAATACACTACAACCACGATGCATATCAATCTTATAACAGTGCTGAATGCGGGCACTTGTGTTTATCATTTCTGCAAGCGTGAAAATTCGTTAGTGTTTGTTTAGCCGTCATGTCATACACATTCACATTGTTTGGTGACAGCTCCATTATTAATAGAGATTTTTATCCGCCGATAACGCTCGATGAAAAATCGGAATATGTTCTTGGTCTAATTAATTTTGAAGTATATAATGCCATACCAAATATTGATAAAAATAATAATAAATTTTATTCAGATAACCAAATTATTGAAATTCCGGAAGGTTCCTACGAAGTAGATGATATAAATAAATATTTGCAGCGAAAAATAAATTCGCAACTAGATATTCAAGCAAACAATAATACGCTTAAGTGTGAGATAAAAAGTAATCATGTTATAAATTTTGAACCAAAGGATTCAATTGGTAGTATATTAGGATTTCAACATCGAAAATTAGCTGCAAATGAATTACATGAATCTGATTACCCAGTATCTATTATTAAAGTAAATGCAATATGCATTGAGTGTAGCATAACTACAAATTCTTATTCTAACAATAAAACTGTTCATATACTGCATGAATTTTTCCCGCGCGTTCCACCTGGATTTAAAATTATAGAAACCCCCAGTCAAGTTATATATTTACCAATCAACACTAGTACAATATCATCCTTAACCCTTAAAATAGTAGATCAAGATGGGAATTTGATCAATTTCAGAGGTGAAGTCGTCACAGTAAGACTACATCTTAAGCGACAAAATGGGGATTAAGTTTAATAATATAAATGGTGTACGGGTGTCTAGTACTCGCATTAGTGTGAAAGCTGTTAGCGAGTTAACACCTGTAAATTATCAGTTCCTGAAATCTCTAGGATTTAAAGTTCAATCTGGATAAACACCGGAAGCGATTTACTGCTATTGTTGTTTGGATAAGGATTAAATATAAAAAATCTAAAAATTTTATTCTTTGTATTCACCATCATCATGAATGCTGATATTCTAAATGTGAGTGAAAAAGCTCTATTTGATGATGCAATTATTCGCGCTGAAAAACATACTCATCAGCCTTATGCTTCTACAACTTTAAATAATAATGATGAAATTCGAATTCCTATCCAGCAACAAGATGTTTATACAGTTCCATGGAATAGTATGCTTTACATTGAAGGTAAACTTCTTACACATGATAACAAAGTTTCTAGTACAGCTAAATTAGTTAACAATGCATTCGCATTTCTATTTAGTTAGATTCGTTATGAAATTGGTGGTGTAGTTATAGATAGAGTAAGAAATCCTGGTTTAACTTCAACTATGAAAGGCTATGCCTCTTATAATACAGATGAAAGTAAACATTTACAAATCGCTGGTTGGTCACCTACAACTGATATTACCAAACAAATTGTTAACAGTAAGGGTAATTTTAATGTAATCATACCGTTAAACATGCTTTTGGGTTTTTGTGAAGATTTTAGAAAGATAATTTTGAATTTACGTCAAGAATTAGTTCTTATACGCAGCAGTTCAGATGTAAATGCAGTTGAAAACAGTTCAGCAAGTGAAAATATGAAGATTGAATTAAGTAAAGTGTATTGGAAGATGCCTCATATATCTGTGGTTGATGCTGAGCGGCTGTCACTGCTACGATTTTTGGAGAAGGGCGTTGACCTGCAAATTGCATTTAGAAGTTGGGAGCTCCATGAATTCGCGTTACTGCCGAAAACACAGCGTCACTCTTGGCCCATCAAGACCGCAACACAGCTGGAGACACCACGTTTCGTCATCGTTGGATTGCAGACAGATCGCAAAAATAAACATGATAAAAATATGAGTAAATTCGATCACTGTAATTTAACAAATATTAAACTTTATTTAAACTCGGAAATTTATCCCTATGACAACTTAAATTTGAATTTTGAAAACAACCAGTGGGCTATGTTATATGAAATGTATGCTCAGTTTCAATTGACTTATTATGAACGTCAGTGCCAGCCCATACTTACACCTCATGAGTTTTCTACTATAGCTCCACTGGCTGTTATAGATTGCAGCTACCAGTCAGAATTGTTAAAATCTGGTAGTGTCGATATAAGATTGGAATTTGAAACGAATTCTAATGTACCTGAGGATACATCTGCTTATTGTTTAATACTGCATGATAGAATAATTAAGTATAATCCACTAACTAGTGCTGTAAGTAGTTTGTAAAAATAATATGTATGATATGTATTATAATTTAATGTTTAATAAAAGATGAAAATATTGTACGTATTTGTTTTCAACCTGTCTTCGTAACCTACAAGCAGGTTATTTCCCAACCTACATAAAACAAGTCGAGACATGTCCGTCACTGCACGTGCTTGATATAGGTCACTGACGCGTGACTCATACACGCAACGGTTGCATTTCGATATAGGTCAATAACACTGACGCGTGCCAACTGCAAGTATGACTCATACACGCAACGGTTGCATGGACCAGGTGTCTGTCACCCCAAGCTAAGTCGCAGATCTTAGCACGTGCAATGACGTCAGCCACCCCGCAGTGATGACTCATACCAACACGCCGCCGCCGCCACGCCACCGCCACGCCGCCAACCGTCGCCAACCGTCACCCTCGCCGCCCCCTAGCCACCAACCGTCACCCTCGCCGCCCCCTAGCCACCAACCGTCACCAGCCGTCACCAGCCGCCCCCCTAGCCACCAGCCGTCGCCAGCCGCCCCCCTGCCACCAGCCGTCACCAGCCGTCACCCTAGCCACGCCCCCTGCCAAGCCACCAGCCGTCACCAGCCGTCACCCTAGCCACGCCCCCTACCATGCCACCAGCCGTCACCACACCATCACCCGGCCGCCATTTTGAAATATGGTCCAGAACTCTCACTGTTTCCCTACTTATAAAACTTATATACACAAAATTCCGGCAGTACGGTGGGGTGGGTAGCGTCACGGAATTCGAATCCGGAGATCCCGAGTTCGAATCCCACTCAAACTACAAATTATAAGAATAACCACTCTGCGGCTCGGTGAGTCCAGAACCTGTACTGTAATTGGGATTTAATTCCTGTTGTACAGAGTAACATAAATAAATAAATAAATAAATAAAAATTCCAGCATTAATCTCAATTATAGTATAACTTATAATGGAATCCAAACTACTCAGACACAATTGCAAATAAGTTGAAATTAGCAAGATATGAACACGCAAATTCTTACTTGGTTCCGTAGTAGACAGACATAAGTTGTGTTCACTGTGCCATGAATGGTTAAAACAAGCATAATTGTTGAATTTTGTCGGCAGTTTAGAAGATTAGATAGTTGACAAGCCTACGAATTAGTTAATTCCAACTTTTGTTAAACAGCGTGAGCTTAGTAATGTGGAATGGGTTGTTCGTCTTTGAAATCTGTAGAAATTTGCGGTAATTAAACTCGCTGACAGCGTGTCAGAGTATTGAACTTTTTCAATTGGGCTCTTGAAACGCGGTCTCCGTAACAGACCGGACGTTTGCGCCGCTATAACAATAACGATTTAATCCGCGAAGAGATCTGCGCTTCGTTAGCCCTCGACTGTAGAGTAGCGCACAGCGTAAAGCTTTGGAACATTTCAAACGAACAGTTTTACGAGCGTTTCGGACGGAATGAACATTGTCCGTCCACGGGCGTTTGATGTTTTTAACCACCGAACGGTGCTGACTTACCGACAAACAAACGTGCCACTGTTGCTAATTTATTTTGTTCTGCCTTCGAAAATAACTTCAGAAGGAGAAAGACTCACTGGGATGCACAGAAACAGATACCTAACTGTTTTAGGATTGTCATGCAAGAAAGTATTTATAAGTTCTTACACGATATTTGTGTTCAGTTATTTTATGACTGCTTAGATCCATGATTACTCTAGAATAGGGGTCGACAACCCCGAAGATTCCGAGATCTATTTTTTTTTTAGATTTGATTAATTTTAGATGCAATTATATTTTCAATATATAAATAACTTTGGAAAAAAGAAGCATAACTACTAAATTTGGATTCCTAAATAAAATATTTCAAGTCTCCGATCTTACATGTTTGTCAAATTGGTTATAATTTAAATTTTTGAATATTTGCCATTGTATGTTTAATATAACGATATTGTAGCTCTTATAGTTCTCGAGATTATAGTTAATGATTAAAATAATGGCATCGAAGTCTAAATAATGTGTTTCTTTAATAAATATCAGTTGGTAACCAAGTTTAAAATATAATATATCATCACTAGATTTAAAATTTGGTTGCAACTTCGTTAAAAAAATTAACGGCAGAAGGAAAATTTAAAATTAAAGGTATGATACCAAGAAATAGGTAAAAGAAACCACTTTTCTTTCGAATTTTCTTACGAATTTTTACTCACATCTCAAAATAATTGGTGATATCGATTTGATTTTGGTGTCAATCAATTTCATGAGGCAAATTATATATATATATATATATATATATATATATATATATATATATATATATATATATATATATATATTTTTTTTTTTTATTTTTTTTTAAATAAGTAAGTTTTTATTAATTTTGTTTCAAAATTAAAAAAATATATATCATGCTTTTGACCTATTACTGGGGCAGACCTCAGTAAGTGATTTTTATCCGCGTGAAGTGCTATTACCAACCGTCAAATCACGGCCCCCAAAGATGATAATGAAGGGAGAGCTACAGGTATCAGTTTAATGTGATGACAATTGTTTGTCGGCTGTGGGCTTTGAACCTGGATTTTCAAATCCACAGGTCGACTTGATACCACTGAGCCACCTATTACATGAAATATGTAGGTATATATATATATATAAAAAAAAAAAATTATTTATAATTTTTTTATTCCATGAAAAATGACTTATTAAATTAAATTTTGTAAGGATGCAGCCTAGCTGGATCATTTTCTGAGGCCAAAAAATATTAGATTGTCAAGTTTCATTAAAATCGTTAGAGCCGATGCTGAGACCTTGGCGATAATGGCGAAAATTGGAACTATGACAATGGTACACTTTTGCTATTAACTTAACAATCAAGTACTTAGAAATAAATGAAAATTAATCATAATAGAACTAATATTTACAAAAAAGAAGGTAATATAACAATAATTAATTAATATTATACTAAATTAATTAATTTCTATTCAGAAAAACCTACACTATTAAAAGAACCTATGAACTATATACCAAAAAGTTAAACAACTAATAGTATTTAAAATACAACTTACAACAACACAAAACTATATTCTATATAAAATTAATAAAAAGGAACATTATTAGCATACACAAAATAAAAGAAAAAACAAAGAAATACAAGTGACAGCAATGGTAATTTTATGGAGAATAACTGAAAGTGTACCTTTGTCTCAAGTTTGTCTTGTCGTGATCACCGCTATCTCTTAGAAGTTGAATATCACATTTAAAGTATAGGATTTAGTATCTAAAATTTAGTTTAATTCAGACAGAAAGATCTGCAATTTCAGATTTAGCCACATAAACTATTAGCTAGCATTTAAACATTATCTTTGTCTACGAATAACATCTGTTGATACTGTAACTTCAATTTAAATAAGTACAATTTTATGCAAAATTATTCTGCAGTTTTTTCTTGCTTTGAGTCTAGTAGTACTTAAAACTCCACAGTACACACTGTACAATTCTAAACGCTTGTTGTTTCTTTTCCCGCACATTTATATTTCTAGTTTAGCAAGCCTCATCTTCAACCCGACATCCGTACGTTCCTCTCAGATCTTGTCGTCCTTGTTCTGGAAAATGAAATGTAATATCTTGCGGTGCGTCCATCTGTCTAGCACAGAAGTTTCCTTGTGTAGGCAAAGCAGCGCTTTTGTTCCTTTGAGTTGAATTTGTAGCCGCTGTCGCTGTCGTCGCATTGAGCGATATTATTTCGTCCGTCGACTTCGTAGTTCTGCAGAGCCGGAACTGCAACCATTCTTAAGATTCGTCTATATTAAGTTGTTATGGAAAAATTGCATAATTGTGTGAATGGTATTATGTGGAGTTTCTACCGTGAGAATCACGGAATACAGTTCAACTAACTGCAAATGTTTGCTTTTTGAAGCTTGTTAGCAAATGCTTCAAAAGTAGTTATGAAACTATTGTTAAACAAATAGTAAATATATCGTCACGCCTTTTGCACATTATGCGTATATTATATTTGTTTACTGACAAAGTTACACAACATGATATTAATTATAATTATAGTATACGAGATCTATAGTGTATAGTGAATAGTTCTAATAACTAGAACGCAGTTTGTAAATTGTAGTCAGCGGAGATTCGTATTCTCGGATTTACTCTTATGAAACAATATCGCTAACCATAAAATAAATTATTTATTTATTTATTACGCTGCACAACAGAAAATTAATCCTAAATACAGTACAAATAATTTATATCGTTTGAGAAGAAAAAGATTTTTGTCCGCATATTCTATCTGATTTTAAAATAAGAATGTACTCATAGTGGCGAAAATTGGAACTATGACAAAGATATAGTTTGCTACTAACCTAATAACTAAGTAAATAAAAGTTTACGCTATATCCCAACAAATGGGGTAGCATGAACCCTAAAATCACTCATAAAACATTCATTCATCACAGTCATCAAACAATCAGCCCTCGTCAAACATTATGATCCAAACACACCAGCCTCACTTCAACCACATTCATAGATCACTCCATATAAACTCATTCATTTATTACACTCGAAATCATTTATTACACCACAAACCTTCAATCATATCAATTCTATTCACTTACCATTCATTTTCTTTCTTCAACGTACGTAACATATGCATAAAACATCTCAAATTACTCAAGTTTACTCCTAACAACGAATCTAATAACAAAACTAACAACGAATCTACAAAGATTAGAAAAGATGAAAGCGATAGTCTGCACTTGCAAAAGTCCACACAATGCAGTAACTGAAAATGAAATAAAAAGATAAGAAAGGGAGGGAAAGCCGCTCTGGGCTAATATTTATTTCTTAAGAATATTTAGTTTTTTTTTATTATAAAGCCCTATCACGCCTTTTATCCATTACTGAGTGTGTAGCACTCTGCCATAGCCACAAAAGTAATTTTAATGTGATGAAAATTGTATGTCGATTGTGGGAATCGAACCGGGGTTCTCAAATCAACAGATCGACTTGATACCACTGAGCCATCTACTCCATTAATAAAAAGATCGATAAAATAAATAAATCATACATTTTTCATAATGTTCATAAATAAATAAATAAATAAATAAAATAAAAATATATCATCACGCCTTCTACTCTTTACTGGGTGTGGCACTCTGCCGAAGCAGATCTCGGTAGGTAGTGTCGCCCTGCGCTTGTGTTTGAAGGTGAATTTCACACAATTTCAGTTAAGCACTCTACGTAAGAACTGAAAACGAATTAAAAGATAAGAAAGGAAGGGAGTGTCACTCTACGCTTGTTTTTGAAAGTGAATTGCACACAATTGCAGTTAAAGAAGGTAATAAAATTATAATTACTAATATGTATTATGGTAAAAGAATAAATTTCTACTAAGAAAAACCTAACTTATGAACTATATACTTAATTTATATCTAACTATTAAAAGATAAATGAAACTAATATTAAAACTTCAACTAAAAACAACACAGAACTATAATCTACATAGATTAATAAAAAAAAACACTACTAGCAAAGACAAAATAAAATAAAAAAAAAACTAAGAAATAAAAGTGACAGCAATTGTAAGCTTGCAGATCAACTGAAAGTGTACCTTTGTCTCAAGTTTGACATATCGTGATCAAAGCCATCTCTTAGTAATATCCCAATTGTAAGCAATATTTTTTAAAGAACTCTTTAGATTTAGTTATATTATCAGCTGAAAAGTATTTTTTACCTAGACCAAAATAGTTGTTTATGTAATAAGACCGGTAAATGGTGTTTTAAGGTCGAAGGTCAAAGAACCCGTTGTATATACATCCCTATTACGACGGATTTAATATCATACTTACTATGCTGAGGTAGAAAAAGTTCTTTTTCTACGTTCATGCTAAAAGAGAGGCATTTTGTACTCATTTTCAGAGCAAAATGTGGTTTCTTTTTGCACGGAGTGCAATAAAACTTTTTTTTGCACGTTGCCATTAGTAACTTAAAATAGAGTATGCAAATCGCGGTAAAGTATCTTCTATTACGCTCATGTGTTTTGCAACATTCATCTACGGTTCATGCTGCTAGCTTCCACTCCTGCAATAAAGTGACACTTTTCACACTAGTTGCATAAATAACTACCTAAGTATATACTGCCTTTCATTCCATTCTTCTTGTGGGACAAGTAATTACGAGTTGTAAAATCACAACATCCACTAATGTTAGTGAAGAAAACATTACAGAAAAAATATTAATATTGTTGGATTACCAGGAAATCTGGAATTATCAGACAACAAAATATTTTGGATATTTTTCCCGATATCATACTTGTGAAATAATTACGCTACCGCTAGGAATGATTAATTTCTGTGGTAATGAATTAAAGAAATAGAAATAAAAATGGTGAAGAACTTTAGTCGAGAAGTTTGTAAAACAGCAGAAAAAGTTGTTAATTGAAATATGAATGTTTCCAAATCCTCTCAAGACTCCATTAGTCCCAGATACGAAAAGTTTAAATGTATAATTTGAAGTATTAATTATAGTTTGAAACACTTGAAACTATTTGCAAGTGCAGAATCGCGAACATCTAAAAATAAATATCTTCCAGCGTTGGCGACGACGGCGCTCCTAGCGCTGAGAGCAAGAACTCCTTGCAATTTATTTCGCAGATGTCAGTGTCATGCAGAGGACAAAGTTTTACTAGTAACTTTGGTGTTGTTTAACCGACCATCGCTTCCAATGTCTTCTAATGGAAAATTAAGACAGATTGCCCATCATTAAAGTTCTTAGCGCTCTACACTAACTTACCAAGTCATTACTAAACGCTTACACTTCAGTTAGTATGCAAATAAGAAGATCATTCATTCTTTTAATCGCTGAAATCTCACCAATGACCAACACTTCTAACTTACTCGGTTTATTTTGCCTTCTACCAAACTATTTTCCTTAGGAAACGTTATGATCACTCAATTTATTTATATGCACAAGAACTTAATCTCAATGGAGTTATACAATTGACGTCATGCCAGAGAGAGATGGAAGGGAAATAAAGAGATATCTCGCACTAGTGAGAAAGTTAGTTGACAGACCACGACTCAGGAGATCTATTCCAATTCTTAGTGACTGCTTGGCGACTAGTTTCAGTCGCTAAGTCAATGACGTCACGGTGCAATTAATATCAAAGGGATTTTAATTTCTTTCGTTGGTATTAATCGGAACCACGGAGTATTTTGTGTTGGTACTTATAATTTCTGACAGCCACTTGTTGATATTTGTTTTTCTTTGTTAAACTCAAATTTTTGTATGTTGTTTATTATATAACTCGAAATTTGAAGCAATTTATTACTTGTAATTTAGCATAATTATTGCAAAATTTATAAAGAAGAGTCCATCTATTGGTGGTCATATGTACCATTCATGCTATTTGATTGGTTTTTATGTCATCTGGTTTTGTTTGCAACAAATATTTATGTTTTTGTTTGATTTTAAATGTAACCGTATTTCAAACTACGATATAAAAACACAAATATTTTTATACTGTACTTCAAACCCATGACAACTGTCAAGATAATATTTTGAGTTAATTAAAATTTATAAATATTTCATTGTTTGACATTTGCAAACTTATGCTTAACATTAAATTTATGACTAATCTATTTTATATCTAAATATTACATCTCCTCCATGATTAATAATCGTATCGTATATATCTTGTACAGAGATTTATAAATGCAAACCTGCGTATCAGGGTCGTTGATTTCCACCGAAGTTTGAATTTCTGAACATTCGAACATTCGAATGTTTTGAACTTCGTCCGAAAAACTTCGAAGCTTCGAACTATCGAATTTTTTGAAGCTTCGAATTTACGAATTTTCTAATTTTTCGGAGCTTCGAATTCTCTAATTTTTTGCCACTAAATTAACGCCATCTGTCATCTCCAAACACGCTCACGCATAATTCGTAAAAAATCGGCCACGAATTAAATAATAAACTCGGCGAAGTATCCTGCAAAAACTGTGCAAGGTTAGGCGTCATAATTAAGCCATCTACTCTCTTAGCGCGCATCTAAATGATATGGAATTTTAGTAAGACGTTTTAAGAAGACAGTAAAAAGGATATAAAAACTTCTTAAATAAAACGTTTTTTACAGTGGAGCGAAATTTTAAGACTAAATTGAATTAATTTGGAAAATAATAATAATTAATAATAATTACTTACGAATTAATACAAAACTCTGCACATGAGTTTATTCTAAAAATAATTCATATCAACATGCCGTGTTCACGTTAGGATCCAGATTCACAATTCGAATAATTCGAAAAATTCGGAATATTCAAAAATTCGGAATATTTAAAACTTTAAAAGTTCGAATCTAAATTCGAAGGATCAGTAAATCTGAACAATCGAACTCTCGAATATTCGTAAAATCAACAACTCTACTGTGTATAGTCACGGGTTTGATTAAAAATTGTATATTAAAAAAGCGAGAATTTTGCTTCCGATTTTCAACTACTCTTATTCAGAAATCCAACACAAAAGTGGAGCATTTAGTTAGAGACTAAACAAGAAAGATTCCAGTGATACTGAAAATTCTAATTGTAAATATTGTGACTGATATATTTGCATGAATAATTTCCTGTTATTATTAACAACTATAAATAAAATGATAAGTAAAGTATGTGTCTGTAAGAATGTCAACAATAGAAAAGTATAATTAATACTCTGCAATCAATAAACAGTTATTCTGTCGATTTATCAAACACCAGATAAATAATTAAAACACAGATAGTACTGTTTATTAATAGTTAATAACTAAACCCATTTATATCTGTCAATACACAGGAAATCGAATTTAAAATACAACATCCAATCTTTCAACAAAACAACCACACAGTGAAAACATTAAAAAATATCCCGAAGATAATAAACAAGTCTTAAAGCAACATTCCCAGAGTCTTGTACATCATACATGAACTCGAGCACATGTTGAAGCAATAGCTTGGTTTACACTGTACCCCAGGCGGACCTTCAGGGAGAAAACAGGATAAAAATAAAATATGTAGGGATTTCCTACACGTAAATAACGCAATGAAACAATAAACAGATGATACATAAATCTATGCCATGTTTCGGATGATTTATTTATGTTTTGTTTTTCTCAGTTTGTAAATATTTTGTTCAATTGTCAGCGAAAATTAAACAAACATGCCAAACAGAATTTTAATGTAAAATATTGTCATTCTCTACATTTCATTAATTACGGACAGTTGTGAATCACTAATTAACACTAAGTAAAAATAGTTTTGATTCTACTATAAGCTGCAGTTATATAACAAAATAAAATAAATATTTATCGTCGTTTACCCATTACTGGGTGTCAATGGCGTACCTAGAGGGCGGCGGTGGGTGCGGTCCGCACCGGGCGGCACATATTTTGAGGCGGCATTTTTTATATTTAGTTTTAGTTGTAAAAAACAACTTGTTCACTTCATAAGTTTACTATTCGATTTCTACGAATTATGAATTTCTATATGATTTCTAATATTTTTCTTCATCGGCAAGTCAATATAGGGTTGAAAATATTATATCGAAAAATTCCTTTATTACTGCCTAATTTAAATATGCCATGCAATGGTAAAAAAAGTTCCTTACCTATAGTTTGTCTCAATTATAATTATTTATTTATGTTTGTTAATTTAATGGGGTAATGGCTCAGTGGTTTCGAGTTGGCCTGTGGATCCTGAGGACCCCGATTTGATTCCCCACAGCCGACAAACAATTTTCACCAAATTAAAATTACCTCTGTGGCTCCCACACCACTAAAATCTTTGAGGACCGTGATTTGACGGCTGGTAATTGCACTTCACGTACATAAATATATTACTTACTGAGATCTGCTTCGGCAGAGTGTCACACCCAGTAATGGGTAAAAGTCATGATGATATATTTATTTTTATTTTTAAAATTTATAAAAACCACCATTTGATGGACTTAGAAAGGGCGGCAAATTGGAGACCGCCCTGTGCGGCAAAAGTTCTTAGGTACGCCACTGCTGGGTGTGACACTCTGCCGTAGCAGATTTCGATAAATGGTATATTTATGCACGTGACGTGCTGTTACAAATCACAGCCCCCAAAGATGTGGCGATGAAGCCACAGGGGTAATAGTATATAACATAACAAGCATCGAAAGTGTAAGATAACGTGCAAGTGTACAAATTGAACAACGAGGCGCGCAGCGCCGAGTGATTTAAGTACACGAGCATAGTTATCACACTTTAGAGCGAGTTATGTACACTATTTTTCAGACGACCACAAAATATTTCTAAAAAAAGTTTACAAGAGCAATGTTATTACACTTTGACAACTCATGCATTTTTGAAGGTTTGCGTTGACGTTTGACGTTTGAGGTTAGGTGTGGTGATACCTACTGTACTAACCGTAATGTCAAAATATTAAATAATGCTAAAATATTAGTAAATAAGAAGTTATTAATTTTAAAAGATGAGATTTATCTGTGCAAATGTGTTGAAAAATCTGTCAAAACTTCAATTCAAATAATAATACAAATTATTTTCCTTTATTTTATTATTTTCTTTCATCGTAGCGCTATCTGTTGTCAATCAATGGAACTTCACCTGATATGTTAGAAGTGTGCGTTATACTTAACATACCAGTGTATGTTATGTTCAACTTTTCGTAGTAGCTTATGATGTTGTTATGGTTACTTTCATAACTGGTCGTCTGAAATTTATATATAATGGAAATTATTTGTCGGCTGTGAGAATCAATGCGGGGTTCTCAAATTCACAGCCCGACTCGATATCACTGTAACAATTCAAACATTTAACATGATTTAACTAAATATTCGTATATGACGTAGGTGGCTCAATGGTATCGAGTCGGCCTGTGGATCCTGAGAACCCTGGTTCGATTCCCAAAGCCGACAAACATTTTCACCACATTAAAATTACCCTTGTGGCTCCCCCATCACTACCATCTTTGGGAGCCGTAATTTGATGGCTGGTAACCGCACTTCACGCGCATTTATATATCACTTACCGAGATCTGTTTCGGCAGAGTGCCACACCCAGTAATGGGTAGAAGGCGTGATGATATGTTTATTTTACAGTATAGGTGAGCTACAGCTAATAATGGAATCTGAACCATTTGAATAGTCTCATATTTTTGGTTGTAAGTTAAAGTCAGCAAGTTTTGAAACTTCAAACTCTTCCGACTCTTATGTATGTACAGTTAACAAAGATTTTAATGGAAAGTGAACTCCGAAAGGAAAAATGAAGAAAATCCTGTCTCCAGTCTTGCTTTTCTTTGGTGATTGTTCTTTGGTATGTCTTTATTTCTTTCTTGTTAAACCGTCTCCTTTGTGTCGGTTTGTGACAGTTGCCAAATCGTTCCACAACCTAAGCACGACAAACACAAGAACTGGCAACTATGTACATTATGGGCCATTAAATATCCTGTACACAATGTGAAATTATTCGCTCAGCAGGACCAGCACTGTTACTGCAACTGGAACTAATTCTCTAAGTTGTGACTAAATATTCCTGTTTAGTGCCTAGGTGGAAAAGTTGCTAGCACTGTTGAGATATTTATGGAATTTTTATTCCACCTTTTGTTTTATGGAGCTAGAAGTAACCTTTAGGGGAAACTTTGTATCTTCATTTTTTAACAGGTACCATTTGTAAATTTGTAATGGTGAATTTTAAATCGAGATGATATTTATTTACTAGAAGAGTGGGTGTGTCACGGTCAAGAAGATATATGCTGGTGAAATTGAGGGTGAAAAATTGCTTAAAAGAAAGATGAGACAAACTTTCATTAGAGGGTGAATGAAATGATTAAATGGAAGTAAAAATAAATAAATAAATATATCATCACGCCTTCTACCCATTATTGGGTGTGGCACTCTGCCGAAGCAGATCTCGGTAAGTGATATATTTTGCGCGTGAAGTGCGCTTACCAGCCGTAAAATCACAGCCCCCAAATATGTTAATGGTGGGAGAGCTACAGGGGTAGTTTTGAAATGGTGAAAATTGTTTGTCGCCTGTGGGCATCGAACCAGGGTTCTCAGGATCCACAGGCCGACTTGTTACCACTGAGCTAGCTACCCCATAAAATAATAATTATAATGGAAGTATTGAAATAAATATGTTTTTTAAATTTATTTCTTATTCTCTAAAACAGAAACTTATTCTCAATTACAGTGCAGAAGGCCTACAGCTTATAGTGGAAGCCGAACCAGACAGACACAATTATTTTTTTTTGATATTTCGAAAATTTAAATTATTTATTGGATATTAGGTTTTAAATAAATAAATAAATTATTACGCCTTTTACCCAATACTGGATATGGCACTCTGTTGAAGCAGATCTCGGTAAGTGCGCGTGAAGTGCGATTACCAAGCAGCAAATCACGGCCCCAAAGATGTTAGCGAGGGGGGCCCACAGGAGTAGTATTAATGTGGTGAAAATGTTTGTCGGCAGTGGGAATCGAACCAGGGTTTTCAGGATCCGCAGCCCGACTCGATACCACTGAGCCACCTACCCCATAATTGGGATTAATTTTTTATTATGCAGAATAGTAAATAAAAAGGGTGCTTGGAATAGTATGATAACATACTAGCAAAACAAGCGAGAATTTCTGAAGTCAAACTTCTTTTTCTTCAATCCATAATCAAAACTATTATAGCTGTTTTACACATATCAATAAATCGAAAATAAATTGATTTTTTTATTGACGGATAAATTGATAAATAGTCCTTGAGCGTTGCATTCATCGGTTTTTCATCAATGTAAAATGAATAAAAATAACTTTACTCCTTTTACTCATAACTGGGTGTGGCACTTGACCGTAGCAGATCTCGGTAAGTAGTGAATTTATGCGAGTAAAATGCAGTTACCACCTGTCAAATCACAGACCTCAAAAATGTTAGTGAAGGGGAAGCCATAGGTGTAATATTAATGTGGTAAAAATTGTTTGACTACTGTGGGAATCGAACCGAGGTTCTCAAATCCACAGTCCGACTCGATACCACTGAACTATCTACCATCTACTTCATTGTTGTTGAAAGTCGAGCTACCAACTTCTTATTTTAATATTGTAATACGTAGATTTTAGATTCTTCTTTTAGAAGTGACAGAAGTGAAAACATTTAGATACATATAACACACAGATTAGAAGAAACTTCAAATATAGCTTCAAATGTCAACTACTATAGAATTGGCCCTCAAAAAGTAACCACAAATTTCCCAAAAAATCGATGAAAAATAGAACATCTTCATCAAGTAATAGATTAATTTATTTTCAATAATAAATCGATTACTTTTTCTGTAGCACATGTACCGATAATTTGTAGGTCACAAGTTGATCAATAACCAGTCGATTTATCATTACGTATAATACAGACATTACAAGAAATCGTAAAACTTGCGTTTACTAATTAACAAAGCAAGATGTGCGATCAATCTTGCTAACTTCAATTTATTATCAAACAAAATGCGATTGTGTCTCAGTGGTTCTGATTCCACTATAAACTGTAGGTCCTGTGGCGTACCTAGAGGGGGGCGGTGGGTGCGGTTCGCACCGGGCGGCACATATTTTGGGGCGGCATTTTTTATATTTGATTTTAGTTGCAAAAAACTACTTGTTCACTTCATAAGTTTACTATTCGATTTCTACGAATTATTAAATACTATATTATTTCGAATATTTTTCTTCATCGTCTAGTCAATGTAGGGTTGAAAATATTATCACGAAAAATTCCTGCCTAATTTAAATATGCCATCCAATGGTAAAAAAGTTTCCCACAATAGTTTGTCTCAATTCTAATTATTTATTTATGTTTATTAATTTAATCCTGAGGTCCCTGGTTCGATTCCCACAGGCGACAAATTTTCATAATTTGAAAAAGCTATCCCTGTGGCTCCTCCACCACTAACATGTTTGGGGGCCGTGATTAGACGACTGGTAACCGCACTTCACGCGTAAAATATATCACTTACCGAGATCTGCTTCAGCAGAGTGCCACACCCAGTAATGGGTAGAAGGCGTGATGATATATTTATATTTATTTTATTTTAATTTAATGGGAGTAATGGTTCAGTGGTTTCGAGTTCGCCTGTGGATCCTGAGGACCCCGGTTCGATTCCCACAGCCGACAAACAATTTTCACCAAATTAAAATTAGCTAGCTAAGTGGTATGAAGTCGGCCTGTGGATCCTGAGAACCCTGGTTCGATTCCCACAGGCGACAAACAATTTTCATAATTTCAAAAGCTACCCCTGTGGCTTCTCCACCACTAACATCTTTGGGGGGCGTGATTTGACTGGTAACCGCACTTCACGTACATAAATATATCACTTACCGTGATCTGCTTCGACAGCGTGCCACACCCAGTAATGGGTAAAAGTCGTGATGATATATATTTTTCTAATTTATAAAAACCACCATTTGATTGATATGGAAAGGGCGGCAAATTGGAGACCACCCTTGGTGGCAAAAGTTCTAGGTACGCCACTGTGTAGGTCTTAGTACAGGTATTGTAATGGGAATAGTGGATTTGAAAACCCGGGTTCGATTTCCACAGCCGACAAACAATTTTTTCCATATTTAAAATATCCGTATGGCTTCCCGTTCACTAACATCTTTGAAGGCCGTGATTTGACAGCATTTTACGCGCATAAATATATCATTTACCAAAATTTGTTAGGGCAGAGTACCACACCCAGTTATGGTTAAGTGGTTTGATGATTTGTTTATTATATTATTATATATAAACTACCTTTATTGTTTATTAATTTCCTGTTGTACAGCGGAACTAACTAAATAGTAAAAGATACAATGTTGAAATGGTCTTCTCTTCATCTCTGGTTCAAGTATAACTTTCAACTTCAACATTTCAACAATAACAATATCATCAAGCCTATCTAAATCAATAGTCATGTTGTAACAACAGAACCTCTCTACTATCAGACCTCTCTGAATACCACACAACTAAATAACAATTCTCTGTTGCTTCTGGTAACACAATACCTGTCACGAAGACGTTATACTGAGAACAAGAACTTCAATCTTCTATCATTGATACCTTCACAGATATTTAGTTAGTACTTTGACATTGATTACAATTACAGAACTTTAACAAACATTAGTGAAGATATTTGAGAAAAAAGTTCCAGCCCTTTTAATACTATATCATTTCCTATTTAAATACGAAATGGCCACAAGATTAGTAACTTTAGTAATTTCTAAACAACATGAAAATAAATATATGAATAATCAGTGCAGTGTATTACTGCTGCGCAATCTGATTGGCTTAAAAGAGTTCAATAATGGCGTTACTATAGCAGCCGCAGTCTTATTGGAAATAATGAATCATAATTCAACACTTTTTTTCATTATTTTGCACTTTTGGATAATAAACTATCTTATCTGTCTTCAAACGTACACATAATGAACGTATTATTTAATGGTCGTGGAAAAACATTTTTTGAGAATTGGCGCTCTAAATTAGGCGTCGGTAACCTTTTTTGGTTGCGGATGAAAAGCAACCAAAATGTAATTATTAAGAAGACGTTTCGGGTCATAACATAACAAGTTATATGGGATGGCTAGCTCAGTGGTATGAAGACGGCCTGTGGATCCTGAGAACCCTGGTTCGATTCCCACAGGCGACAAACAATTTTCATAATTTC
The DNA here is from genome assembly GCA_911728475.2 of Pterostichus madidus. Taxonomy (NCBI): domain Eukaryota; kingdom Metazoa; phylum Arthropoda; class Insecta; order Coleoptera; family Carabidae; genus Pterostichus; species Pterostichus madidus. The sequence goes on along the minus strand of OU452308.1, from coordinate 6,344,696 downwards.
AAAAGCTACCTCTGTGGCTCCTCCACCACTAACATCTTTGGAGGTCGTGATTTGACGACTGGTAACCGCACTTCACGCGCAAAATATATCACTTACCGAGATCTGCTTCGGCAGAGTGCCACACCCAGTAATGGGTAGAAGGCGTGATGATATATTTATTTATTTATTTATTTATTTAACAAGTTATATTTTATTGTCGATAATATTACAAATTATATTTAATAAACAGAAAAAATTAGCGACTTCGCCATCTCGATAGATTTTTTTTTCAATTGTTGTTTATAAAAATTGCATTTATTTTATTGGTAACCAAGGAGATTGAATTACAGTAAAAAATCATCACATATTAATTGTACTAGTGGAAAACTATCAAAATAGCTTTCATTTCATTGGTTAATTTTCAAACAAAATCTTGATTCTGTTAGTTCCACACGTATACGTGGTAAATTCTCATTTTAAAACTGTCTTGTACTGAATAATAAGATAAATTCGAAACAGCCATACTTTTCAGTCCACACATCTTGAAATAATCTCCTCTTTTTTGTTTTTTGTTTGTCCCTGGTAATAAAAGAACCAAAATGTTAATCTTAATTTTTAAATTTCTCAAAGTGTTCTCATATTCGTGTTTTATGACGTATGTTTATATAGTATACTTTTTTTTGTCAATTAAAATATATACAAATGGTAACACAATTAGTGCTAAATGATGGAAGATTTTTTTTTAATTTACGGAACTCAAATTGGTCATTTGAAATTATATTATATTTTACTTACTTAAACTGATCATAGGTTGCCGACACCTGCTCTAAATGATCTTGTCAGTATCTTGTATCTGTGAAGGTACTCCAGGCATTGTAAATAACCTGGAAATGAGTTTCTTTTTTTACAACAAGGCAGTCCTATTACAAGTCCATAAGGTACCATACAGCTCATTAGTTTCGTGCGAAAAGTCATTCTTAAGGTAAAACAGTTCTAACTTCTCGAGCGTTTTCTTCTGGATAGATTTTTGTAGCTGTTGATGACTTTTAGAGTAATTTAGTTTTTGTAAGTATTTTTTAGTTCGAGTATAATTATTGTAGATGGTTCTTTAGCTGGAATGTTGGTGCTTGGAGGAAGAGAAGTGTTTCTTCAATGATTTAAGGTTACATGTGTTTTTTGATTATTTATAGAACTGTAAAAAGGAAGTGCCATTAAAATATTATGTCGTATTTTTTGCTTATTGCGAGGGAGAGGAACATATTTTTGACATATGGTCTTTAGGAGGAAACGCTATATGGGGGCTTAAATGGAGGGTAAAAAGGAACGACCAATTTTGGGACAGCTTTTATTTATTATTTTTATTTTACACACTCGCCTTTCGTACAAGCAAGAAACGTATGTATATATGTTCACATAAAAATGTAAAGAAATTGAAATAGTTATTTTCTGCTGTCATGGTTTCTAAATTGTTCTAGATTAATATATTTGAAGTAAAAGTGATAGAAAATAGGCTCTTGTAAATTTATTTTGCTATATCGTAATATAGAAACCTTTCATAGTAAACCTTCTATAACTCATTCTTCAGTTTACGTTTATATTTTTATTCTGGTTCAATATTTATATTATATCTTTTGTTTTTTCTTCTTATTGGGAATTTAATTAAAAAAGTGAAAAATTGTAACAATGAATTTGTACTTTTGTTTATATTATGGTAATATTTGTAATATCTGTAATTGGGATTTATTATATCGTTGAATGAATGAATAAATAAATAAAATATACAATATGGAAATTTTGTGGATCTTTTAAAAAAATTACAGTATACCTGATATAGGTACAGCGCAACCGATGAAAATATATGAACTAAAGTGGAATATCCTTTGAAGCTCTATAAAATATGAGGTGTGGCTATTAAATAACGAGACTGACGCTGCTACAGACGAAGTACGCATGCGCCAAACACCAGCGTAAAGCTTTCTCTTTCGAATGCAGTATCTCCCGCTTCTGTAAACAAATCCGTATAGCCATAGCATTCATCCTAATTAGAGTTGTTTTTTTTTGGTTCGTCGAAAAAATGTTAAGTGCAACATTAGAGCAACGAGTTCTTGTGAAATTTCACATGAAACTTGGCAAAACTGCAACTGAAACTTATAATTTATTGAAACAACTACCCGAATTGTGGAAAGACAAGTCATGGTTTATACATCAAAACAATGCGCAGGCTCATTCCGCAATGTCTGTCAAGAGATTTCTAGCCAAGTACAGCATCCCAGTATTGAACCATCCGCCTCATTCACCAGATCTTTCACCGTGCGAGTTCTATCTGTTTCCTAAGGTGAAATTTGCCTTAATAACAACAATATTTGAGCTTTGAAAGAGAAATCGGCACGCTTTCTGAAGGAGCTGACAGAAGAAGACTTCCAGCACTGTTTCCAACAATGGAAGATTCGCATGGAGCATTGTAGGGATAGAGGAGGGGTGTATATTGAAAGTGATAATAAGTAAATAGGTATGGAATCAAAATAAAATGTTAAAACAGCATTAGTCTCGTTATTTAATAGCCACACCTCGAATATACAACTTAAATTTAGAAAACCTCATATGTGAAATTTGAGCAATGGTAATGACAAACGTAGGTAATGTTGGAAACAACAAAAATTGTGTTTATTTTTGACCATTTGTTTCATTACATTAAAATTACTTCTGTGAATCGCTCTCCAGTAAAATCTTTTCTTTTTATTTCATTTTCAGTTACTGCATTGTAAGGAATTTTCTTTCAAATGCAAGCGTAGACAATAGTTTTAATCTTTGCTAATCTTTCTGGATTCATTGTTAGATTCGTTGTTAGATTTTTTGCCAGAGAAGTAAGTGTGAGTTACGAGATTTGAGATGTTTTGCAGATATATAACGTACGTCGAAGAAAGATTAATGAATAGGAGTGATTGGATGGATGTGATTGAAGGTTTGTTGTGTGATGAGTAAATTAGCTTATATTAAGAGATCTATGAATGTGGTTGAAGGTAGTGTTTTAGGATGAGAATGTTTGACAAAGACTGATTATTTGATGAATTTGATAATTTTAGAGTTCGTGCTACTCCATTTGATGGGATATAACGTGATGTTATATATGTATACATGTATGTGATTAGCTTATCGATCATTAATAGACGATGATAAAATCACCTAATATAGGGGATAATTCCGAGCTGTCTAACAGAAGAAAATTTACTATGCCAAACGTTGAAAATGTTTTAAAAACACTTCTAAATTATGTATCTTTTAATATTAGAATGAACCATGATATACAACATTTAATTTCGTATCAAAAGCGTCTCTTTTTTTAATTATCTCATATATTGTGTTCCAATCTCGTCTACATACATTATCATATGTTGAGTGTCATGCTACATGCTACATGCTACATGATACACATACACATATCCCTGCATTTGTTAACAATGTAAAATCGCGTTTCCTTTGGTAGATAATTAGGAAGTCGGGTCCACGGCTCTGCAGGCCACGTCTTCAGGCCTTTGTGCTGCTGCTGCTGCCCACGCGCTCTAGATCTCATTTAGCGCGATACCGCCTGCCAGTGGCGTACACCTCGTAATTCATTCGGGGTACTGGAACTATAAGTTATATACCGCAGAGAGCAAAATGGCTTTGTGGCTCAAGCACACACGCGATGCAGAAGAATGATTTAGGAGGGAGAAATATATTTTATGATTTCATATTTTAATTATCTACTGTGTATTTATGTTTTATGGGGCTCAAGCTTACACTGGTTGTCTACATGAAATACAATAAATAGATATTATGTTTATGAAGAGCATATAACAAATGAAAGGGGGGAAAATTCAAATGACGTCGGAATGACATAATGAGGCCAGCGTAATCTACATGAAATTTCGGTATAATCAAAAAGTCTCGGTTTCAAATCCCAGCGACAGTCAAAATGTTAGCTATAAATCAATAGAATTTAGTAAATTTAGTTCTCAAATGTTCCTAAATAAATTTAGACATTAAATTAACATTCATTTACTCAGCTCAAATTTTTTTATGGGGCAATGGCTCATTGGTATCATGTCGGCCTGTGGATCCTAAGAACCCTGGTTGGATCCCCACAGCCGACAAGACACTTTCACCAATTTAAAATTACTCCTGTGGCTCCCCCACCACTAACAGCTTTGGGGGCCGTGATTTGACTGCTGGTAACCGCACTTCACACGCATAAATATATCACTTACCGATATCTGCTTCGGCAGAGTGCCACACCCAGTAATGGGTAGAAGGCGTGATGATATATTTATTTTTATTTTATTTTTATATAACCTTTAGTAAGGCAGATTGAATAATTTCTTTATTTATTGTGTCATTTATTTTGACAGATTAAACGTCAAACATTTGTTTAATTTTGTTTCAATTCCATGGCTATCGATAGTTTTGAGGCTATTTTAAGCTGTATTCCATTTGCCACTTGGTTCATTTAAATCAGTTCAGATGAATTAGACAACATGACGAAATGAACTGAATTAAGCAAACTGATGCATTTATTGGAGTGAATTACTACAAAATAAATTAAAATGAGTAATTATATTACTGGAAATAAAGTCAGTGAAGTAATCCAGCGAAATAAATAAATGATTTGGTTCATTAAATGTAAGTTAGATCTGAACCAAATGGCAAATGGAATACGCCTTTAGTCATTTTCAGATCTAATTTGTGCCGTTACTAAGCATGCAAAATTAATTTTGTTTATTGGCTTAGATGCAGAATTTTATGCCCTAAAACTTTTATTCGAAGCTTTTTGCATAAAATAATTAGGGAAGCAGGAAGTTACAAAATTGTAATTTTACATGTTAAATCCCTATGTTCGAGAGTTGCGTTCACCATCCTGTATATATATATTTTATAACAAGTGTTGGAATTGTTTTTCCTATTTTTCTTATTTATATACATATATGTATCTAATTACAATTTAGAACTAATAATCTTATTAAATTTTGTTTTTTGTTTATTCAAATAATTTAAATTCTACATGGAATTGTAATATGATATCTCTTCTCCAGATTTAATTTTTTGCTTGATGAAAGAATTTGCCTTGTTAAATTATCTATAATGAGCCAACTAATTACATGCAAAATTAAAGCACATATGTCATTTCAAATTACCATATCTTGTACACATTGATAAAAAATTTTCGCATTCATAATTTCTGAATCACTCTGTATGATACATATGCATCATTTTTTTGCACAAAGCCTGACTCACATGAATCAAACTAACAATGTTTTAATTCTGTTCCAGGTAAGCAACTTCAAGTTATCTTCATCATCTTTCATTTTCTGACATGTGAGTAAGTTATTAATTTTCAAAAAATATCTCTGGAAAAATTAATGATTATTTAGGTGCTGACGTTTCGTATGAAGATAAGGAATTTTACGGGCTCTGTGTAATGAGTTATATTTGTAGCGTCATTTGTTTTACTCGAGTTTTTGTTGTTTCTGCTTCGTTCGAATTAGTTCTGGTCTATTATAACGTTGTTTGCTGTCGGATCATTATCTTAACGTAATAATTAGAAAGATCGAGATGGTCAGTCTGTATTATAATGTTGGAAGTTTGTGATATAGTTGTGGCTTAGTGGTAGCTTGCTTGATTTATAGGCTAGCGGTCATGAGTTCTGTACTGGGTGATTGACAATAAATTTAACTGCATCCGAGTTGTTTGGATTCCACTCTAAGCTGTAGAGCCGCTGTAATGTAATTGGGATTAACTTCCGGTTGTTCAGGATAACAAATAAATACTGGATGTTACGCGAAAAGCGGGCTACAGGCGATTAACATGCAAAATCAATTTTTCCGCTGTCATTGTTTTCCAGTTTATTTGAGAGAAAAGTGATTCAAATAAAAGTTTTAGATTTTCAAATTCTGTATATAAATAATACGGAGGCATGGTGAGAAGTCCCTGAAAAATAAAACAGATGGCGCCACAATCGAAAATCTCATGTAACATTTGTGTTGTACCATCTTTAACTAGAAGGTTTTAAAATTTTCAGACTGATATGTCATTCAGTTCTGTTTTGACACCCATCGAAAGCAAGCAACCTTGACAATTTTTGAATACATGGAAAAAAGTGAATTTCGCGTCTTGATTAAACATTATTTCTTGCGTGGAAAAAACATTACGCAAACAAAAGCATCGTTTGTTAAACATTATAGGTACTCCTCACCATCGATAGGAACGATTCACAAGTGGTTTACTGATTTTCGTTGTGGTAGTATGACCACAAAGGACGCCGAACGTTCTGGTCGTCCAATTGAGGTTACAACGCTAGAAATCGTCGATAAAATCCATGGTATGATATTGGACGATCGGCCAGTTAAAGTGCACCAGATGCTGAGGCTATGAGCATCTTAACCGAACGGGTACGGAACATTTTGCATAAATTTTTGGATATGAGAAAGCTATCTGCCAGATGGATGCCGCATTTGCTCTCTGTTGACAACAAGCGCGACCGTGTGACAAGTTCAAAGGAGTGTTTGGCGATGTTCAAGCGCAATAAGAAGGACTTTTTTGTCCAGATTTGGCCCTTGGCGATTTTTATCTATTTCCAAACTTGAAGAAATGGCTCGGCGGAAAGAAATTTGGCTCCAACGATGAGGTCATCGCTGAGACTAACGCCTATTTTGAAGGATTGCCAAAATCGTATTATTTGGAAGGGATCGAAAAATTAGAAAAACGTTGAGAGCTACAAGGAGATTATGTTGAGAAATAAAATATGTTTTGACCAAATAAATCATTTCTTGTTTCATTTTTCAGGGACTTTTCACCCTGCCCTCGTAGTAATTTATTTAAGTAAGCAAAAAAGTAGCAGATTTACTACCGTGGCTAACATTTCATAGCCGAGGCAGTAAATCTGCTTTTTTGTCGTGTTGAATACATATTTTCAGACGACCACGTAAAAAAGTAACCATAACAACATCATAAATTACTACGGAAAGTTGAACATAACAAACATTATTAATTATATCATAAATGTTACATTTGTACTGCCTGGGCTATAAAAGTAATACTTTATAGCTTATTAATTGTCAACAAAATCGTACATTAAGGGCAGATAATCTAAAACAGATGTAACTTTAAACGTTGTTGAAATAGTTTTGTTATTAATGACCTAACAAGATTATGAACGTAACTATATTCAAAATTTGAATTGCCTTTATACGATTGGCCCATAAAATCAGCCGGCAAAAGCTAATATTAATTTCAACAACACTAAAATTTAGTTTTAAGTCGTTAAATTATGCATTTAAAAGTCGGGCTGTTGCTAAAAAGTGAACAACAATTTTGCAGTTCCCTGTACATTACTTTACAGTACAGTATTCTATTTATTTATAGTTGCAATTCTAATAATTCTCTATTCGCATTTACTCTGACAAGAACAATGCAAATTAAACGCACCACAATATTATTACAACTAAACGCACCATAAAAACCATAACAGCACCACAACAACCCAATTTGCATTCTTAATTATGACCATCAATGTAGTTATAAACCGGAAGTGCTGGACCACAAATCGCGTGTCCGGTGGCGAGCGCCGTTGAACGGCTGAACGGCTGGTCGACACGACGTCGTTAGATTGTACCCCCACCACGCGACAAGTAGCTGCAGAAGTGGTGGGGGAACGGTCAGGGAATGTCGCGAGCCTATGTTTGTCTTATCACATAGTTAACGCGGTAGGGTTGAATAGCATGGTTTAAGATGAGGGTTGCACGCCATGATGAAGAATTGAAGCATGGAGTGGAATTTACATTTTATACTTATGAGGGCAGGGTGAAAAGTCCCTGAAAAATTAAACAAGAAATGATTTATTTGGTCAAAACATATTTTATTTCTCAACATAATCTTCTTGTAGCTCGATACACTTCGTCCAACTTTTTCTAATTTTTCGATCCCTTCCAAATAATACGATTTTGGCAATCCTTCAAAATAGGCGTTTGTTTCAGCGATGACCTCATCGTTGGAGCCAAATTTCTTTCCGCCGAGCCATTTCTTCAAGTTTGGAAACAGATAAAAATTGCAGGGGGGCAAATCTGGAGAATATGGTCCTCCTTTGAACTTGTCATACGGTCGCGCCTGTTGTCAACAGAGAACAAATGCGGCACTCATCTGGCAGATAGTTTTCTCATATCCAAAAATTTATGCAAAATGTTCCGTATCCGTTCGGTTGAGATGCTCATAGCCTCAGCCAGCTCGTGCACTTTAATTCGCCGATTGTCCAATATCATACCATGGATTTTATCGACAATTTCAGGCATTCTAACCTCAATTGGACGACCAGAACGTTCGGCGTCCCTTGTGGTCATACTACCTCAACGAAAATCAGTAAACCACTTGTGAATTGTTCCAATCGATGGTGAGGAGTCCCCATAATATTTAACAAGCGATTCTTTGGTTTGCGTAATGTTTTTTCCATGCAAGATTTAATGTTTAATCAAGACGCGAAATTCACTTTTTTCCATGTTTTCAAAACACTTCAGTGCTTGCTTTCGATGGATGTCAAAACAGAACTGAATGACATATCAGTCTGAAAATTTTAATGCGTTCTAGTTAAAGATGGTACATCACAAATGTCACATGAGATTTGCGATTGTGATGCCATCTGTTTTATTTTTCATTGACTTTTCACCCTGCTCTCGTACTAGTTTGCCTGAGTATCCTATTTTGTACGCTTAATGCGCTATTTCGGCGAATTCTTTTCCTTTTCTTTCCCTAATTTTTACTAATATACAGAATATTTATTGGATCCACAATTATTACTGACTTTCTCTTAATTATTTATTCACAAGGCGTGATTAAATTATGATTATGAAAATGCAACTGACAAAAATAATTTTATTTCTATTAGTCACTACCGCCACATTGTAACGTAGCGTATTAATAATAGCTGAGTGAAGCTACGCTACCGCTACGCTATTGCGTTAACGCAAAATACTCAAGAACCCATCACTAGTCAGTTGATGTAATTTCAATTATGTTTTTCAATTATGTAATAGGTATAAAATACGAAAAAATCTGAAACGAAATTTTGTCGATTTGTAGACTCGCTTTCGCCTGTGTTCTAAAATAGAATTCTATAGGGAATGCTGCCACCACTGCTGTTTATATGATATCCCAAATGAATTATCCTTCTATCTCAAAATTCAAATGCAGGATGTAATATGAGACACAACAAACAACATAAGAATGTAATCCCCCATTGTCTTAAATCACTGTAGAGTGAAAAGGTATCAAAATGTCCACTCCTCAAACATTTCTTCCGCTGTCAGTCATCAGTCAGCATTTAATAAACTCCTGTTAATTCAGTCGGGGTGCACGAAATTCTTAATTACGCTCTGTAATTGAAATTCCTTGTTTATCAAATTAATAGCCACTTTTCATAATGGCGGCAGGAGTTGCGTTGTCGCGAGTAAGTCGTATTGGCCGGTGCAGTTTGTAGAGCGCGAGGGCTCGGTGATAAATGCGTTGCTAAGAGGGTGCAAGGGGTGAGACGGAGACGGGGCGGCTTATCGCAAGCAAGGCGGCGTGCTGCTGTTCAACATGCTTGTTGCGATTGTACAGCGTTGTACCCCCCAAAGCGATACGTGAAGGAGAATTCGCGATAGGAGACATGCTACTTTGCTTTGAGTTTCAAAAAGTAGGGAAGGAGGAACTCTTTCTCATATTAAATAAAAATAAATAAATATATCATCACGACTTCTACCTATTACTGAGTGTGGCACTCTACCGAAGCAGATCTCGATAAGTAATATATTTTTGCGCTTAAAGTGCGGTTACCAGACGTCAAATCACGGCCCACAAAGATGTTTGTGGAGGGGGAGCCACAGGAGTAGTATTAATCATCAAGCCTTCTACCCATTACTGGGTGTGGCACTCTGCCGAAGCAGATCTCGATAAGTAATATATTTTTGCGCTTAAAGTGCGGTTACCAGGCGTCAAATCACGGCCCACAAAGATGTTAGTGGAGGGGGAGCCACAGGAGTAGTATTAATGTGGTGAAAATGTTTATCGGCTGTGGGAATCGAACCAGGGTTCTCAGGATCCACAAGCCGATACGATACCACTGTGCCACTTAATTTTCTTCTCTTTCGTATATTACTGGTTAATACTAATTAGTGATGAATGCGGAATTAATATTGTAGAGATAATTGAATGTTATTTCACTGCAAGAATACCTGCAAGATTCTATCTATAAATAATTTGGATGTTTAAGGCTTTTAAAGTATTCTCAATGTACTTATGGAGTTAAATTTATGACAGAAAAATTCGGTCCGAATTTAACTTTAAAAATTATTATTGTGACTGTACTTCAAAAGTCATTCATGTGACAAAAATTCAAATGTCCTTATGGAAGTTTCAGACGATCTTGATGTATGATACATAACATCATGCTATATCCCATCAAGCCAAATAAATAAATAAAATTTACTTAACATACAAATTAAATATACCATTTCTTGCTGTGAAAGAATTGTAAATTATTTTGTTAATAAATATTAATTACGTTTGATTAAATTATGCTACTGGAAACTGCAATTGCTGATCTCAGTAGATAACATTAGAATGGCGGATTCAAGTGGTAGAGGTTTTTAATATATATTTATTAAAATAAGTTCTTGACCGTACATCATATTTAATACAATATAAAATCATACCATAAATGATATCTTTATTGCTGAAATATGAAAGTTAAAGTTGAATAATTTAAAACGCTCATTGCAATTACGTAGTTGCATTAAGCCAATCACAGAGCTTTGTCTGAAACGTTTGTCGGTGCTCAATTTTACTGAGAGGAAGACGAAGAAGAAATAAGCATTCAGCATTCTACGATTCTACCAATGACGTATAATACTAGACGAATTATGCCGTATTCAAGTCAATGCAAACGCCGTTGTTACCCGTCTAGTTATGTTTTGTCTGAGGATTCTACTGACAACGACATACGTTACATGAAGTTACGTGTTATTTATCTATGTCTTATCTGTCTCTCTTTAAGCTAAGATGCAACTACGTCACATTCGTTTGTTTCGAAAGTTTAAATATTTTTATCATGCTTAATACAAGTTTAAAAGAAAATAAAAATTGTGGCTATAATAATTTTATTACGTAGATTAATATATAAAAAATTCAAAAAAGTCTTGAAAGGCCCATTATGTCAAAAGCAGAATTGAATAACATGACTCCATAACGTGTTCAGATTCTTTATATTTAGAAAAAAAAAACAACAATGCAGCAAATGATTTCAAGCTGCGATTTGAAATACCTACGTTTAGATATTTCCTCCCCGACCTTAACCGGGTAAATGGAGCAAGTAACCGCAGTAACACCACGTAACCGAGTAGTGTTAGAACCCTATAGTCGAACAGCCGGAGTCCGTAGTAGCAGAATTGAAAATAATGGAGCATGTGGCGACAGCAATGTGTGTTTCACACGCAACGAGTTACTAACCAACCGGAAAACATGATTTTATACCTCTTCGACAGAAAGGAAAAGTGACATTGCTGATGTCGATGGCACTGATGGTCAAGACGCCGCTTCTAAGGAACCGGTTCGCCAAGATGTCGATAGTGCAAGGCGCAAGAAACTCATTTCTACTGGAAATTATATACAATTAAAGAGGTAGAAGCAGCTTTTTTAATCTGGTCAAACACACCAATGCAAGAAATTAATTCATTACGCACTAATGAATTAAATAATGTCAACTTGATTAGGTTTCAAGTTTTTTGTAAAAGGGGACAGATGGGATCTATCTAACTGTACTAAATACACACAGCTAGATTCTCAAAAAAGTTTTAGCTAATCCTGAATTTAAGGTTAGCTAATCTTACTCTGGACCGATTTTAAAAAGTTAATCCAAATCATTTTCCGAAAACCAAAGTGTGATAAGATCATATTAGAGTTTGTTTAAACTTTTTTGAGAATATAGTCTAGCTTAATTTGACTAATTCAAATTAGGATTAGCTAATAGCTAATTGCATAACAAGTGCGTGAAGACTTTGCACATGAGCGCATTTTTAAAGCAAGAGCGAAGCGAGTGCTTTAAGGTAGTACTAGTGTGACGGTGGCACCATCGGTTGTCGAGTGGCGAAACTGGCGCTCCAAAAAATGTAAAAATTGAATAAAATAAGTGTTTTATACCTATTATGATTTGAATATCATGAATTGTTAACAGGTTGTTGGTCTAGTGAATTTTCAAATACCATACCACCGTGTGGGGTTGCTATTATAAATTGAGATTCTTAATTTTTCGTTATAAACAAAGCTTTGCATGGCTATATATCCATTACTAAACGATAAAAAACTTTCTCCTTCTGATATAATATACATGGATAATTCTAGAACACTATAATAATTTTTCAAATGAAACTGCAAATTTTTACAGGTACACAAACCAAATATGTGCGATTCTGAGTGATGATCGCCATAAGCCCCGTGTATAAGAACTTTACTTTACAAGCGAATATATTTGTTCACAGACGATGAATGTGTTTCATATTTTAACAGGATACGTATGACCATCCAATGTTTATGTGCGCCAAATTTCATTCCGATCTGCAAATTTTTTTTTCACGCTAGTACTACTTTAATTTACGGGAATGGTGCAAATGAGGTCTTCGTGCACGAGTTTTGTAGAATTGTTTTTGTAACGAGCAAGAATTATATAATCGACAATGAGGAAATTTATTAAATTAGAAGCGTGAATTTATATTGACAGTTAAGTATGCCATGAATTGAGATTTGTTATTTGAAAACAAATTGTTATTTTTTTCTCGTAAAGCTTGTTAAAATATGTCTGCTGGCGTTATAAGCTAATGTCTCTATTTCTTTTATAAAAGCCTTAAAATGTGTGTATATAAGTATAATTAGCGTTTTAATAGTTAAAATTTAGAACCATACAAAATATGGGTGTTTTTTCAATTACCTTGCACACTAGTGCGCAAAATCAAACTTTCCATCGGTTTCCAAGGTAATGTAAACCTTATTTTGAATGATACGAGTTCAAAAAACTATTTTCAAAATTGGACTGAAAAGCTTTACAGCAAATAATATGCATTCCCATATGTCAGATATTTTGAAAAATAATCTACTGAGATCTGCAATAGCATAGCTAGAAAACATTCACAATTAATTATTCCTGAAAAAACCTATATATTATTATTATTTCTTTTATAAAATTCTAGTTTATAAGCATTTGCTGGTAATAATTCAAACTAATACTAATCACGTTCCAAACGAAGTAAAAACTGAAAAAGCACAAGAAAAGTAGATTAAACTCGTGTACGCAATCAAACTTAGTTCACCGCGACAATATTCCGCGTCAGAGCAACAAGGACACCACATCCTCGGATGACATCCTACCCTCCAGTGTGAGGGAGACAGCGCATGTGGATGAAAAGTAGCGCGCTCAACACGCAATATGAGAAACTAGATCGTGCGGTTAAAACGCCATTTGGCTGCCAAGCCGGAAACATTAATTAATTAGATCCGATTTTATGCGCAAAAAATAAAACATCGTTTTATACTTGCAGCTGAGCGCAGCGAACCGTTCAGCCATTTTCGTTAATTAGTTTAATAAAAGAGAGAATTATTGCGGAGCCATTTAAAGATGTTTATGACGTTTAAGCTTGTTTAGTTTGTATAGTTTTGACAGCGTAAATTGACATTTCACACGGTAGCTAACTTCATTCAAATATTATATTCTTGGGCGGGTACTTACCGTCAAATTACGGCCCCATTAAGATGTTCTCTTATTTATTAGAAATTACGATAGTAAGTCGTATAACTTACTTCTATCAAGAAAAAGTTTGTGTATTCAATACGTCTGTATCTGAAGGGTTCAAAGTCGACCATGAGTTGTAGACCTTCCTGTTCTGTAATTGGGTTAAAGTTTCTGTTGTGCAGAATAACAAACAAATGAATAAATAATAATACTCAATGTAACTACATATATAAATAGATTGTTTTTGTATTTTTCGTCACTTCTGATGATGGTGTAAAAGCCGAAATACGTATTAAGTGTAAAAATAAATATTTTCTTTGAAGCAGCCAAGTATTTTTATTTTGTTTTTTTTTAAATATCATGACTTATAAATTATTCTTAATTTGACACAAGTTGTAAAGTTATTTACGTAATAAGATATGAATGTGATACTTTCCTTTGTGAACAAGCATGTTCCAGAGCGAATCGTAGACGAATTTTGGTAGCTTGAAAACTCAGTGAAGACACTTTTAGGATATGTTACAGACAATTTTTTTTCGACCATCAATGACAAATTATTAAAATATTTAACTGATTTCTATTAATTTCCAGATCTCTTTTGTATTTTAGAAATCGATAGAGTTTTACCGATCCTCCGGTCGTACTTTCAGATCTAGATCGATAAAGTCGGATTTTTCGGGCTAAAAAATAATCAGAAAGGACTATTTTTTCGTGTGACCGCAAAAATACTTTCAAAACAGTTACCATTAGCAACAGTCTGCAAAGAGCCTTGGTCTGTTATTATCCACTTTCTATCACCTGTTGACGTTCGAAATTGGCTATTTTTGTTTCAACGATCGTAGAAAACGCAATTTGTTATATCTTAATTACATACATACATATCTCATCAAATGGGGTAGTACGAACTCTAAAATCATTCTTAAACCTTCACTCATCAGATTAGAGATGGGAATTCTAGTTCATTTGAGTGAACTAGTTCATTCGTTCTCGTTCACCAAAAAGATTAGCTCACTGAACTAGTTCATTAGTTCACTTTCGTTCACTATGACTATGATGAACGGAAATTGTATTATATTGTGATTCACGAGCGAGAACAAGTGAACTTTTAGGATCTGGTTCTAGTATAATTTGACAGCAGAGAGCAGAAGCAGAGCGGTGATCATAGCAACGACCACGAAACGAATGAAGTACGAGTCTTCTTCACTCGTTCACTTGTTCACTTGTTCTCCGCTCTTCGCTTTCGATTCGACCTCATCGGCCGTGCCGCCGTTGTGGTGAATCATATCCGAATAGTTCGCAGTGAACTAGTCTTTAATAAACTCACGAACTAGTTCGTATCGTTCACTATAAGGAATAGTTCATATGAACTAGTTCGTTCACGAACTACACACCTCTACATCAGATTAATCAAATAATCAGACCTCGTTAAACATTCTCATCCTAACACACCACCTTCGCTTCAATCATATTCAGAGTTCATTTACTCATCACACTCGGAATCATTCATTACGCAACAAACCTTCGATCACATCCATCTATTCACTCCTATATATCTTTCAATAATCTTTATTTCGACGTACGTTTCATATGTTCAAAAAATATCAAATTACTAACGCTCACTCATTTAACAACGAGTCTAAAAAGATTAGAAATGTATGTGAAAGAAAATTCTACACAATTGCAGTTAGACACTCTATTGTAAGAACTTAAAACGAGTCAAAAAGATAAGAAAAGAAAAAACAGGACTTTCAACCAAAAGTGCATTTTTCTATAAAAGTTGTTTTATTTGCCAAAATACAAAAGTTTAAAGTCGTTAAATGAACATTAAAAATAATGAGCGTACTACATTGCAAGAAATTAATAAAATCTGCACAAATCCACGAAAGTAAAAAAGAAGAATAACATTATTTTTACATTTGCATTGAAGGAGAGGGGTGTGAATTTCCATGCGTGCAAGAATGTCGGCAGTCCTTGTAGCCCAACAGAAACCTCGCCGTGATTCAGTAGCCACATCCTCGACAACTTCACTGGGCCATTTTCTATTTACATAATAGGGATTTTAATTGTGTAACGCTGGGAGAATTCTTTTATCATAATTCACGTGTAAACTGCAAAACCGTGTGTAAAACAATGGAAGTATTTAATTCGGCTTTGTTTACAGTACACATTTATCTTTTTGCAAAAGGATAATTTAAAATGTAAAAGCACGCGAAAAAAAGCACGTATATGGAAAAAAGAATTTTGTATTCTACCATTTCTCAATAAAACGCTCGTGAAATGTGTCAGAATTACTCGTTGATGTGTTTATATGTCTGTCTCTGAATATCAACAGTTAGCTAGCTGACATTTTGAATTTTCTCGCATGGAAATATCGTGAATTTCATAACATAGTTTTAGTACAATCAACTTAAATTAGCTTTGGTTATTTCAAAAATATACAAACTACAAGATTGATTATTTCAAAATCGGAACACATTTTTCATTCTTATCATAACGTCAACACTAATAATTTAAAATTACTAAAGACAATAAATAGTATTAAATAATTAGATGCTTATGCAAGTATAAACATTTTAAAAAATATACATGGGTTGATCAACTCTGACCTGGGCAGGGGTGAAAGTAGATTTATTTTCCTACCGGTACGCTACTTTTAAAGAGAGGAGGAGTATACTAGAAGAAAAAAAATAATTTTTTATTTTGGCCGTATTTATTTGGGATTTTTAAAGTAACCTGCAGGTTACTTGGCACACTTTAAGTAACCTGGAACTAACCTTAAACTGACCCTACTGCCCCAGCTATTTTAGCGGGTTGGTAGATTCAACCCGTTTACTATGTCTATCTAATCAACTTGTGTTTCTTGTTATTCGTGTCGGCATCGCGATTTCTAATAGTATAGAGAGGTTAGGAGTTATTTTTATGAAAAACGTAAGTAATTTTATAATAATATTTTGAAAAAATATACTAAACTATTATTTATGCAGATGATAGAAGAACAATATGCATTATGTGCTTCTTGCAATATAAGTCACAGAGGATAATATTACGACACATTATTACGACTTCGAAATTCATTATTTTGATAGTGCTGATAACAAAATTATAAAAAAAAACAGACCCTGACGTTATTTGCTTTTTGACTACTTATAAAAAATATAAATATGACTCAAAACATCCAATTAAAAGCGCAATTTAACACACAAACAAAACTAAGCAGATGTCGCTTCGAACATGCATTCAGATTTTAAATTTACCGCTAATATTTACAACTGACACTTGAGATGCATCATTTATTTGGAAGTAACACGAGTTAGTTTTAGGTCAGTTCAGGGTTGGATCAAAATTTCCCAAACAAATACGGCCTTTATATATAGAATTGATCAAAGTAATTAACGACCCTGAGAGGAGTATCTTCGGAGGTCGTTACTATCATCGGTACATTCAGTGTCAAAAGTTGGTTTTCCAAAAAAGATTATTTGAATTTATGAAATAATAAGACACTGTGTAATTCTTCCCATTTATAAAAATAGTATGTCAAAAATATAATAATTATGTTGGTTTAATAAATAAATAAATATATCAATAATAAATCTGCATAAATACGTATATTGTACATGATGCGGCGGCCAAGTATTTTCACTGAGACTGTATATTTTCGCGCCAAAGTAAAGCCACGCCATTCGTTATATACCTGAATGGGTGGAGTTAAAGGGCATTCATAACAACGATTTAATATATGACTGAGGATTAAACATCGTAGTCGAAGAACTAGTAGTCGAAATAAATATTAATTGTGAAATATGTGAAACTGTAAATACAGAACGCAAATCCGTAAAAGTAACAGAACATAATTTGTTTTACGAAACTCAGAATTGAGCTTCTTCATGTTACCATTATCAAAATTTTAAAAATCGTGTCATCGCACAGATGTTGTGGTCCGAAATTTAAAATTTGAAAATTTTCAAATATAAACATTATGTAATATGAAATACAACATTATTAATTATAAGTATCATTCAAATTAAACTTATTTGTAAAATTTTCTATTTTTCTTATCGGTACGGCATACCGGCTCTATTTTCTTACCGGTACGGCGTACCGGACCGTACCGGCCTACTTTCACCACTGGACCTGGATCCCATTCCTAACAGAAAATTGTTTGTTTTCTTTGGTAATTAATATTTTAAGTTGACTTTAGCTTTATGCTTATTGGTTCCTTGGACACGGCTGAATGCTTCGTTGTAGTAATAATTCGTATATAACCTTTGGTAAGGCGGATTGAATCTTGACCACTAGCTTGGTTTACCAATCGTGTAACCTAGTTACTACTGATGATGAGAACTTAGTTCTTGAAATACGTATATAGATTTATTTTTATTTTGATTAAGGCTAAGTGGTTAAAATCATTTTTAGTTAAAAGAAGAAATGATATTTGTGGTCTTCAAAGTGCCCCTTTGCTAATAGCATTGGTTTGCAAAAAGCCTGAAGTAAAGGTTTCATTTTCTATCACTATTGTTTTAAAATTTAAATGTTTGAATTTGAAATTGTCAACTTACTTAAAGTAAAAATGAGTGAAGACGATTTTTCTATACCATCAAGACGTTACTTCCTAGCAAGTTTCATCTCTAATGACATTATGATATTTCAACAAAGTTACAAACATTAAAAATATAAATTATATTGCTATTACAGCACTAGAATGAGAAATAAATAAATAAATATATCATCACGTCTTCTACCCATTACTGGGTGTGGCACTCTGCCGAAGCAGATCTCGGTAAGTGATATATTTTGCGCGTGAAGTGCGGTTACCAGTCGTCAAATCACGACCCCCAAAGATGTTAGTGGAGGAGGAGCCACAGGGGTAGCTTTTGAAATTATGAAAATTGTTTGTCGCCTGTAGGAATCGAACCAGGGTTCTCAGAATCCACAGGTCGACTTCATACCACTGAGCTAGCCACCCCATAAAATACTAGAATGAGCTATTAACAAAATTCCTTTGGGTGCTGTAGTAGCTTTGTTATAGACGCTAAATAGAAAAAAATGTTTTTTTCTGCGGTCCTGTTAAAAGTCAAGATATTGACAAAATGAGTGTGGAAAATATCTCTTTGCATAATACTCTATGCGGCAAGAAATCATTTATGATCTTTCCAAAACATCTTTTGTAGAATAATGTTTGTTTTAATTAATGTCAAATAAAATAGTTTTACGTCTAAAGGCCACACTAGTGTTACAATAGTAGCGTTCGATTTGCAAACAATCTCACCTCAGTTCATTTCAACTGAGTTGAGATTCTCTGAAATGAGTTGATATTTTTTCGATCACAAATCGAACGGGTTTTGATAGGTCTGAACTGAGTCGGTTACGTGACGAACGTTGTAGTATCATTTCGAGGGCAACACATGATTTGCTTGATGTTTTTGTTGGAAGTGAGCTGTGAGACATGATTTATAATAACATATACAATTTAAAAAAATTGTTAAATAACTTCCAAATATTCAAACTACAAACAAAACATAACGAATTCTACCCCCACTCTTAACTGAGTAAAAAATCTCAGTACGCACCAGTGAAATAGGTAGTGCAGCATCGGCAAGGGGGGAGGTGAGTGTCTCACTTGATCTCAGTTATGTCAGTGCAAATAGAACAGCACAGTAAAACTGTCAAACTGAGGTGAGGTGAGATTAACTGAGATTTGGTGCAAATCGAACACTACTAATATACCTACTTTTGCAATTCTCGTGTAAACGGTAGTTCGGAAATGTACCTATATAATCAATGCTTTTTTCCAAAGGATATACATGGGTATAAATTCATAAATAAATATATCATCACGCCTTTTATCCATTACTGGGCGTAACACTCTTTGGAAGCAGATCTCGGTAAGTGATATATTTATGGGCGTGAAGTGCGGTTACCAGCTGTCAAATCACAGCTTTCAAAGATGTTAGTGGTGAGGGAGACTCAGGGGTAATTTTTATTGTGGTGAAAATGTTTGTCGGCCGTGGGAATCAAACCAGGATTCTCAGGATCTACAGGCCGACTTGATACCACTAAGCCACTACCCCATATAAATGTATACTTCCAATACTAAATTAAAATTTGTAATAAATTCTGCAGTTGTTTAACGTACATGTTAAAATGTTACAGAATGTACTCAAATAATTTAAAAAGTATCTAATAAGTATGTGCATAAATAAAAACTCCAGATAAAAGTATCTCCTGCAACTTTCCGGCAAAATCAATTTTACATTCGCTCCATGAATAAACATGAATCAGATACCCATGTATAAAATATTCACGCCAAAAACTCCGTCGGTTTTGTTTCATTAAAAAAGATTTTTTTAACCGTGAAGATATTATACCTAAATGATTATTTATTAAGCGCTTGAGAATCATTAATCATTAAATTAGAATATCTGGCTGTTGGTTTCGCTGCTGGCTCGAGCTCAGATTTTTGATTAACGAACGAAGAAAGAACGAACCACTTGGTTGAAAAGTAATTAACAAGTAAAGACAAATAATTCCGGACTTATTCTTATTAATGTCGCAATTCATTTAGCTTCTACGCCAGTGTGAATGGAGTTTCAGTAAATTAATTACAATGTTAAGCATTTAGAGAATGAAATGTTTCCCTGAATGTTTGTCACTGATAACTTTCATTATTTATTACCAACTGACATTTTCATTATCATATATTTCACAGACTGGAGTTATATAATTCTTTTGGAGTATAAATCTAACTAATTAGCTGATTATTTCCTAAGTATTATGAAAATTTACCTGAAAATTTTTGAGGTTATGTAGGATCCTTGATTATGTGTTTATGTAATTGGAATTTAAGGCCTTCAAAATCCAGAACATGATAAGAAATACACAGAAAAACTATTAATCTATGTATTCATCAACAAACCGTGAACGTTTTGGTTGTAAAACACAACCATCTCAGTACAAGACGTCAAATTTAATAAATTTTGATCTAAACAAATTAGAACAAAAAACAAGCCAGAAAAACGTAAATTGTTCATTACAATTTTTGAACAAAAATTTTTTTATAGATGTAACCCAACTGTAAGTTGGTGGCAAAACGTCCACGGTTTGTTGATGAATACATAGATTAATAGTTTTTCTGTGTATTTCTTACCATGTTCTGGATTTTGAAGGCCTTAAATTCCAATTACATAAAAATTTACCTGCTTATCATAATTTGTCCCACAGCCGACAAATAATTTTCACCACACTAAAATTACCATCGTGGTTCTCCTTCGACTAATATCTTTAAGGGTTGTAATTTGATTTCTGATAACTGCACTTCACGCGCATAAATAGGTGCGTTCAACGTACTAAGCAAAACAAACGAACCGGAAGTAAGAAACATTGAACGGTTTTGCTAGGCTAGCATTTGCTCGTTGCGAGAGAGTTCTCGCTCAAAGTGCTAGACATTCAAATATTTTTGTGGGAATTTCAAATTGTAAGTTTATAACTTGAAAGATCGAAACTATTTTGATAGTTGACAGACAATAATTAATTTACATACAGGGTGGGGAAAAAGGTCCGGGACTGTTAAATATCTTGCGAAATAAATATTGGATCGAAATACCTGTCAAATATTTTTCAAAAATCTATCCAATGATTCCAAACTCGACCTCCCCACCCGCGCCTCTAGGGGTGGGGTAGGGGGCAACTTTGTAATCTTAAATGGGAACTCCCATTTTTTATCAGTTTGGTATCATTGGATAGATTTTTGAAAAATATTTGACACGTATTTTGTCGTTTTTCGATCCAATATGTATTTCGCGATATATCCCCATTTCTCAAAATGTTTTCTCCCATTCCCATTTGTGGCGACCACAGCGTCATCTGTGAACAAAAATAACTTGAATCGTAGATCAAATTAATGTAAAATTTTCTGGAGATTCCAAATCTGCAATATGCTGATATTTTACGACGACACTAGAGTCAAACCAATAATTGGTTTGACTCTGTTATCATCACCATATTCATTTTAACATGTTGTTTCTGTTAAGATTATTTATGTCCTTATTTATTATTTTTGACTGTCTTTTCTTTGTGAAAAGTTTTAAATTGTTGTAAACTGTTATTTTATAAAATTGCTAATCATTTTTGACTTGAACATTAGTCCCGAAACGTCGTCAGTTTTCACAATTTTGTAAATTTTGATAATTACAAAAGCCAAATAATCCAAGCACAGAGGAGTAATTATTTGTATACTTCCTACTCCTAATTGTTCGCTGTAATATTTTTTATCTCAGAAATCAATCTAGTAGGTCTTATACTCCACAAAATTAATTTAGTATGTCATTTTGAAAGAAAATGAGGTGAAAATTTATGAAGATTTAGTTCTTCAAAATATATGTGAATACTTTATACAGTGTGGAATTCTATGATAAATCTATAAGGTTATAAATCATAAATCTGTAAATAATGATCAATATCATATCAATATTTGTTGATATGTAAATAATATTTCGTAAAGTCATTATTTTAGTTGCAATTTTATTTTTAATTTATATACAATTACACCATTAATTTGACCCAACTGTTTTCAAGATATGAGCGAAAGTTCGAAAGAAAATTGTAGGGAAAAGTGGTTTAATTTTTTTGTTTCTTGATTTATTGTTTTCCATTTTATATTTCTCATCTTATGTTATTTCCCGGGCGAAGCTTCGTCTTAGAGATATTGAATTTTTCTTTAAAACTCGTAGAAAATTTAGTCCATTGTATTTTTTATTTGTCAACTTCAGCTTGTACCCTTAACCAAATAGTTCTTTAAGAATCGAGGACAGTAAGTGCTTTCTACCGGTTAAGAATTATTTTGGAAATCTTAGCTTCGTCTCGATATCTAATACATCCAACAATTATTTTGTTTATTTTAAATATTTTATATTTTCAAAGCTATCATTTTTAAAGAACGTTTTTATGAGGTGGCTGGCTCAGTGGTATGAAGTCGGCCTGTGGATCCTGAGAACCTTGGTTCGATTCCCACAGGCGACAAACAATTTTCATAATTTCAAAAACTACCCCTGTGGCTCTCCTACACTAACATCTTTGGGGACCGTGATTTGACGACTGGCAACCGCACTTCATGCGCAATATATATATATATATATATATATATATATATATATATATATATATATATATATATATATATATATATATATATATATATATATATATATATATATATATATATATATATATATATATATCACTTACCGAGAATAGGTAGAAGGCGTGATGATATATTTTATTTATTTTTGTTTAATTTTTATTTACTTTCCACCTCCCATCAGTAAGTAACTAAGTACTTTGCTATCAGTAATTTGTAAATATAACTTCCTGCATTGGAAACCCTATCGGTAAACATTTAATGAAAAAAAAATAATAATAAACGATCGTGCAATAAAATTGTGTGCATTCAGTTTAGATTGCACTATAAGCTATTAGTATCTTGTACTAATATTGAGATTTATTTCCTTCTGTGCAGAGCAGCAAATAAATAAATAAAATTGTGCGAAAAACGTAGAAAAATTCTGTTTTAAACAGTAATGGAGTTAGAAGTAATAAAAATGCATAAAATCTCGCAATAATCTGGGTCACATTCACATCCACAGCGCATAAATTAAAAGAAAAGAACAAAGCTAAGTATTTTTAAATGCAGCAGATTTACGTATTGAATATTAAACAGAAAACCCTGTGATATATTCCACAATAAACAACACGCGGGATTTAATCCAAACAAAACAAAGCGAAGCTTTAGCCAATGGGGTTTTAAATTTATAAATTAACGGGCGACCGCTGAGTAAATGCACAAAGCAAACGCCAATGACAGGGAAGAAGTGGACGTTGAAATTTTTAGTGGCCAATAATTCATTACGGAACAAACAAAAGCTTGCGGATCTGAAATGGGAGGAGAGCGTGCAGATTGCCGCTCAGAGAAAGGGGAAACCATTTTTGGTTCGGACTGACGGTTAGGTTTACGTTCACACGGTTGTGAAATCAAAGGAAATTTAGGGAATTTATCAAGTTTCGATTGTCCGGTGATAATTTCAACAACAAACAAGCTGGACTACTCAGCAGACAAAATATTTAATTTAAATACACCAGCTCACAGATTCACTTAAATGAATATAACATGAAATATAATTGATTGGTGTGTCAAGATAGAAGTATTAAAATTAGTTTCAACAATATACTGATTGCAATAATATACGTATTGATTTCAACAATACATTGTTTACAACAATACATTGATTGCAACAATATATTAATTTAAAAAATACATTGATTTCAACAATATGTTGATTATAACGATTCATTGATTACATTAATGTATTAATTACAACAGTATATTTCTTATAAAAATACAGGATGTTAAAAAATTCATTTGACAAATTTTTAGTGCAAGTAGAGGAGATTAAAATAAGAACTTTTTGTTATACAACATAAGGTCGGTTAAATTTTTCGAAGCCTCAAAATCCCAGGTGATTATTTCGGGTATATTTATTAAATTCAACAAATCTATACTCTGTTTTTTAACCAGGAGGAGTAAATGCACAAGTCAGATTTACTCTATAAAAAGTTTTTGTTCGCGCGAAATACAAAAATTCCGTACACATCTGCATAGATTAAGTCTCATGGAACTTATTTTAAAATACAAATAACATTTTAAACTCTAATTACCCACTCCATATATTTGATTATATGAATAAAAATAATATGTATTCTAAATAAACACTTTTACTTGATTTATAACAATATTTTTGAATTGACCATAGTGATAAAACACATATTTATCGTATTTATTTGAAAATTCATATAACAGAATACAGTTCCAAAAGAACAAGATACAAAATATATATATTACATTTAGTTCGTTTAAAATTAAACAGGAATTGATATCGTATTGTTATTATATCAATGAGATAATATTTTTTTTTATGCTACTTCATTCTTTATTTTTGCCCATATCAACTCAATTTTATTAAAGTGGGCAGTTCGTTCCTGTGGAAGAATTCATGTACTATCCGCCGTACTGAGTTCTTTACATAATCGTTGAATGTGGCAACGACATGCGGCCTTCCTCCACATTTTTTAGAAGATGTAACAGATCCTGTCCGTTTATATTCTTTAACTACCCGATAAACACTAGATTTTGCTACTCCTACAGAAAGAAATTTATCGTCATGACACCAAAATATATAATTTTATTTGATTATCTTACCCATTCTACAAGAAATTTCTTCTACTATTTCTGTCATATTTTTACCGGGGTTATTTTTCAAATTTTTGTGACAATCGGCAAAAACATATTTTGGATTTATCTTGAGGTGTCGATTATAAAATAAAACAATAACAGACCAATCCTCAAAATATTTTTAGTTAATCCTGAATTTTGGATTAGTTAAATGAAGTTAAACCATATTCTCAAACAAGTTTAAATAAACTATAATATAATCTTATTACCATTTGGATTTCGAAAAGTGATTCGGATTACTTACTTATTTCCTTAATCCTAGAAGCCTTTCTACCTTTCGGTGTAAGGCTATGGTTATGGTCAGTTTCTCTGCTCTTCCTCCAAGGGTTTTCTTTTCCATACTTCTTTCCAGGCTTCTCTATCTGTCATGATTTTTGTAGATTCTTGCCATTTTACTCCTCTGCTTTCTAGTGCGTTTCTGACATCATCTTCCCATGTTTTTGCTGGTCTGCCTCTTTTTCTTTTCTCTGTTGGTCTTCCTTCATACACTTTCTTTGCTGTTCTCTCGTTCTGCATTCTGTGTAGGTGTCCTCGCCATTTTAACTGTCCCTCTTCTATAATTTCTTTCAAAGGTCTTACGTTGAGCTTTTCTCTATATACATTCGGTTTAACTTTTTAAAAATCAGACTTGAATAAGATTAGCTAATCCAAAATTTCAGGATTAGCTAAAACTTTTTTGAGGTTTGGGTTGTTCATGTTTTTCAATTTTTATAAACTGAAATTTGTCCCTTATAACATAAAGGTTTTGGAAGATTTTACGTTACGTTCCAACCTCATCACCACATGGTGGTTATACACCTTGATTTGGTAAAATAAAGATTGAAAAAAATCCGTGGGATGTTGGATATATCTTGTACAAATATTATTTTAGGATGGATCCTTTCTAAATAATTTTTAAGCGTTAGAATATGTGGTGAATATGAATATGTTTGGTTGGAGAAAAGGGTAGCTATAGCAAATGTTGTTTTCGGTACTTTGAAATTAGCACAAGTATTAAAAGCTTACAGTGCGTGAAAACAGGTCGAATTTACAAAACCCTTTACGTGAATATGTAAACATTTCATTAAACTTTCACACTTTGCGGTTCAAAACAACAACACAAATAAACATCTCTGTATATTCATTTGACGCTTCTTGCACAAATAATTCATTAAATATAAATAAATACTCACATCATTCAGCTTTCTGTCTTGTTTCTTGTATCCGGCAAGCTGTCATTTACAAGCAACACTTCATGGTTACAAACCTTGTTCACTTCATCTTATAACCAAAAATACATACATACATACATTAGACAGTGCCAAAAAAAAAAATCGATATTTTTTTATTTCGCTCTTCTTCGAGTATATCATTCCCCGTTCAAGTTCATTCAGATTCCCAAAATTTTAAACAATTCGGTTAATATTTAGAGATGCATCAAGCCCAAAACGTGTTTTTTGAAGTTTTTTCTCAATTTTTGTGAGGTTTCATAGCACTGTTCTACAATAACGGAATGTTTGACGCTTGGGGGACATTATTACCTTCAAACACAAAGTTTTTAATGCATTTCAGTCGCCAAATCCACTTTCGGACAGATATGTTGGTGAAAACAACCATTTTTTATGGCCTAAAAACTGTAATTTCAACTTTCAACTCCTATAACTTCATATTTTTAGGTTCGTTATGCGTCATATGCACTTTTAACGTAGTCTAGTATCACGTAGCATTAATTGATTTGTTCTGAAATATTCAAATCAATTAATGCTACGCACGAGGCTTGCCGACATATCTCTGTCCGATAAGAAACCTCGCGGAAACAAATTACTTTTCCGATACATATATACTGATACTAATTATTTATTATTACATATAAGCAACTAATAAATGTATGTCCTTCAAATAACAACATTTATTTCTATTTGTGTAATATAAAAAGGCAGTTCACCGTCCACAAGTTGAAAGACGAGTCAGTTATTTATGAGATATACAGAGAACATGTTTCACTTTCTGCTCTTGGTTTTGTTTGTTGTGATTGTGTGCGCAGTCATTAGAGATGTAAAAAAGCCAAAAAACTATCCGCCAGGCAAGTAGACAACAATTCAATGTAAACAAAATGTTGTATGTGTATTAGGGTGTCCGTTATTTTGGCAAAGTCGGAAATTTGATGCTCTCACCTTCTAAAACTACTCATAATAAATTTTAAAAAATTGAGCCGAAATCCCAGGTCTGTCAAATGACGTTAAAACGTGCTGCAAGAGGGCTCAATATTTGCACGTAGTTTAAATGGGAAAATTGCTTTTTCCGATACTTTTTTACCTAACTTTTTATGATTTAGTCCTAAAAATATTTCAAGATAACTGCCGGAAAGCTTATGAAATAAGCTTTCAGGCAGACTAAAATTCAAGTTATTTGGATGAAAATCAACGCCGTAGCTTCAATTTGAGAAATACGAAGTTTGAAGCATAAAAACGACAAAAACGTTAATATAAGAATTTTGATTAATATTACACCCGTAAAATTTATTCAAGAAGGTCAAAAAATAAGATCTCCAAAGTTTATATACAAAAAATTTAAAATTCATATTTGCTTATGAGCTTCGAACCATTCTCCCAGGAGCACAGAATGCTGCTCTGGTCAGTCTATCTAGAAATATTAAATAATTAGTTTCTTGCAAAGAAAGTCCCGTTGCAGTAGACTTTCGACATCACCTTAAGGCAACAATTATGAATTTTAAATTTTTTGTATATAAACTTTGGAAATCTTATTTTTTGACATTTTTGAATATATTTTTCAGGTGAGAACTGAAATATTAATGGAAATTCTTATATTAACGTTTTTGTCGTTTTTGCTTCAAACTTCGTATTACTCAAATTGACGCTACGGCGTTGATTTTTATCCGAATAACTTGAATTTTAGTCTGCCTGAAAGCTTATTTCATAAGCAAGTTGTCTTGAAATATTTGTAGGTCTAAATCATAAAAAGTTAGGTAAAAAAGTATCGGAAAAAGCAATTTTCCCATTTAAACTACGTGCAAATATTGAGCCCTCTTGCGGCACGTTTTAACGTCATTTGACAGACCTGGGATTTCGGCTCAATTTTTTTTTATTTATCATGAGTAGTTTTAGAGGGCGAGAGCATCAAATTTCCGACTTTGCCAAAATAACGGACACCCTAATGTGTATATATGTAGGTCCACTATGGCTGCCGGTAGTAGGCTCGTTGTGGACGATGTGGTCGCTGCGAGCCCGTCTAGGCTACCACCATCTGACAATGGCCGCGGTGGCAGAGCGCTGGGGCCCCGTGGCAGGCCTACGTCTGGGTCGTGACCATGTGGTAGTAGCGACGGGCGCGGCAGCGGTAAGAGAGGTAATGACACGCGACGATTTCGCCGGCCGCCCACTAGGCTTCTTCTTCCGCATGCGAACATTCGGTGAACGGCTGGGCCTTGTGTTCACCGATGGGCCGCTGTGGGCCACGCAGCGTCGCTTCGTGTTGCACCAGCTCAAGCGACTGGGCTGGGGGCGCCGGGAGATGGAGGAACAGATCGGTGACGAAGTGCAACAGCTGGTGGAAAGTCTACGTACACGTTGTACAAGGCATGTTGATTTGCACGGTCTGTTTGATGTAAGCGTGCTGAATGTACTGTGGGCCATGTTGGCGGGCGAGCGGTTCGCATTGGAAGACACACGCCTCGCCGAACTCACACACATTATCCACGAGCAGTTCCGCGCCACCGACATCTCGGGCGGTCTACTCAACCAACTGCCGTGGCTACGATGGTTGGCGCCGAATGCCAGTGGTTACGCACGTCACGCCGCCACACTTGAACGCACGTTGGCATTCCTGCGTGCTACCGTCCATGAGCACCGCGCCCGCCTCTGTGTGGACAGTGCACCGCGTGATCTCATTGATGCGTTCCTGCAGGAGGAGATCCACGGCACTGACGACACATTCAGTGAGCAGCAACTGTTGGCGCTGTGTATGGACTTGTTCATGGCGGGCTCGGAAACCACGGCTAACACGCTGGAGTTTGTGTTGTTGTACCTGGTGCGGCACGTGGACGTGCAGCAGCGCATGCAGCTGGAGCTGGACACGGTGATTGGTCGAGACCGTTGGGCGAGTTTGGCGGATCGCGTGCACTTGCCGTACACTGACGCCGTGGTGCGCGAGGTGCAGCGGTGTGCGCACGTGGCGCCCGCGGGCATCCCTCACCGAGCCACGCGGGACACTACACTGCTGGGACATCACATTCCCCAGGATACGCTGCTGCTCACTAACTTGTATGCGCTGCACGCTGATCCCGCTGTTTACCCGGAGCCGCGCGCATTCCGCCCTGAGCGTTTCCTTCACCTCGACCAGCCCACACTCGACAAACATTTCGCGCCCTTTGGATATGGTAAGTGATCACAACTAAAACAAATGGTACTCACTGACATTGACACCGACATGTGTGAAAGGTAAGAGACGCTGTCTGGGTGAAGCGCTGGCCCGAGCCAATCTGTTCCTTGTGACGGTGGCGTTATTTCAAAACTTCAGTGTGTCCGCGGTGGGCCCAGAACCCAGTCTGGAGCCCTTGGATGGAGTCACTTTGTCTCCGCGCCCCTGCCAAATCAGACTCACCCCCAGATTCTAACACATCACCATCATAAATATTATGTACTTACATTATACAAATAAATCTCAATTTTAAATTGATTAGAAACTTTTGTAAAGATATTGTGTATTTATTTATTATTTCTCCGAAAAGATAATCCTCCTCCTGCAACTAGTGTTTACATAATTATTCTTCCGCTAAATGTCAGATAATTGGCCATTGACCGAAATGTAACAATTACTAAAATCTTAAAATAATATTTATTTATACTTTTTTCATTATACAAACAAATATTTAGAAAATATGTAGGTAATAAATATATAAACACGTTTAAAATTATGTATCATAAAATTTTATATTATTAAATGTTATGTATGTACAGGGCTTTTATTTTTATATTACACATAGGAAAAACAATTTTAAATTTGTACATGTTAATTTGCCATATAATGTCTTATGATCGAAATGGCGAAGGAAAAAAGTGAATTAATAATTATTTTCCTACAACTGTGCGATTTCTTTGTTATTACGTAACTATAATTGCCTTGGTTACGTATGGAAAGTAGATGAATGCAGACCAAGTGCGTTTCCGAAAGCAAAGAAACACTAGTGCGGAAAGTGCTTCATTACGTAACTGTCAAAAGAATATTGTTTTGACAGCGATTTAAATTTCGCGCCGAGCGCGGAATTCATATTTTGACCACAGACGCTTATGGAAGAAGAAGATACGGTGAACCAGTGCTAGTAAATATGCAGTAGTATATTTTGACGTTTATAAACGTAACCTTAATTTGCAGTATATCTAATCTGTAGACAATTAATAAAAAGAACCGAACAAAGTAAAATATATCGATAAATGGTTTTATTTAAAGAGTAAGTGAAATACTTCATATTTATTGTTTGTGTATATTATTAATACAGTTGTTACAGTTGCTTATATTGACATAATGTAAAGTGGAAACTTTTGTGTCTAAAGAAACATTGATTTCTTCCGTACCTGTTCATATTATAACCAGTAATATTATTGGTAACAATTTCGGAAGCTTCAGAAGTACCAGCAGCAGGTTGATTGTCATTGTCGAAAATAGATCCAACATAGTATGATCCGGAGCTTCAATTATCTTTGGAGGTGTTAATGATAAAGAAGAATCACTCACTGTACTATTCCAATCAAGATGATTTTGAAGAAAGTATTTTGACGTTAGTGAAATATTTTTAAATAAAGTAGAACAATGTGCAAGCAATCAACAAACAAACCATAGCAACGCCGTAAAACATCGTTGTCATGTAATATCATTAAAATTTTATAAATTTTATAAATTTTAATAATATTTTAGTGATTTACTAAATCGCACAGTTGTAGGAAAAATTTTGTTTATAACACGTGCCGAAAAAGGTTACATGCTCGTGCAGATTTCCGCACTCGGCAAGCCTCGTGCGTTAAATTCTGCACTTGCACATAACGAGCCTTTTTCGGCACTTGTTATACAAATAACTATTTTATAACAAGTGCCGAAAAAGGTTTACGTGCAAGTGCAGAATTTAACGCACAAGGCTTGCCGAGTGCGGAAATCTGTACGCGCACGTAACCTTTTTCGGCTCGCGTTATAAACAACATTGTTCCTACAACTGTACGATTTAGAAAAGCACTAAAATATTATCAAAATATATAAAATTCTAATGGTATTACACGACAACGATGTTTTACGGCGTTGCTAAGGTTGTATGGTTGACTGCTTGCGCATTGTTCTACGTTATTGAAAAATATTTTACTAATTTCAAGATAATTTCTTCAAAATCATTTTGATTGGAATACTACACTGAATGATTCTTTTTTATTATATATACCTCCAAAGATAATTAAAGCGCCAAATCATGCTATGTTGGATCTATTCTTGGCAATGACAATCAACCTGCTGCTGGTACTTCTAAAACCTCCAAAATTGTTGTCAATAATATTATTGTTAATAATATGAACAGGTACGGAAGAAATCAATGTTTCTTTAGACAGTACAAAAGTTTCCACTTCACATTATGTCATTACAAGCAAATGTAACATTTTATTAATATATACAAACAATATATGGGGTGGCTTGCTCAGTGGTATGAAGTCGGCCTGTGGATCCTGAGAACCTTGGTTAGATTCCCACAGGCGACGGACAATTTTCATAATTTCAAAAGCTACTCCTGTGGCTCCTCCACCACTAACATCTTTGGGGGCCGTGATTTGACGACTGGTAACCGCACTTCACGCGCAAAAATATATCACTTACCGAGATCTGCTTCGGCAGAGTGCCACACCCAGCAATGGGTAGAAGGCGTGATGATATATTTATTTATTTATACAAACAATAAATAATATGAGAAATAATTTTTGAAAAAGCAATGAGCGTTCGCCGGGATTTGAACCCAAAACCTTTCACTCGCATGGGGACTACTCTAACCAATTGAGCTACAAACACTCGGCGAATACTCATGCTTTTTCGTGCAATCTTTAGTTGAAGAAATGTGAAGTGACATGGGTTGCGTCAATTCGTTACAAGTCAACAACCTAGTATGCGTTGGGCGATATTCCCTGGGTGAAATTATTATAAGAATTTGTTTATTGACAAATTATGTATTTCACTTACTCTTTAAATAAAACCATTTGTCGATATATTTTACTTTGTTCGGTTCTTTTATTAATTATCATATTTATTAATGATATACTTGAGTTCTTTTCTGCTCAATGTGATATGTACAGATATACTGCATTTTAAGGTTATGTTTTTAAACGTCAAAATATACCACTGCATATTTACCGTTTGTTTGCGCACGTATCTTCTTCTTCCATAAGCGAGCAAAAGAACGCAACTGTATAGTCTGTGACTAAAACATGAATTTCCGAGCTTGGCGCGAAATTAAAATTGCTCCAAATTAAATTTTCTTTTGACAGTTGCGTAAAACACAAATTAATTTCGTCCCTAGGGTTTCTTCGCGTACAGAAACGCCCTTATTCTGCATTTGTCTCCTTACCACCCGTAACCAAGGCAATAATAGTTACGTAATAACAAATAAATCGCACTTTTGCAGGAAAATTTCGTTGATTTACTTCAGCAACATTATTACATCTACTATAGATACTCTGATGTAAAAGCAAACAAAAAACTGTAACCCTTGCAAATAAAACTGAAATAAAATTCCATAAAACGGAATGACACGTAAAATTTTACACCATGTATTCACGATATTTACAGTCGCCATTAAACCAGAGTAGTTACACAATCGGGGTTGAAACAGAGACATCAGAGTCGATATTTCCACCTGCCCACCCCGGCTAATGTAAAATGAAAACGACAGACCAATGTCACCAAATTTTGGTCCATCACGATATAAAATCCAATTATGGGGCATTTCCGAATGGAAGCGGAAAAAGACGACCGTGAACGATGAAATGGAAGGGTGATACTGCATCATCAATTCGCACTCTGCCAACTATGCACATTTCGATCTGTAATTATCGTTTGTTAATTAATGAACGCCATTTTGTTAGAATTCCGGCAGGATGATGAACATGCTTGTTTAGATAGGTGCCTTTAGTTTACCCCAGAGGATATACAAAAAATACGTCTGTGTCTGAGTGGTTCGGATTCCACTATTGGGATTAAGTTCCTCTTTTGCAGAGTAGCAAATAAATAAATAAATATACTTTTCTACAATCTTGTTGAAAAGTCGAAGTATCAACATTCAGAATGAGTGTAGGCAATATAACTTAACAATACTCAGTGCTGCAAAAAAATATATTTGCTTATGTTGTTTCAATTACATCCATTTTGATGCAATCTTGATAATTTTATTTAATTTAACAATCATTTATGCATAAAAGGCATATTGTCTACTAACGTCCGTGGTTCATAAACAAATTTATTTCTCCCTAAATTATGTAGAATTAGTTTTAATTTATAAATATGCGTATAATGGCCGGTTTCATCAACAAAAGTTAAATTTTAAACTTGGATTAAATGAAGCAAATCAAAATTACATGTCATATGAAATTATTAACATTGCTGTCATACATTCGATTTGCTTTTATTTATTTAAACCATTAATACAATTTAACTTTTGTTGATGAAACCGGCCATTAGAGGATTAACCGTCTGTAGCATTGCGTTGGCAAGCATATTGTTTCTTTATTTTGTTTATTCATTTAAACGTCAAGTAGGTTACGTTCTTTATCTTTGGAGATGATGGAGGATGCGTCTGGTATTTCGCAAGATATTTTAGTGAGAGTTAGGTAGACAATGTTGACATTTCTCGTTTTAATTGACCCGTATGTGTCCGTTGCATTTTGGTAGTTATGATTAAAGGTTGCTTCACAAATCTAAATTAATATTATTTAAATGTTTTACGTTTCATACTATTTTGAAGCAGCATTTACAAATAATGTTTTAATTGGGGTATTAGTTAGTAGTCACATCTATTGACAAATGTAAGGAGATTGGTTACTTGATAATCTAAATAATGATTAGTGAATGGCTAAGACCAATCACAACTGGCGATGAATTCAGAGTTATTCATATTTGACCCACCCAAAAAAACCCACCTGGGTTTTTTTAATAAAACCTACCTAAAGAAACCCAAATAAACCCATTAAAAAACCCATTTAATTGAATGGTTGACAATTCACCCAGGGTGAATTTTAAGACATAGTCAAATCTCGGAACATAAATATCTTTTATTTATTTTACAATGTAATAATACGTAATCTCTTTACAAAATAAAACGTTTAACTTAAATTATCATTTATTACATCATATCGTGTAGTATCACATTGCATTATTTTGACAAATGTCAATATCAAACTAGTTTAAGACGAAATATTATTTGTCTTATTTTATATTAGTATTACAAAAACTGATTGATTTTCAATCTTTTTACCGGCAAATTTTAAATATAGTTTTAAATTAAATAAGTATGACAATAACATAATAGAGCGTATTATGTTTTTAATTCACAATAAAATAAATATATTTTTGAAATAGTAATAATAATTTTGTTTTAATGTTTAGTAGTATACAAAATACATTTTAAACATTATATACAAAATTAATTTAAAATTAAATAATTTGATTAAAAAAATGTATTTGTCAATATTTCAAAAAACCCAATAATACCCAAATAAACCCAATAAAACCCAAAAAACCCAGTGGATCGGGTTTTTTTCAACCCTGCGATGGATACAACAAAACGGACCAAACCTACCATAATGTTAGAAGCTGTTCAAACATAATCTTAATTTGAATCATCTGTATTTATTTGCAAAACTAAAACATTTTCCTTTAATAATAACTGAGTAACACTTCTCACATAGAATTGAGAAGCATACGAAGACAGACAAATTATGTCATAAAGCCAAATTTACTACAATCATAAAAATAAAAATTACACTGAAGTTATTGATGTAGTAGCACATCCCGAGACGTCGGGACGTTCCAAGTCCTATCGAAATAAAACTCCTCGCATCATTTTAACAAAGTGACGATATCACTTTACCTCAAGCGTCCTTTATTTAAGCCACGTCCTCTGTCTGTGTGACTAGAATAACTACGTGCTGCGTAAAGCAAATACAAGCGATAAAAGTGGATAAACATGACAATGGTCCCATCGTAAACATTACCCCACACAACAAGCAAACGCCAAAAACCCAACGAGGATTTCAGACACTTTCATTTTGGACACTAATGATATTTGGTTATCTTTTGACCACAAATATCAGGACTAGGAATTACAAATGACAATTACATCATTTTGAAACCATGACAACCTGATAACAAATGAAAATGTTGTTAATGTTGTTTTCTTGAGATACAAATAAACCATAGTTATTAAACAAGTTGGTTGAGTAACTTAAGCTGTTCATGCTTGTTTGCACCAACGAAATTTAAATTTTAGATCTGACTTATAAATGAAAGTAAATCGAAGGAAAATATCATAAGATGACATTTACATTGCTGTTAAATATTTGGTACGATGTTGTCAATTTAGGTTAAACTTAAAATTTAAGGTTCACTAGTGCAAACAAACATAAGTTGGTTAGTATTAGTCCTATACGAGGGCAGGGTGAAAAGTCCCTGAAAAATAAAACAGATGGCGCCTCAATCGCAAATCTCATGTGACGTTTGTGATGTAGCATCTTTAACTAGAACGCATTAAAATTTTCAGACTGATATGTCATTCAGTTCTGTTTTGACACCCATCGAAAGCAAGCAACCTTGAAGATTTTTGAAAACATGGAAAAAAGTGAATTTCGCGTCTTGATTAAACATTATTTCTTGCGTGGAAAAAACATTACGCAAACCAAAGCATCGCTTGTTAAACACTATGGGGACTCCTCACCATCGATTGGAACGATCCACAAGTGGTTTACTGATTTTCGTTGTGGTGGTATGACCACAAAGGACGCCGAACGTTCTGGTCGTCCAATTGAGAGTTACAACGCCAGAAATCGTCAATAAAATCCATGGTATGATATTGGACGATCGGCGAGTTAAAGTGCACGTGATGGCTGAGGCTATGAGCATCTCAACCGAACGGGTACGGAATATTTTGCATAAATTTTTGGATATGAGAAAGCTATCTGCCAGATGGGTGTCGCATTTGCTCTCTGTTGATAACAAGCGCGACCGCAGTCGCAATTGCAAAATTACATTAATTGCGCTACGCATTGGTTCGTCATCCACTATATTCTCCAGATTTAGCCCCCTGCGATTTTTATCTATTTCCAAACTTTAAGAAATGGCTCGGCGGAAAGAGATTTGGCTCCAACGATGAGATCATCGCTGAGACAAACGCCTATTTTGAAGGATTGTCAAAATAGTATTATTTGGAAGGAATCGAAAAATTAGAAAAACGTTGGACGAAGTGTATCGAGCTTCAAGGAGATTATGTTGAGAAATAAAATATGTTTTGACCAAAGAAATCATTTCTTGTTTCATTTTTCATGGACTTTTCACCCTGCCCTCATATACGCGTAAGTTGGCTATCCAGTTTATATAAAATCCTTGATGTATAATAAATTGGGGATGAATGAGGCACTATTGACATCTACCGGTTAATTTTTACTGGGAGTTATCCTGACTGATGGAATATAATGTCTAGTAATTGTGAGATTTACCAATGCATCATGTAAGCTGCAGTCGAAAATTACACCTTTTGTATTACATTTATTTACTAAAAAAAAAAAACTCACGTTAAGCACCAGAGAGAAAAGTATGTATTGTCCGTATTTCGTGCAGCAATTGTCTATCGTTTATACATTAAATAGGTGCAAAAAAGCCGAATTTCTGTCCTGTTCGTAGAAAAAAATATCAATTTTGGTATAGCTACTATTGTTAAAATAGCGTGATGAAATATATATTTCATTTTGGTATCATTTATAATTTAGACATGTATTCAATTACATTCCATTAAGATTTGTAATGTTTCAATTCCTGAAAATAATTACAGTAACAAATGATTTCCATGTAACTTTTCTCTATTAGCACAACATCCAGCGCCATTAATATTTTTAATTGCGTCCGAGGGAGCATTAAACATGTCGTGACGAAAGCCATAACAAACACAATTACAGATATACGCGAAGAAAATTGTATGTTTTCATTCTGTTCGTTCTCATAAGAATTTGATAAAATTACCAAAATATACTTTGTACGCTCTTATCGTAATGGCATTATTACGACATGAAAACGCGATGTAAATTTTAAACTGCCAAAAATCTCACGCATGTGTGACGTCACGGAGTGACTAAGAAATCTGACGAGCGAGGAAGTATCGTATGGCGAACAGGGTAGCGTAGGGTATGTCTAGAAACGGAGGGGATGAAAAAATAACTCATTAAACAACCATTATGCAGGCTAATGATGGTGCGTGTACCTTCCATAGACGAGTCGACGCTGATATCTGTGCTAGACACGCGATAGACTCTACGGAGCCGAATTGCTACTTACAAATAAGAAATTTGTTTTAGATTGAAATTGGAAAAATGCTAAATTTACAAAAGAAACTGCTTTGAAAATTGCTAAACAAAAATTAATAATTCACATCCTTTATTCTGGGGGTCTATTCTAATTGACATAGCCACTGTGGTAACGATAGCCACATCGCTAAACGACAAGTATCCACCTGGCGGTATAAATGACATATAAATTATAAAAATAAAATATTTCGCTGTTAGAGATTTTTAAATTGTTGCATGTATAAAACTCTATATATAAAGAAATTTCACATTTGTCAATTTTGACATCGAATTAATAGCGAATGTATAAAAGTGGATAAACTTTTATTTACCTTGATTGCCATGGAAACAACAAATAAAAATTTTACTTTATGCGATAGATAGATATGTTATAGGCTTTAACTAATAAGTAATAAACGATAGTTATAAATGAAAATTGAAACATGAATATCTTAACTGATTTTTTTTGTAACTGTTAAGTAATGCAGAAAATATATTTGTATTTAAATAAGTATTATAATAGTATATTAAAGAACGAGTTTTGTTAGAAATGTTTTTCTCGCCCGCGTCCTAACTTACAAAATGAGTCGCAGGCTAGTTTTCTGAAGGACAAGTAGGATAAAAAGTGTTATAAAATAAGTTGTTTATACTATTTTTTATATTCTGCGCCTTTTATAAATTAATATATTTTAAATATCTACGATATTTTAAACCGAGTCAATTTAGGGAAATATGTACACGAAATGTTGTGGTTGGTAACTGTTTTTGACATTTATGCAATTGTTCAAAAGCTCATAATCATTTTCGAATTTGCAATTATTTCTATTATTATTGTTAGATTTTGTGTATATCATAGAAAATGACATTAATTGCACTCTGCTTGAGCTACGTAAAATAGTTGTAAGTACGATAAATAATCTACTTCCATAGAAAATTTGAGGTTATATTGCAATTTAGATGTTCTCAGTTTGACAGTTATAGTATGTCATCAGATACTACCAACCGTCTAAAACAAAATGTTGCGTATCGTAATAAACGATCTTTCGATACGCAACTGGGTTTCTAATGACTTTCTTATGAACATAAAATAGAAAAGCAATTATTTTGCTCCTGACTCTTAAATAGTTTGAATTGTTCGAAATAATCAAAAACAAATGATATATCAGACAAATGTCAAAATGTTTCCTCAAATAAAGAAGGTACAAATAGCATGGTACACTGATCATCAGAGCTGGGCAAGCTACTTAAAAAAAGTAGCTAAGCTACAGCTACAGCTATTCTTTAAAAAATTAGCTGAGCTACAGCTATTAGCTACATTTTGTAAAATATAGCTAAGCTACAGCTAAAAGCTTTCGTTAAAGTAGCTGTTAAATTTTAAAGCTACTTTTTTCAATTATTGTGAATTATTAAATTTGCCATTGTCATATGATCAGTTGATCAGTCTTTTGTTATAATGACTGTTAATAAATATAAAAAATCGCAAATAGACAAATGTACTGTTAATTTGTTATGCTATAATTCTTATTTATATCGGAATAAATTAACAGAAGACTTCTAAACACTCAATGTTTAGTTCATCTAATATTTAATACAAAGGTAGGATAGGTTAAGAACAAGTGAAAAGTTAAATATGTTACAGTTATAGAAAATAATAAAGAAGGTACAATTCAAATACAAATAAAAAATTAATAGGTATTTCTTAATGAACAGTGGTAACTTTAAGCTACAAAAAGTAACTTTAAAAGTAGCTTCAGTTGTGATAACAATATTTTTAAGTTAATAGAAAAAACTACAAGCTACAGCTATATTTTTTCACATTTAGCTAAGCTACAGCTACAGCTAAGGTAAACGTAGCTAAGCTAGTAACTAAGCTACAAAAGTAGCTAGCTACTGTCCAGCTCTGCTGATCAAGCATTCAAGTTTCATAATTTAAAAAAAATAATAACTAGATTGATTTCTAAAAAATGCAAGTATTTACCAGCACTGTAAAGATAATTTGAAAATCATTCCATTTAAAAATTCAATGATGACATCACATCCGGTGAAACCGGTAGTAGAATTCAAACTCTTTGTATATCAAAAAAATGGCATTTTAAGTTCGCTTCCAACTTTGTAAAATGGATATTAAAGTGATTTGTCCCTATTTTTTTAATCAGCTTTTTATCTATCTTTTGTTAGATTATACTCAAACGATGCAAGACTAGTAATACCGTGCTTTGTCTTCTTCTTCATTACTTCCGGATTTCTCCACCCCCTTCTGCACCTTATAGTTCATAACAACCCCTCTCGATCATTTGGACTATCTATTTACTTCGCAATTGTTCTCAGATTGTAATTTCTCGCTGTTGACTTCAGTCGCATGCGTGATATATCTTTTGTTACAAGCGCCAAATGTCGCAAGGGTGGTCTTCATCCCTTGCAACCCCTTCAACCCCGTTCAACCCTCCGAGCCACGGGGTTGCAATGATGTGGATATTGATGGTCGTGCATCATAGTTGCAGGAGTCAGATTGTTGGATTTCATCCCCTGGGATGCGACTTTTGCAGTGACAGATGGAGGGATGGATGAATTTGTTGTGGTGGATAGTAAAGTACGAACAGGGTTGGAATACAATTTATTTAATTCGTCACTGATTTTTTATATTAGAAACAACTGTCAAACCAAATAAAAAAGAATATATATCATCACGCCTTCTACCCATTACTGGGTGTGGCACTCTGCTGAAGCAGATCTCGGTAAGTGATATATTTTGCGCGTGAAGTGCGGTTATCAGTCGTCAAATCACGGCCCCTAAACATGTTAGTGGTGAAGGAGCCACAGGGATAGCTTTTTCAAATTATGAAAATTTGTCGCCTGTGGGAATCGAACCAGGGACCTCAGGATTCACAGGCCGACTTCATACCACTTAGCTAGCCATCCCATACTGTCAAACCAGTGGTACCAAAATTACTTACTAAAGGTATTCTTTAATTTTGTGCATTTTAAAATAGTTATTTTTGTATTAAGTGCGCGAAATGAGGTTTTTTTTTGGGTTGCGCGTGAGAATGTCACTTTTGGTCCAGACTGTTAGGTCGAGACAAAAAATTCATTCGAACGCGCCAAAAAATACACGCATTTTGCCCACGAAATACAAAAACACCTTTCAAAGAAGAATAATACAATAATTATTGATTCAATAAACTAAATTGAAGGAAAAAATTTAAAAATAATATGAATTTAAAAAAATATATATCTTCACGCCTTTTACCCATTACTGGGTGTGGCACTCTACCAGCCGTCAAATCACGGCCCCCAAAGATGTTAGTGATGGAGGAGCCACAGGAGTAATTTTAAATTGGTGAAAATGTTCTGTCGGCTGTGGGGATCGAACCAGGGTTCTTAGGATCCACAGGCCGACTCGGATACCACTGAGCCATTACCCCATATACATGAATTTGAAGTGTTATAATAAAGGGAACGTGGAAATGTTTTATAAATAAATTTTTAAAAAGGGTCACCAATATTTAAATTTGTCATATCAATGAAAAAAACACAAATTTCTCGTATTCATATTCCTTATACAGTGTGATCAAAAGGAATTGTTACAGTTGGCAATACAATTCCAGAGATCTTTTTATTCCATAGTTGGCACAACGTCAGATAAAGGCGGAAATGCTATTTGACATTTCTAATAAATACATATAGGTTATGTCAGGAATCTGACAGCTAATAGAATTTTGACTTTTTAAGTTATAGAAATACTTTAAATGTAATAATAAATGTACTCAAATTGAAATTTTAAATGTCACTGTCAACAACAGGAAATGAATTTATGTATCAGGCTTACCAATTTCAAGTAGTTTTTTTTATTTCCAACTGTAACAATTCCTTTTGATCACTCTGTATATAATGTATACCTTTAATTATTTATTTTGAAGTGTAAAAACATCGTGTACATTTTAAGCATATTGGAAATAAGAGTAATGGAATATTTAGTCCTGTGTATATTTTATCGCAAGCGATTATTTATTTTAGATTCGTTTTAAAACAAAAAAGAAAGTTAGTAATCCTAAATCAATTGTTCATACTAGTGTAACAAGTCAAAGTCAGCATATTCCTTGTAATCAGGATATGTTGAAATGAAGTGTCAATATGATCAAATTTAGCAGCTATTGAAATAGAAAATAAATATAATAAAAATATTGTCATATCTTTTAAATGATGTTTCTGGCCGAAGAATTTCGGCAATTGCAGATTCTATATTTGATATATTGTAACAATGAAGTCGGCCTGTGGATCCTGAGAACCCTGGTTCGATACACACAGGCGTCAAACAATTTTCATAATTTCAAAAGCTACTCCTGTGGCTCCTCCACCACTAACATCTTTGGGGACCGTGATTTGACGACTGGTAATCGCACTTCATGCGCATAAATATATCACTTACCGAGATCTGCTTCGGTAGAGTGCCACACCCAGTAATGGGTAGACGGCGTGATGATGTATTTATTATTTATTTTTATTTGTAACATTGAAGTAGGTACAATTATTATCCATCTGGCACCCACACAAAGATCGCAAGAATTGAAACCCGGAATTCTTTGTCCACAAACTATCATCGCTACCAGGTTATGAAAAAATTAAGAACAATTTTCGAATGTTTAATTAAATTCTGCAATAAATGATAGCTTACGAAAATTGGATACATTTTTGCAAACTATATCAGTGACTATGAGGGGAATTTTCTGAATGCGGCTCTGTCGCAACAAATGTCGTTTTTTTTAACGTCCCGATTATGCATTGAAGCCAATGTGGTTCTGATTCAATATAATTCTACATTAACAATGCATTCAGTTAATCTCAAACGTGCAATATACTCGTAATAACATTTTCATTACAACACAATGCATTTTTATCCTACTAATGTATATTTAGCAAAACAATTGCAAACCTAATTAACAAGTTAATTTAAAATCTGCACGGGTGAAAGTAACTCAAACAATTTCGATTTCAACGCGTTGATTTTCATTTGGCCGGAGGAACTTTTTCGAAACAAACAATTTAAAAGCAAAACAGAAGACAGTCGTAAAAAACAGATGAACATAGGGGTGTCCAGCCAACCAGTACAACCGACAACCTACCCCTCAACTAGGAGGTCGTAAATCGAGGTAAACCCCGGGACCAGGTGACAGTGGTGAGTGACGACACTGGGAGAACATAAAGATTCGTTGTGTGGTCAGAAACGTGTGTTAGGACCTGCATCAATGTCTGAACTTGAGATTTACGCGCAGTAAGTTTACTAATACAATTTCATGAGACAGAAAACTACAAGGATGGTTTTCGGTGGTTTTCTATTATGGATACTAGGATCATTTGTTCTTATTTCGATATAAGGGAGAAGCTTTAGAAAAAAAGCTCAGTGATGAGAGCATTCCATTGCCTCTAAATCTAGAACTGACATGCAGAAGTTGCTAAAAAACGTGATGATTTATATTATTTATATCCATCTAATAACAATGGGGGATTCAAGTGGTAGAGCTTTTTAATATATATTTATTAAAATAAATTCTTGACCGTACATCATATTTAATACAATATAAAATCATACCATAAATGATATCTTTATTGCTGAAATATGAAATTGAAAGTTGAATCATTTAAAACGTACGCACTGCCATATTGCAATGACGTAGTTGCATTAAGCCAATCACAGAGCTTTGTCTGAAACGTTTGTCGCTGCTCAAGAAGACGAAGAAGAAATAAGCATTCAGCATTCTACGATTCTACCAATGACGTATAATACTAGACGAATTATGCCGTATTCAAGTCAATGCAGTGTTGTGAAGCAGAGAGGAATGGAATAACTTGAGGGTCCGCCGGATGCGCGACACGGAACGAGTACACTTTGATGTTATGCAAGTTGCTCCTTGCCGCGCACCCGCCTCATCCACCAGTTATTCTATCCCTTTCTGACTCACAACAAACGCCGATGTTATCCGTCTAGTTATGTTTTGTCTGAGGATTCTACTGACAACGACAAGTTACGCGTTATTTATCTCTGTCTTATCTGTCTCTCTTTAAGCTAAGATGCAACTACGTCATATTCATTTGTTTCGAATGTTTAAATATTTTTATCATGCTTAATACATGTTTTTTTAAAAAATAAAAAATTTGGGTATAATTATTTTATTACGTAGATTAATATATAAAAAATTCAAAAAAGTCTTGAAAGGCCCATTATAATAGGGTAGGTGGCTCAGTGGTATTGAAACGGACTGTGGATTTGAGGACCCGGGTTCAATATCCACAGCCGTCAATCAATATTCACCACTTTAAAATTAACCTTGTGAGTCCGCTTCCACTAACATTTTTGGAGTGCATGGTAACCACACATCAGGCGCATAAATATTTCACTTACCGAGATCTGCTTCGGCTGAGTGCCATACCCAGTAATGAGTAAAATGAATGATGATATATTTATTTATTTTTTATTTAAGAATTATATAAGACAGGTAAACAAAATTTGTATAAAACACAAGTATATGAAGATATGGGAGAGTAATTTAGAAGAAATATTAACAGGAACCAAATCAGATATCATGTAGTAAAGAAGAAAGCAAAGATTAGGATAGAATGGAAAGACTTTATTAACAATACAGTGTAAAGATAAAGTAATAATATTGTCGATATCCAAATAGATATAAAATGAGATTTAAAAAGATTATAAAATAGTATATTACGTAACAAGCATCTAAAGCTAAGATAACGTGCGAGTGTACAAATTGAAAAACGAGGCACGCAGCGCCGAGTGATTTAAGTACACGAGCACAGTTATCACACTTTCGAGCGAGTTATATACATTATTTTTCAGACGACCACAAAATATTTCTAAAAAAAGTTTACAAGAGCAATGTTGTTACATTTTGACAG
The DNA here is from genome assembly GCA_911728475.2 of Pterostichus madidus. NCBI lineage: Eukaryota > Metazoa > Arthropoda > Insecta > Coleoptera > Carabidae > Pterostichus > Pterostichus madidus. The sequence continues at coordinate 6,300,178 of OU452308.1, read as the reverse complement.
CTGATGCGTTTTTGTAGATGAGCGTTGACGTTTGACGTTTGAGGTTAGGCATTGTGCAACTGTACTAACCATAATATCAAAATATTAAATAATGCTAAAATATTACTAAATAATTATTAATTTTTAAAAATAAGATTTATCTGTGCAAATGTGTTGAAAAATCTGCCAAAAATTAAATCCAAATAATAATACAAATTCTTTTCATTTATTTCATTATTTTCTTTCATCGTAACGCCATCTGTTGTCAAACAGTGGAACTTCACCTGATATGTTAGAAGTGTACGTTATGCTAACATATCAGTGTACGCTATGTTCAACTTTCCGTAGTAGTTTATGATGTTGTTATGGTTACTTTCATACGTGATCGTCTGAAAATGGTTACTTTATTTATTTTTACTCGGAACAACAGGAACTATATCCCAGTTATAATGTAGGTAAGCGGCTAAATCAAATTAGTAAAATATTTTTAATTTTTGTTTAAATGACATCAAAAGATAATAGTAGAATGGAGTAAAGTGTCATTTCCTCCCTTTTGTGATAACTGGGTGCCGGAAAGTTCACCGAAAACAATTCACCGAATATAATTCACCGAAAAACAATTCACCGAAGTAACAATTCACCGAACAAACATTTCACCGAAATACAATTCATCGAAAAACATATTCATCGAAATGATAATTAAATTGTAATATTTTTAATGTTCCTTAGAACTGGTAGAAAAATGCAGGCATTTAGAAAAGGATACTTACCGTAAATTCTGAATCTTTTGAATATTATCCATTACGTTAAATATCGTTAATTATTGCAGGGATAATGTAATTATTATTGAATCGGCTAAAATTTGTTTAAGCTGAAACTGTTTCTAATGACATTACTGTGTGCGGCTTGACGGCGCACCGATGCATAAAAAGTACAGAGACTGTGCTATGAGGACAGAGCATCTAGTTCCAAATTACAACAAGAATAATAAACATGAGTATTTACGAGACATAGCAAATAATTTATGTCATTAATGTAAAACATATAGTTTTATAAAAATGAAATGAGACATGACAAAGGAATCAATTTTCTATTTTTAAATACGCCTGTATTTTGCTGTCATTCATAAGCCTGGATAAAGTGGAAAGGAAAATTAATTAGCATTTCAGTGAATCATATTTCGGTGAACTGTCCCGTGATAACTGCTCTCAGCTACGCCATCCGCGGGAGAAAATTATACATTACCATGTTTTTCAAATAGCTATTTCATAATTAAAATGACAGTAAATCTGACAAAATAATATTTTAGTTCACATATTTTGCGAGTGCTGTACATATGCACAAATAAAATGTGACGCAATTGGCCGTCATCTTAATTACTGAACTATGTTTTATATATAGAAGTATGTTAATATGTTGGATACATAATCCGAAAGTAAAATAATTAATTTTGTTTGAAACTGGAACTAGCGCAAAATGAAAACAAGCATTAATAATAATCTCTTTCATCTATCAAAATTAGCAGGCTATATGTTGCAGTTTCATCGATATCAAATTAACATTCTACCTAGTTAACTTATTTCTGAAAAAAAAAAGAACTTGTAAATTAACTAGGTCGAATTTGTGAACAATTTAATTCCAAACACATTCCGTTACTACTTTCAGTTGGTACACCTGCTGCCGAACAATGTTATGGTCTTTTTGCTTGTTTCACTGAACAAAAATTGAATTTGTAATTGGCAACATTTCCAATAAAAAGACATGAAATTGAAGCTTGTTTGAAATAGATTTTGTTCACGTTTTCACAACACACCAAAATACCTTTATACTAAAATTACATGATGATACTTTTCGAAACAATTTCAGGGAAATTTTACCTAGCCTATTTCGATTTCCATTTGTGAAATATTAACTTTGCCTTTGAATACAAAAACAGAAAATTTAATATATTCCAAAATCCAAAAAAACTATCTCTCCACATTAATCAGAAATTTGCGCCTGGCAAAAACGTTGGTAACACTGCTTCAGAGCGACAACTGCGCCTAGCAAAAATCCCACACACGCTTAATTTCCACCCGGATCGTTAAAACCTGCGCGTTAATTGCTCCGGATAATCACATGACTGGAGCACAGCACATACGACAGGCGGCATGTGGTTCAAGCACAGACACACGTGCTCGACGCGTTCTTGTAATGTTAATGTCCGTATCCACGTGCGACAGATTATTTTTTAATTATTCGTTGATGAAAAAACAACATCAGTTAACGAGAGATGTGGCTACAAAGCTGGCGTAATGATCGCAATAAAGTTGATAGCGAAAATTTGTGCTAAAATGATCAAATTATGTAACTTGTTTGTTATATAAAAATTCTAACTTGAAATAAATATTTTTATGCACAACCAGGTCGAAATTAATGTGTTTTAGCTCTAAAAAGCGAGCTTAAACACTTGTTTTTGACCCTAGGGCCATACAAAAATAAATAAAATGATAATTTTCGTTTATTTTAAATACTTGATTCCGCAAAATGTCATTTTGACAAATAATCTATTTACATATTTTATGCCCGGTTTCACCAACAAGAGTTAAATTTTAATCATTGTTTAAATAAATAAAAGCAAATCAAAATTACATGTCAAATGGAATAATTGACATTGCTGTCATATATTCGATTTACTTTTATTTATTTAAACAACGATTAAAATTAAATTTTTGTTGGTGAAACCGAGCATTAATCTTTTGAACATATAATTAAATGTTATTTTGTTTTGCATAAAATATTATATGTACCACAGGTGGATTAGCGTTTCTGACCCTGAGCATGTTATTAGCCCTTGGCGCTTCGCGCCTCGTGCTAATAATCATGTCGCGGGTCAGAAATGCCTGTTTTTACCCTTGGTACATAAATAACTATTATTTAAGTATGATATATTTTTATTAATTTGTATTATCGAATGAATGAATTAAAGCGATATGTTACTAAAAGGACAAACATAATTAAAAAGTGTTTTGAAGGAATTAAAATTATAATAATAAAATTGTAAATAACATATTATGTTTCTAAAATTCTTCTTCTTCTTCAATGGCGCTACAGCCCTAATCGGGCCTGGGCCTACCGGACACACCGAGCCGCAGTTTTTACGCTGCCGTACTGCCGGTTTTCTGAGTCGATTTTACTTTTTTAAGGCATATGCATAAGTGACTAGCTTATAGCACCCGAGTATGATTAATACAAGTAACTGTATTTTTTATTTTAACGACAAATCATATGTTGTCGACAGGCGGATTCGAACTTAAAAACCTTGGTTCGGGTGACGTCACAGCATATTAAGAGATGTGCAATAATACGCTCGACCACCGCGCCTGTATTCTTACAAACTATTAAACAATAAAAATTTAAAAAAATCAATTGTAGCCCTTTGGTAGCATTGTCACTACAAAAGCAACAGTTAGCGAGTTTAAATCTTGATGACTTCAACTTCCTACTAAAATTTAAATGTGTTTGAATGCTTGACATGGCATTATAATCTATAAACCCCCTGTACTGTAACTGGAATTAATTTCCTATTCGCGATTGGCATATGGGCGGAGTCTGCATTTAGACATCAAAATATGGCGGAGTATTAGTAGGCTAAACTGCTCGTAATAGTGTACTTTGCATTATTAACTAATATTAATTATATAAACCATAATAATAAAAAGAAATGCAACAGTTGTAGAAGTGAAACATAATAAATTAGGTATATTTCTATAGTATCTACCGATCTCAAATTTCTGAATATCCTGGTAAAGGCACGGAATTGAAAAACCTTAATTATCCTTATTTACAATAAAAAAAACAGTTGTTTAATTTAGCTTTCTTTTTTAATATATAGATAAATCAATTTTATATTCTTTTAAATGCTATAAAATAAATAACATTGATTGAATTTTGTTGATTAAATTTAATTTCCTATGGAATTAAATTTCTTCTGCCTTTTATAACATTAGGCATTAAACACTGAACTTTATTCTCTGCAACTTTTATTTAAACATTTTACTCTAAAATCTATGGGATGGCTAGCACAGTGGTATGAAGTCGGCCTGTGGATCCTGAGGTCCCTGGTTCGATTCCCACAGGCGACAAATTTTCATAATTTGAAAAAAGCTATCCCTGTGGCTCCTCCACCACTAACATGTTTGGGGGCCGTGATTTGACGACTGGTAACCGCACTTCACGCGCAAAATATATCACTTACCGAGATCTGCATTAGCAGAGTGCCACACCCAGTAATGGGTAGAAGGCGTGATGATATATTTATTTATTTACTCTAAAATCTAATTTTGAGATGTAAATACCAACTTTGCTATAAAACTGCTTGAATTAAAAAAAACTATATCTTGGAACTCTTAAATCTTCTAGAATTTTATATTTTGAAACTGGTACATCATTATTTAATAGCAAGAAGATGACAATAACTATCAAGAACTATCATCAGATGTAATATATAACGTTTCAAACGAAAATAAATATTTATTTCAAGCAAGTTACGGTTCAAAATATAGTCAGATTTACATAAAGCCTCATTTCCATCTCTTAACATAGTCTTCGTTTGAGTTTTTCGACATAACCTTGAGAGTTTGCCATATGTGAATACAGCTGAGCGTTTCCAGCTACTGTTTTAGTCTTAGTCTTCGACTTTGTCACTGCGCATAAACACAAAGTTTGCAAACTTCATACTTTCGACATAATCTTTCATCGCTGTTCTGTAGAGAGGGATAGCTGCGGTATTGCTGTCTCATGCTGCAATAGACAGTCAATTCTATATTTTATTTCTCATTCACATCTGTCATTTTTTGTGGAAAAGTATTAAAATAAATATGAACAGCAGAACAAAGAAAATATTTTATTTACGTAAAACATTTTTTCGAAATTTAAATTACTGTATTTGATATATTCTGGCAGGTTCACTACAATAATGCCTCAATTTTTTAAAATTATTTTGGAATTGTAAAATTAATTGAACTAGTGCTTCATTTTAATTCATAGTAATTACTGTTCCTCGTTAATAATTTTATATAATTTTTAAAGTATTTCAAATAGTTTTTTAGAATTATTTTCTCATTTAAGTGAACAAACCTTCACTAGAATATTGAATGATGGTTATGGTTATGTTAAGAGCTGGAAAACAGAAACAAAAAAACAAAAACAAAGACTAAAAGAGAGACTATGTTAAGATGTCGAAACGTAGCTTAACAGTAATATATCAATTATTTCATTGCATTAAATAATTCAAGACATGCGCATAATGCATAAATATTTTATAGTATATCTATTATTGTATGCTACGAACAATTTGTCTGTATTCGTTTGAAATTTCTTCATCTGAATGTTGTTTTCATTTGCCACTTTACATACTTATATAAGTTTACATAATCATATAAAACAATTTGCCTAACTAAAATGAACAAACTGATTTGACTTTTGGCCTAAGTAGGTGGATTACTTCAAACTGAATTCAAATCTGTAAACCTAATAGTTGGAGTAAAGTATGCCATAATAAGCTGGTCAAATAGAATAACTTAATAAGTTTCGGATTTCTCAAAAATCTTTTAGGAGGTGACTTTAGAAGGTGTAAGGTACTACTTCCTTAATTGTTTCATGGAATTACCTGGATTTTTTTTGTAATATGTACCTCGAAATCCTTGAATCTCCTGGAAGTTTATAGTTTGAAACAGGTAGAGATCATGTTATTGAACTATTAGTTGGCAATAAAACGATAAAACGTTCATGCAATCCAGACTTACAAAACTATAAAACAAATCATATTACTGCATCATCCCCTAAACAAACTAAGGGTACATCTCCAAAATCATCCTAACCCATGATTACATCCCTGTTTTCCTCCCTCAAAGTTAGTAGAGTTTAATTCCATCAGCAACTAAACAGGGTCTCAGACAACAACAGATTCTAGATCCTAGTTGCATGGTCATCAATACAATGACCGATGCCACGTAGTTGTCTTGTGTTTGGAGGAACTAATGAAGGAGACTTTTAAGTTGGTAGTACTGGACCTCGGACAAGACGAGATGTGATTTGGTTGACAAGAGGAGGAAATCGGAAATCTAATCTGACAAGGAATTGAACATCTTGGCATCAATTCTAAGAAGATTACACTGGCAAGCGAGACAGTAATTTGTAATCTCTTTTCGTTGTAGCCTTCGGAGTTAGAACAATTGTTGCGGTGAAATTATTGTTTTAATTAATCTATCATAATTATAATAGTAGTAATTTATTGCTTAAAATCAGTACAAATAGTTACAAAGACTTTTGTTAAAATAGAAAACATATTTAGATAAACATAATTTTATGGGGTAGTGGCTCAGTGGTATCTGAACTGTGGATTTGAGAACTCTGGTTCGATTCCCAAAGTCGACATACAATTTCCACCACATTAAAATTACCCCTGTGGATTCCCCACTACTAACATCTTGGATGGCTGGTAATCTCACTTAATGCACATAAAATATAACACTTACCGAAATCTGCCCCGACAGACTGCCACACCCACTAATGGGTAAAAGGCGTGATGATTTATATAAAATTAGGTACATTACAACACAATTCATCCATGGACAGACTGGCCTAAACAAGAAATTGCCCAGGGCTAGCATTTTTTGGAGTTCACATTTTCTTAATTTTTTTCATGGCATAAAAATTTCAAATAGGCACAACGACTAAAATATATTCTTTAAAAATGTATTTTGTAAAAAGTATTGTAATAAAATAGTAAATATTTTTTTTGGTTTATTTTCTATACATTTATTTTGTTTAATAAACAGCAAAAGTAATAGAAGATTGTTTAACAAGTAAAGAAAAGTGGTAGTTTTCTAGTGAGTGTAAAATTTTAATTAACGAACAAAGCAAGCGTAATAATTTTACCCTAGCTTGAAATCCAACTTTTTTTACACTTTGAATATGTTATTTTTGTGTAAGTAATGAAAAATTTGAAATTCAAGTAATTTAAGATTAGTTTCTACAAACATTTTATTCAATTGATCATAGTTGTCTCTTTGCGGGAACATACGTGGGCAGGGTGGAAAGTCCCTGAAAAATAAAACAGATGGTGCTACAATCGCAAATATCATGTGAAATTTGTGATGTACCATCTTTAACTAGAATGCATTAAAATTTTCAGACTGATATGTCATTCAGTTCTGTTTTGATACCCATCAAAAGCAAGCAAACTTGAAAAGTTTTGAAAACATGGAAAAAATAAATTTCGCGTCTTGATTAAACATTATTTCTTGCGTGGAAAAAACTTTACGCAAACCAAAGCATCGCTTGTTAAACATTATAGGGACTCCTCACCATCGATTGGAACTATTCACAAGTGGTTTACTGATTTTCGTTGTGACCTCAAAGGACGTTGAACGTTCTGGTCGTCCAATTGAGGTTACAACGTCAGAAATCGTCAATAAAATCCATGGTATGATATTGGACGATCGGCGAGTTAATGTGCACAAGCTGGCTGAGGCTATGAGCATCTCAACCGAACGGGTATGGAACATATTGCATAAATTTTTGGATATGAGAAAGCTATCTGCCAGATGGGTGCTGCATTTCCTCTCTGTTGACAAGAAGCGCGACCGCAGTCGCAATGGCAAAATTGCATGAATTGCGCTTCGAATTGATTTGTCATCCACCATATTCTCCAGATTTGAAACTTGAAGAAATGGCTCGGCGGAAAGAGATTTGAGGCCATCGCTGAGACAAACGCCTATTTTGAAGGATTGCCAAAATCGTATTATTTGGAAGGGATCGAAAAATTAGAAAAAGTTGGACGAAGTGTATCGAGCTACAAGGATATTATGTTGAGAAATAAAATATGTTTTGACCAAATAAATCATTTCTAGTTTCATTTTTCAGGGACTTTTCACCCTGTCGTCGTAGAAACATTAACATGCATGGTAACAAACTGTTGGTTGCTAATGAGCAAATTATTGGTAATTGGTAAAGTGTAAAGAGTAAAATCGCATGTTACTATATTGATTAGTAACTAAGAAAAGAGCTGTTTTCCATTAAGTATACAAAAAAAATATTTTTAATTCTGGTACTGACAAAAAATGGTGGCAGTTGAGGTTGGTCGGTTAGCGCAGTAACTTCTTCTCCAGTTCAAATTTTTCTGACATCAGTTCTGTTTAAATAGTACAAGGATTTGCAATTGCAAAGCTGACGTACCATAAATTGAATCGATTAAAAGACTCTCATGGCAAATGGCAAATTATACTTATGTTTTATCAAAACAGGTAGTTTGCAAAAACTTTTAACTTATAACGAAAAATACTATTGCATCTGAAATTGACTACACGTATGCTACTGTAATATGAGCTTTCGAGTCAAACTTATTCAGATGGTAGCAATGTTCGAGTCCATCATATTTTGAAATTGGCAGTAATTTTTCGATAATTCTGCGTTTGTGCATTACATCATTTTAAACTTGTGTAAAATTTAAAAATAGCTAGGATGTAATCTCCCATTGCAATAATTATTTCCTGTTGTACAAAAGAAGTAAATAATAAATAAATTCTTTAAAACAGCACAATCAATGAACTAACAGTTTCTTGATAAACATAATACAGTTTGAAAGTCATAATTTTATAGAAAGTGTTAAAGTGAGATTCCCCTTCATATACAAAGTGACAGTATCCTCATCGATCACCTCACAGCTCACACGCGTTCACGAGGAATGTCACTTTAGCTCAGTAATTGAATCATGCAGCCCTCAGCTTCAATCAAAATTTAAATGAAGCGATTTCCACGCGACAATTAGACTGCGCTGGGCGGTCTGCAACCACTGCCACCGCCACCACCTCCACCGCCACTGGGTTATTTCACCGGTCACGTCATTGTTGAACTTGCGGCTTGACCCGCATCCACAGCGCACTTTGATGTCGTCGATCCTCGCTCAACCACTCACCCAGCAAACAAGAATTGTGATGGAATACGACGATGTGGATCAACACTGCATTGAAAATGTTAACTAAATCTATTGGACACTTCATTAGCTGACAGTGTCAACAATGGCACATGGTCAACCTAAGTGGAAAATAACAATCTCGTGAAAGGGATATTAACTAATTGATTTGTAACAGGGATCGAACGGGGCACAAGAAAAACAGCAGTATTTTCAAATATTAAATAGATAGGTTGAAATTAATTTCATTTGAATAATGGCTATTAGTGGCTATAAGTGAAAAAATTAGTTAAAAATAATGTTTTACTTCAGAAATATAAGCGATAAAAAATATAATGACGTCCTATGTTTGGGAGCGCTCATTGGCCACAAGTATTTTCGCGCGATAAATATACAAAAGCGCACAGGCGGACTTTGGCCTAGGCTAAAGAGGCAATAGCCTAGGGCCCAAAAATTTTAGGGCCCGGATTCAAACTTTTAGTTTAGATAATAGAAATATATATACAGGCTGGTGACCCCGACTCTTGAGCATGGGTATTTAACATGTAAAATCATAATTTTATAATTTTCTGCTTCCTTAATTATTTTAAACAAGACAGCTTCAAATAAAAGTTTTAGGATGTAAAATCCTGCATCTAATGCAATAAACAAAATTAATTTTGCATGCTTCGTAACGGCATAAATTAGATCTGAAAATAACGAAAAAAGCCTCAAAACTATCGATAACCATTTAATTGAAACAAAATTAAACAAATGTTTGACGTTTAATCTGTCAAAATAATTTCTTTATTTATTATGTCATTTATTTTGACACATAAAACGTTAAACATTTGTTAATTTTGTTTCAATTCCATGGTTATCGACAATTTCGTTATTTTCAGATCTAATTTGTGCTGTTACCACGCATGTAAAATTATTTTTGTTTATTGGATTAGATACAGAATTTTATGTCCTAAAGGGCTCGAAATAAATATTTTGCCTAGGGCCCGGAATATTTTAAATCCGCTTCTGCATATGCGGAGAAAAACGTAACTATGCATCTCAGCACTGGTTTTTCGAACTGTTCGTCGTTTGCTGGTATGTACAAGTTCAACACGTTGTATATTTATTATTATAATTTAATTTCTTTTTCTTGGGCTTGCAACTTCCATAAAATATGATTTTCAACATATTCAGATTATTTTTCAAGAATTAAATCGTATATTATTTGCACTCCTAGAACGAAACAGATTAAGTACCACTGAACCGAACTTGGGACACCACAACTTCAATATAAAACTTTTTTTAAATCATATCTCTTGTAATATAAAGAATCTTCAACCCGCGTTTTCACTAATCGTCGTAGTTTCATAAAAAAAAAAGTATAGGAGCCCTTTAATATTTAACTTTGGCGAAAAATATAAGAATCGCAAACATACATTTTATTCTTTAAAAAGGTGATCAGTAAAAAAAAATATTTAGTAATATGCAGAAGCTTGGAAGATTCCTGGATAGATCCTTGATGACCTAAGGGTTCGCGGACCACAGTTGATGTAGCGAATATTTCTTTTTTAATTTTATTCGAAACAATTGAATTTGTTATGATAATTTAGAATCTTTTAAACCTTTGATAGGTTTTTAATAACTTTTGGAAAAAAGCAGTCGATCACAATTATTAATTATTCTGCTCGAAATCTTTCTTAATTTGATTCCAAATTTAATAGGTTTACTATAGTAAAATAGTTGATAATCTTTTGGTTACAATTTTTGATTATACCAAACATGGTATGTTTCTAATAATTTTTGTGAAATACTATTGACTGTCAGTCACCTTTTTGATCATTCTAATCGACATCTCTCTTCAAAACTATTAATTTAAAGCAAACAATTTTAGGAAAAGTAATTGGCAATCAATCGGTCTCAATTTTTCCCAATTCTCTGTTAAAAACTTTAAATGTAATACCTAATACCAAACGCAATAATTTTCTAATTTATTTAAAAAAAACATTTAACAGATAAATAAGTAAATAAATATATTATCACGGCTTTTACCCATTACTGGGCAAGATATTCTGTTGTGGGGTGGCTAGCTCAGTGGTATGAAGTCGGCCTGTGGATCCTGAGAACCCTGGTTCGATTTCCACAGGCGACAAACAATTTTTATAATTTAAAAAAAACTAGCCCTGTGGCTCCTCCACTACTAGCATCTTTGGGGGCCGTGATTTGACGATTGGTAACCACACTTCACGCGCAAAATATATCACTTAGGCGTGATGATATATTTATTTATATATTTACATATTCTGTTGTAGCAGATCTCGATAAGCGATATATTTATGCGCGTGAAGTGCGGTTATCGACCGTCAAATTATAGCCTCCGAAGATGCTAGTGGAGGGAAAGCCAGATGGGTAATTTTAATGTGGTAAAAAAAAATTTCTCGGCTGTGGGAATCGAAGCCGGATAGTAGTAATTTTGGCAAATTTCAAGTCAATAAGTATTAAGCTTTCAGTTAATATGTAGAAAATATTAAAAAAGCTATTTTGTTACATTTACTATAAAAAATTATATTTTTAAATAAATTTAAATTCTTTTACAGTTTAACATTTTTTTATATTTTACTGCATGACACGTAAACTGAAAGTTATATTAAATCTAGACGTAAGCCACGCGATTTATTTGAAATTTACGAGTATTTCAATCTAAAAACATAATTTATTTTATTAAATTTAGAAACTTTATATAAAAAAAAATATATCATCACGCCTTCTACCCATTACTGGGTGTGGCACTCTGCTGAAGAAGATCTCGGTAAGTGATATATTTTGCGCGTGTAGTGCGGTTACCAGTCGTCAAATCACGGCCTCCAAACATGTTAGTGGTGGAGGAGCCACAGGGATAGCTTTTTTAAAATTATGAAAATTTGTCGCCTGTGGGAATCGAACCAGGGACCTCAGGATCCACAGGCCGACTTCATACCACTGAGCTAGCCACCCCATTTAGAAAATTTAATACGACATTATGGTAAATAAAAGTAACAGAAACAGAAACTTTTTGTTGATGATGTTATATTTTCATAAACTGTGTATAATACTTATTTCCAGCAAAAGCTACTAATTTAATATTAAAGAAATAAAATATCTTAGTTTCCTCGCAATACCGCAAAATACTTTCGTGGTATCGTTGCATTTCACAGAACCCACAATCGGATTTGTGCGAGTGCATCTGCGAGTAAGATGCACTTGCAGTCGTCGACAGATGATGGCAGCACCATCGCTCCGCTCTGCACAGCAGCGATAAGCGCGCTGACAATTTTACAACCTTCGCGAGTACGTCGCCATCTACTAAAACGTATTATAACATAAAATACTCAATTACTTGACCATTTGACAAGTACAGACGCAGTTGAATTGCCGAGGTGGACGTGTTTATGTCGCGAGTAGTGGTGCCACCTTGTGACAAAGCAGCGAACTAGCGGACGACTGCATGCAGTTGATGGCAGTTGCTGTTCTTTAAATAACGCTAATTTATGTGAGGCAGTAAAACATGTTGGGTTGGTGACGTCATGATAAAATTCCTGCTTTTTATGGCTCCGTGTGCATTTCATGTTGGATATTGCGCTATCTCAGACTTTTATTTACAATTATTATTGCTATAAAAGTAAATTTAGAAACCTAAATTTCAAAGAGTGATTTGCATTTTGCAGTCTATTATTCTGCACGTCATTCTTGCAAATAGTATTCTGCGATTTTATTGTACTTTTCTACGATTATAGAGTTGCTCTTATTTACCTATTTTGTGTTTATTTACTACGTTACATAACAAGAAGTTATTCCAAATACTTATAAAGAAAATAGGGTCACTAGATATGTAAAGTATCGTCATCATCCGCCATTTTAAAAATAAATAAATAAATATATCATCTTGTCTTCTATCTATTACTGGGTGTGGCGCTCCAGCCGTGAAATTACGGCCCCCACGGATGTTAGTGGAGGGGAAGTCACAGGAGTAGTTTTAATGTGATGAAAAATGTTGGTCGGCTTTGGGAATCGAAGCCGGGTTCTAGAATTCACAGGCCGACTTGATACCACTAAGCCACCTACCTCATCAAAAATAAAATAAATAAATATATCATCACGCCTTCTACCCATTACTGGGTGTGGCACTCTGTCGAAGCAGATCTCGATAAGTGATATATTTTGCGCGTGAAGTGCAATAACCAGTCGTCAAATCACGGCCCCCAAAGATGTTAGTGGTGAAGAAGCCACAGGGGTAGTTTTTAAAATTATGAAAATTGTTTGTCGCCTGTGGGAATTGAACCAGGGTTCTCAGGATCCACAGGCCTACTTCATACCACTGAGCTAGCCACCCGAACAAAAATAAATAATATAAATCCCCAAAGTGGTGTTTGACTGCTAGACTGAAGTAATTAGTATGTTTGACATTTTTACAGCTAGACCACTTGACAATTTCATACAAAAATCTCCCCAAAAAAAGTTGTACAATACAAAATTTATCTTTGTGGCACTGTTTTTGACAAATTAGTTGCACAAAATTCACTTTGTAAACGCTTTAATTTGGCTTTTATTGCCAGAGGGCATATAAAGTTTCCAAGAAACTGCTATTCAAACAAATCAAAACCTAGATTTATGGATAAATGTCAGAAAACAAAATAAATTCGATAATTACAATTTTGTTTTTCGAAAAGCTCTTTTAAATTATGTGTTACATTTTTTTTGTGTGGATTCATCCAAAATTTCTTTGATATTCTTGTTGATATCTGTTTTTTGTTTACAAACATACAATGTAGAAATACACACAATCTACGTATAGATAGAAACCACGCCATACCTAAAATTAATAACGTCAGTAAAACGATAACGAATACCTACTATATCTTTTATTTAGGAGTGATCACTCCTAATTTCTAATTTTAAGTATCAATCAGCATCATGTAAATTATTAACTATTTTTCTTGTTTTATATATTTGACTTGATAATGGTCCCAATCTTGGATCTTATTAATAAATTAAAGTCTGTCATCCAAGCAACATGGAAGGTTTTGTTTTGTTCACAAAATAAATTTCTTTTCCTATTTCCAATAAAATTACACGGCTTAATCAACTTATTTACTATACATTTATTTATTTTGATACATACATTTATTTCCTGTTGTTAACAGTAACATTTGAAAATTTAAATTAATAAAAATCGTTGTTACCCTTACCCACATCCTATTATTTCTTAACATTACTCACACAGCAATAATTTGAAGTATTTCTACCACTTAACTTATTTGTATTTATTATAAAAATTACATTTCAAATAGTATTTCCGTCGGGCGCTGTGCCAACTGTAGAATAAAAAGATCTCCAGAATTGTATTGCCAACTGAAACACTTACTTTTGATCACTCTGTATTTATCAATACTATAGTAATCAGAGAAATGACATAACCGTTGTGAACAATGTAGTTAATTAGTATGTAATTTTGAATTAACGACATTGACATAACATGACATGAGCTATGTAGCCTTACCTTAACTTCCAAACAAAACGAGAGCTAATTAAGGAATTCTACTCTAGTCTTGAAAGTGAATCTCCTCTCGGCATCTGACTGCTCGGTGTTCTTATTTACATGGTTCTCGTCACATCTCTACATCTCTCCGCATACAAAATCGACCGCCATTTGTAACAATTACCTCAAATGAACCTCCTGAGCCCGCCGTTAGCTGATATGCATCTTTATGATAATTCTCAACGCTCACTAGCTCTCATGACTTCATCAAAGATACAATATCCCTTCAGGGTTGGTTGATTAACGAGATTTAAATATAAAAAGAATGTTAGGTGTGTGAGGTAATACGTTAATCGAAAGCAATTTTCAAAGTTCCCCTTTATGAAATTATCCTATTACTTCGGAATTGCTTATGGGGTCTGTTATTATGTTATGGCTTAATGGCTGATGACCATTTGGGGCGAGAATGGAGGAATGGACATGAAAAGTGCCTCAAAACATCTTGCTCCCAAAAGTCTCAACACAAAGAACGATATGTTTAACAGGAGTTCTCAAACTAGAACTCTTTTTCAAACTACTTAAATAAATCATATTTTATCCAACACCGACTCATAAGTTATATTCCATTGGCCACTTGGTTCACTTAAATCAAACAACATTAATGAATGAACTAAGCAAACTGATGTACTTATGTATTAGGGTGAATTACTTTAAACTGAATATGAATTAATAAATCTAGCATTGGGGAATAAAGTGAGCGAAATAAAACCGTGAAATGAATAAGTGACCTGGTTGAGTAAGTATAAGTTAGGTCTGAACTAAATGACAGATGGAATACATCTATAAGGCGTATTCCATTTGTCATTTGGATCAGATCTAACTTACATTTACTGAACCAAATTATTTATATATTTCGCTGCATTACTTTGCTCACTTTATTTTCAGTACTAGAATTACAGATTCTAATTTACTTTAAAGTAATTCACCGTAATAAGTGCATCAGTGTGCTTAATTCAGTTTATTTTGCCATGTGTCCAATTTATCTGAACTGATTTAAGTGAACCAAGTGGCAAATGGAATATAGCTATTATAAGCTTGTTACTATAGTTACTTGAAAAAGTCACGGTAGCATTCTATGAGTACTTGGTAATTTATGTTTTATTAGGCGTATTTCATTTGCCATTTGGATCAGATCTAACTTACATTTACTGAACCAGATCATTTATTTATTCGACTGTATTACTTAGCTGACTTTATTTCCAGTACTAGAATTATTGATTCTAATTTATTCTGAAGTAATGCACCCCAATAAGTGTATCAGTTTGCTTAAATCATTTCATTTAGTCATGTTGTCCAATTTATATGAACTGATTTAAGATTAGTATCATATCATTTGTCTTGTTATTGTCAAACAATAAACGAACATGTAATAGTTATTTATACAACTAGTGTTACAATTGCCACTTTATTGCACGAGTGGGAAATCCATAACTTTCTACGATCGAGTTTTAACTATTTATGCTAATCCAACTAATGACATTTCAAACGTTATAAATACTTATTTTCTAGGTTACGTAGTTAAATTTGTTTCGTAGCAACTATTTAATTTTTTTCACGTAACTAATGGCAATGTGTAAAAAGAAGAAGTTTCGAATCGGTATATGACATTTCCAAATCGAGCAAATTAAAAAAAATTAAACAATTCTCATTTACATTTTGAATATATTAAGATATAAACATACAATAAGAGTGAACACTCATAGAGTCAAAGTGTGATTTCGACATATCTTAGATGCGATTTTATTTTCTGATCCAACTTTTTCGTATAATCAAGAACGTGATTAGCTAACAACGTTTTATGTAACCCAGCCTAAATGTTTAGCCATATAATGTTATGTATGTAACAGTTTGAAATCCACTGCTTGAGCAGATAGAAGTCACCACTGCTACAAAGACAAGTTATTGTGCTTGAAATGTATACCTTACATATGAGGTTAAGCACGTTGGCGCGTACATTGAATACAATAAGATTCCTTACTATTGTCCATATATCCGCAACTGTGACACCGTGTGTCAAACAAGTGACAGACACACGACGTTTACATAACGTCAAATAAACGTCTTCGTTCTTTGTGTTCTCCCATGGCGCAATAAATCATAACAACGCGTACATTTCCTTGCAGTCTGCGAGGAGTCTTACAAAATCTTCTAGAATCTTACGGAGTCTATGCTAAATGAAGACATAATTCTTAACGGGCCATTAACTTCGAGGACATCTATAAGAATTCGAAGTCCTCTAATGTCGTCCTGTAGTTCAAACAATGGCGTTAAGATGGCAGGGCGCCGGAAGCACTTCGAGAGCCAAAGTTCAAATGAATTTAGAGCGATACGACAATGGAATTTTTAGTGTGTTCTTTTTGTATTCGTTTCCTGCGCCGACGATTGACGAATGAACAATACCGCACGCAGATGGACTGATAGTGCTGAAGGCTGCAGCTGAAGGCACTGCTGAAGGCTGAAGCTGAAGAGAGAAGTGTGAAGTGTAAAGTTTCCGTTGGTGACAGTTTGGGCTGCTATCGTGACTGTCATTTGTGTAATTTGGCTGTCGAAGATCAAATCTACTCGCACTTTGACTGACGTCGTTTGGTCGTTTTACACTTCATGTCTTTATGGTCCCTTTATGGCAAATAAAACGAGCGACGAGGTAATGACACGGAATTTCACAAAAATGGCGCCGACTTGTTTTTCCTTAGTCTGTACTCAATCTCTGTTCTCGTTATATCTGAGTTACTTGACGGCTGGTAAGCTGCCTTTTATGGGGTAGATGGCTCAGTGGTATCGAATCAGCCTATGGAAAACCCGGATTCGATTTCTACAGCCGACAAACAATTTTCATCAAATTAAAAAACTACTCCTGTGGATTTCTCTCCACTATAATCCTTGGGGGCTGTAATTTGACGGCTTGTAATCGCACTACACGCACAAAATATATCACTTATCGACATCTGCTATGGCAGAGTGCCACACCCAGTAATGGGTAGAAGGCATGATATATTTTTATTTATTTATTATATAAATCACGGCTTCCAAAGGTACTAATGGAGGAGGAGCACAGGGATAATTTTAATGTGGTGAAAATTGTTTGTCGGCTTTGGAAATCGAATTTGTGTTCTCAAATTTATAATCCGACTCAATACCACTGAGCCACTTACTCCATATTGTATATTGTTGTAATCAGTATAATTTTTTTAATCAATATATTGTCGCAATCAGTATATTTGTATTATTGTAATTAGTGTATTAGTGTAGTTACTTATTTCACTAATCTTTCATTCGATATACGTTTAACATTGCACTTTATTTTCAATCTCGGACTTATCAAAAACCGAGGTATTCGGGATACTATTCAATTTAAAAAACAGTTACCTGCCTATAATCAATTTTCATTTAGAATCTAGTGAAAAATTCTTATAGGGGTTGAAGATGTCGAATTGTAGTATCGCTTGTGGAATCTCCACCAAATGTCAATGTGCACGCCAAGCGGCTATTTACCCCATGTACAGAAAATGAAATAACAGACCCTCTTAAGTGAATCGAGCAAATCAAATTTGAACGTAAAATATTGCAACGTTCCTCCCTCGAACAGAAACTGAACCATTTCGCTTCGTCCAATATAAGAAACTTCTATAATCAGATAACAATGTAATCATAAAGCGTCTCGGATTTGTCTTCGCGCTAAAATGAAAGCAAAAAAAAGAAAAACAATCTATCGTCACTGTAACTTAATCGAAAAGTTATCTCGCTATTTGGAGGGGCGGAATTTTCACGAAATTTCCATGATGCAGTTATTCAAATTTTTATATCTCATTTAAGTGCATCGTCCCGTGAATAGCGAATTTCGCGAAATTACCACTCGCATTGATAGTGTACGAATTTCCACACTTTGGCACTATGACATTTTACGATATTTTTGTTTCAATCTTCTTCGTTCTAAAAGAAACTGCACCACTAATTTCAACTTCAATATTATCTACTAATAGAGCTAATAGTCCGGCTTTAAAATCCGCACGTTCAAATCTCACTGACTTCTACTTATATTAGCCAAAAAATACGATTATGTCTGTATTTGAGATTAAGTTTTTGTTGTACAGAGTAGCAAATAAATTATTCTTTGTAAAATGAGGCAGGTTGCTCAGTGGTATCGAGTCAGCCTGTGAATTTGAGAACCCGAGTTCGATTCCCACAGCCGACAAAAATTTTCACTACATTAAAATTACTCCTGAAGCTTTCCCTCCACTAACATATCTGGGGGCTGTGATTTGACGACTGGTAATCGCATTTCACGCGCTAAATGTATCACTTACCGAGATCTACTACGGCAGAGTGCCACGCGCTAGTAATGGGTAGAAGGCGCGATGATATATATATATATATATATATATATATATATATATATATATATATATATATATATATATATATATATATATATATATATATATTTAGTTTTTTCAGAAGCATATATTTTTAAAATTTTAGTTTCTAATAAATACGCAAGTAGAAATAATTAATATTTTTGTGGACTTTTCAACACAACCGTAGAAAAAGCAGTTTTCCCTGCGCATTTTAGACAAAAATGCATCAAAAAAAGCTATACGGATTAACATTAAATTGTAATTCTGTAAATTTTCTGCTGTTTAAAAACACAGAAATTAAATTTAGTTTATTGATACAGAATTTTGGCTCTCAACTTCTATTTGAACTATTTTTTGTTTAAAATAATTTAGAAAGTAATGCGCACTGAAAAACAGTTTTTCCGTGTTAAAAGCATAAGGCATCCTTTTCGTGATACACTCGGTATATGGCAATAACAGTTTTTAATTATTTTAATTAATTATGAAATTAGTATCAGTAATATTTATAGTTCTATAAAATCGAGTCAGACTGTGAATTTAAGAACCCGGGTTCGGTTCCCGGAGTCAACAAACAATTTTCACCACATTACCACATTACCACAGTGGTATCGTGTTGGACTGTGGATCCTAAGAACCCTGGTTCGATCCCCACAGTCGACAAATATTTTCACCAATTTAAAAATTTACCCCTGTGGCTCAAGCTCCACTAACTTGTTTATAGGCCATGATTTGACGGTTGAAAACTGCACTTCACACGCATAAATATACCACTTACCTAGATCTGGTGCTGCAGCGTGCCACACCCAGTAATGGGTAAAATTCGTAATGATATTCATTTATTTTATTTATTCAAACCTTGAATGTATATATGTTTGATATTCTGAGAAAAATTGCAGTTTCTATTATTATTCTGCTGACGTGAAAATGTAATAAATAAACAGATGCAATAGTAGCATGTACATATTTCGAAGATCTGCAATTAAAGAGGCAGCAAACTGTAATTTAAATTATTTTCGCGCTTAATTTCAACGAAATATTGAAATATTTCTTTTCTTAAACAACACCTCCTCCCTCTCGTCCCCCCAACCTCAACAGATTAGTTTTTACTATCGATTTTTTTAGTCGTTCCAGATCGTATTTTTTCGTTAATTATCGAAGATTTAATAACGTAGCGCTTGCCCATTTAATTGTTATAAACATGCTGTAATGTTGTAGAGGTTCTCACGTGTTTTGTTTACGTAGTCATGATTGTTTTGCAAAATTAAAATGTTTTATTGTGTGTGGTGTATTTCTGTGAGTGTGTAGTGAAGTGTTTAGTGAGTGTAGTGATTTATAATGCTGTTGGGCATGATTGAATATTAGTGATTAGTGAATTAATGAACAATATATTCCAATTTCGAGATGTGAAGGAAGCAGGTGCCTAGGTGTCATCAGAAACAGCAGAAAAGGTTGTTAAATGTAATATAACAAATAATATAACTAAATTGTCATTTAATAGTACATTTATATTAACTGTAGGCAGAAAGATTATTTCAAGAGTTTATAAATTATATCAAGGATTCATTCTTACGGATAACTACAATTTCTGCCAATTTTATAAGCATTTTTATTTCATCTTCCAACTTGAAACATCTTGCCTAGCTAAAGTTGAGTAGGTATATTAAAAGAATATAACACGATGATACTTCAAACAGTTCCCGGGAAGTTATGATAAAATATTATTTCATGGCGTCTGTTCGAAGGTGTTTTGTAATTCTAA
The DNA here is from genome assembly GCA_911728475.2 of Pterostichus madidus. Classification (NCBI taxonomy): domain Eukaryota; kingdom Metazoa; phylum Arthropoda; class Insecta; order Coleoptera; family Carabidae; genus Pterostichus; species Pterostichus madidus. The sequence goes on along the minus strand of OU452308.1, from coordinate 6,279,575 downwards.
AACTTGTGAATGTTTCTGTCTATATAATTTGTTTGAATATTTTTAGGAAGTTTAACACACCTCACATATTATATTTCCCGAAACGTCCAAACTTTCTCAATTCCATTTCCTCTTGAAATTTTATTCAATTCGTTTTTACAATTTTGTTTTTATTGTTTCAGGTGAGTTTCCTACCACATTTGAGCACGATGCAACACCGCAAAGTTGTAAGTGAATGCAGTTTTACATAGACACTACCGTTCTAATATTTAACACTGTTGCCATCATTGAAAATATGTTTAACTTTGAAACAACATGCATATATGACATTACGCCCTCTTCCATTAAATGAAGTATTATGAGTGTTTTTTAGATTCATCCTGAAATTTTTCTTCACTAAATATTCCTATCTTATTGCCCCGCGCTTCAGCTACATTCATAATTACTTTGATTCAAACTCGTCTGAAATCTTCAATCGATAAAACTCCAGTATACACTCTTGCCTTATTTTGACATTGAAGATGTTAATTTTTCCAGTAATTCTAAAACAGCTTTTAGGTTAGAACGCTTCACGAGCGCTTTAAGGTAGTACTAGCGTGAATTTTTTTTTTGCAGATCTGAATGAAATTTGGCGCACGTAAACATTGGATAGTCATACGCATCCTGTTAAAATATGAAACACATTCATCGTCTGTGAACAAATATATTCGCTTGTAAAGTTGAGTTCTTATACACGGGGCTTATGGCGATCATCACTCAGAATCGCACATATTTGGTTTGTGTACCTCTAAAAATTTGCAGTTTCATTTGAAAAACTAGTATGATTTAACTCTGATCAGAATCCAGTATTCATATAAAATCCTTGGGTTAATTATTAGACTTAAAAAATATATATCACGCCTTTTATCCATTTCTGGATGTGGCACTCAGCCTAGCAAATCTCGGTAAGTGGTATATTTATGCGTGTGAAGTGCAGTTTTCAACAGTCAAATAACAGCATCCAAAGAAGTGGTGGAGGAGCCTCAGGGGTAATTTTAATGTGATGAATATTGTTTGTCGGCAGTGAAAATCGAATTCGCATTCTCAAATCGATAGACCGACTCGATACCACTGCGCCACCTAGAATTTAAATTAATATAAATAACATTTTAAGTGCAAATTAAGTGTAACATAACTTAGGTTATGTTTATGATTGACAGTTCACTTCAGTGAAAAGGATAATCGATGGACACATCTAGTTTTTATCATACATTAAATTTATACAAAAATAAAGTAAACATTGATTTTATAACACCGACTTAATGTCAACTAAAGATAAAAATTTGCCAATAATTTCTGAAAAGAGAGAAAATCTACTACAACCATAAATGCTAAGTAACAAAAGGAACAAATCTGTTACTAATTCTCGTCTATAGTCAGCTTTAGTGTGTACAATCCCCATCATAACCTACACGGTCACAGCATTTACGCTTGTTTAGTGTCATTTGTCTGTCTTCATTAGACATAACTGAACACAACGAACACGTAGACATTTATTCGTGAAAGCGGAGCGCCCTCGTCTGAATCCGTCCGTCAGTCTCGCTAGACGCCCTTTCAGTCTCTTTGCGATGAATTTCTCAGCGCGTCTCGAACCGTCGTGACGCCGTGTGATTCCAGAGCTGGCTTTTAAACGCTCTGAACCGCATTAGTTATTCAGTTGCTATCGAAAGTTTTAATGTATGCGCAGTGCATAGTTTCTTTGGCGAGAGAATTTTTACGAGGAATATAGATCATTTATTCTCTTTCAAAACGCAAGAGGAATTTAGTGATGTAGATTGAGAGTAATTTATTGCTATTGAAAAGTTTCACGTTCTTTGATTAATAATTTTTAGATTTTCAAATTTATTTTGTCGCCTTTTAAATATATAAAATAACTTTAATAGTTTAACGTGTATAACTAAGGTTACATATCCAAAAGTAAGCAAGATGCAGTCATAATGAAACCCAGCTGCGTATCGAAAAGGCGTTTATTGCGATACGTTTTAGACAGTTGGTACGTAGTATGATGACATACAGTAACTGTCAAGCTGAAAACATCAATATTTTATTATAACCTCAACATTTTATTATAACATCAACATTTTATTATAACCTCAAAATTTCTTTGGAGGTTAATTATTTATTTAACTTTCAACTACTTTAAGTGGCTCAAGCGAAGTGCAATTGATTTTTATCTTCCATGATAGAGACACAAATCTATCAATAATAAAAGAAATAATTTTAAAATTCCAATGTGATCGTCAACTTTTGAACAATTGCATAAATGTCAAAAACTGTTATCAACTACAACATTTTATATACAAATTTCCCTAAATTGATTCGGTTTAAAATATAGGGTATTTTAAGAAAATTTTAAATTGTAAAAGACTCAAAATAGAAAAAATATTATAAATAACTCATTTTATAAGATTTTTTAATCGTATTTGTCCTTTAGAAAACTCGCCTGCGGTTCGTTTTCCAAACTTAGACGCGTGTGAAAAAACATGACTTATAAAACTTGTGCTTTAATATTATACTATATTAATATTTTATTTGCACCCATTCACCTCATGTATCGTTGCCTATGCTATTAGATGTACGAGTATGATTCACCTTACGAACCTTAATTTGACAAATTCGAATCAAATGTTTAACACGTAACACGTAACATCGATTTAGTTTTATCTCTTTAACCCAAGCATAAAATGTAACGACCGTTTGATGTTTTCCACGTACAATTCTGTAAGATACACCTCTGCACAATGCACCACCCATCCGTTCCGGCGCACAGCTCAGCTTACAAGGTGTTGTGGGTACATTGTTTAATTATATTCGCCGGGCTCTAAAACAATGATGATTCAGGGACTTAATTAAACTCTGTGACACGAGCGACTGTGTGTGAATGTTGACTGCTGTCTTGTCATGTTTACCCGCAAAACTTCCGACGCCACCGACGCCGCCTGCGGTTCAACCGGCGACATCGGCGGTTTATAACTTGTCATTACCATGCCTCGACTGGGACGAGATTCATTTGCGATGGACGTGAGGATATGCCCCTCTTGCACGCCCATGAAGTACTTGGAACTGGGGGTCGTCCTCTACTATTACGATTTCAATTAGTTTGGCTTTATTGGATTTTATTATTCTGTGTTATTGACGGGGGAATATTTAATTTTTATAATCAAAGATTTTAGATTTTACTAGAGTAATAAATATATCGTCAGGCCTTTTTCCATTACTGGATGTGGCACTCTGTCGTAACGGATCGTGGTAGGAGATATATTTTGTGTGTGAAATGCGGTAAAGAGCTGTCAAGTCACGACACCCAAAGATATTTGTGGAGAGGAAACTAGAAGACTAATTTTAATGTGGAGTCAAATTTGTCGACTGTGGAATCGAACTCCGATTCTCAAATTCACAGGCCGACGCGGTTTTACTGAGCTATCTACTGCATACGAGTATATAACTGTTAAATAAATATATGGGGTAGCTAGCTCAGTGATATCAAGTCGGCCTGTGGATCCTGCGAACCCTGATTCGATTCCCACAGACGACAAATAATTTTCACATTTTAAAAAACTACCTCTATGGCTCCCCCACCACTAACATCTATGGGGGGCGTGATTTGATGGCTGCTACCCGCACTTCTCGCGCAAAGTATATCACTTACCGAGATCTGCTTCGGCAGAGTGCCACATCCAGTAATGCTAATAGATTTTAAACTATATAATAACTTGTTAGTTTTGGGCTACAAAAAGTAGCTTTGGGCTACAAAAAGTAGCTTTAAAAGTAGCTTAAGTTGTTATAACAATATTTTTAAGCTAATAGAAAAAAGCATAGTTCGCTACAAGCTACAGCTATATTTTTTCACATTTAGCTAAGCTACAGCTACAGCTAAGATAAACGTAGCTAAGCTAGTAGCTAAGCTAGTAGCTAAGCTACAAAAGTAGCTAGCTACTGCCCAGCTCTGTACTCGATGCTTCAATTACTAAGACAGTTGATAGCTTATTATATCATACTATTTTATCCATTCCTGGATGATAAATCTACAATTACAGATAATTTAGTAACAGTGCACAAATAACAGTGTATCTAGTGAATTTATAGTAGAATCCGAACCACCTGGTGACAGTTATATTTTTTATTTTATAAGATTTGAAACCTCAGATTCTTGCTTGTGCATCAATAGCGCTACCATAGTGCAACAATTTCCTGCGAATAAAATATTTATTAGTTGATTCACAGTGGTGATTTAGGACTGAACCTAGACAATAAATCCAAGCGCCTCCACCAAAATTCCCCATAAAAATGTCTTTCCATAATTTATTCGTCAGTCAATTACTAATTCTTGAATTGAAATCGTTCGGTGTTTCGATTAACGAAATTTCATTTCAGCCTTCAATTATGAAACGTCTGCCAAATAACAAATGGTAATATATTCTATTTTCCAATTAGGATGCGTCTTTTTGAACGAATTGCTTATCTCGGGATCTCATTGGACATCGAGCCCTTATTATTGTTTTCTGTGCCACTCGAGAATTCAATCAGAGACGCAGGAAGGAGTCGTGCGCGTGCGCAGTAATCTCAGCCCTCGCTAATATGTTTGCCGCTACATCTGCACTCGCCAATAAAATGCTAATTCGCTGGAGTCAGGTTTAGGCACCAGAATATCAATCGACTCTGACACCAGCCTGAAATCTAATCCATGAAATTGTTGCCAACCGCGCAGTTTCAAATGTTATCGACGACAAGAATTAATTTCTAATTGATACGAATTTTCAAGCTGACATATTAAATATTACATAATTCGATTATGTTTGATTTGCAAATTACAATTTATTCAAAAATAATGGTCTTTTATTTGTTATTCCACGTAAAAGAAAATATATTACAATTATAGTATCGAGGATCTTATAGTATAATATGAACCACTTGGATAAAATTATCTCGAATGATTACAATTTCGGCATTCTGTGGGCAGAATAATTTATTTTGGCATTTTTATATTATTTATCCACAACTCATATATATATAATAAAGACATTATTACACTGATTTCAGTTGAATTATATGGCTCATGAAACACTGTAAACAACTTATTACTTAGCAATCACTTCATGATCTACCGTATTTTGAGAAACTATGTATAACTGAATCAACGTTAAACGTTACGACCAATCTTCTTCGATACCTATAATTATGAGTTGTGGATAAAATTTTGTATTACACTTGTGTTTTATTGGTATATAAAACACTTGTATAATAAATAACTATTTCCTGCATTACTTATGTACGTAGCTATTATTATAAAAATGAAAAGAATGGCAAAGTGTAGCTAAAAAGTAATATTTATTATACTGACAGGTTCGTAAAAGATCAGAAAAAAATATACTCAAAACTCCATAGAGACAGTTAGTTTAACTTTTCTGATAAATACTTTTTTGACGCTCGTTAAAATCAAGAACTTTCATTGATTCACCAGCGGCAGAAAAGTACTTTTTCTGCCGCTCACTAGCATCAGAAAAATTATATGACATAATAGCTATTTACATAACAAATGCGATAAAACATACTGTGCACATGAGCGCAATTGCAAAGCACTCGCTTCTCTCGTGTTTTAATTTATGCGAATGTTGCAAATGACGTCATCGTACACAAGTTTTGTACAATGATTTTTGTAACGAGCAAAAATTATATAACCGATAGTGAGAAAAGTTATTAAATTTGAAGCGTGGATTTATATTGACAGTTTAATATGCCATGACTTTGTTGTTTGAAAACAAATTGTTTATTATTTTTTGGTAAAGCTTGTTAAAATATGTCTGATTGATGGCGTTATAAGCTAATATCTCTACTTCTTTTATAAATTCCTTAAATGTGTGTATATAAGTACAATTAGCGTTTTAATAAGCAAAATTTAGAACCATAAAAATGGGTGTTTCTTTTTTTCAAATACTTTGAAGCACTATTTCGCAAAATCTAAATTTACTTCAATTTCCAGGGTAATAAAAAACTCATCTTGAATGATGCGAGTCCAGAAAATTTTTTAATTGTTGTTGGCGGCCTGGCTACGCTCTTTCATCAGTACCCACATATTCCCGCAAAAAGTATAACTTTAGCTTCTTATAAAATAATATACTATTGTTCACTAAATTTTGCTAATTTTGAAAATAATTATTTTTTAACGGCTACTTAAACTTAAGATAAATGTATCAAATACCATATAAAATTTATAATAAAACCATTGAAATGAATGAAGAAGATATTCCATTCATCTGCAATATATAAACCGCCTCATTGAATAGAAAATATATTCAACTCACTCTAGGGATAAAAATCAAAATCAAGATCTCTCTCACCTTCAATATCTTGAATAACGCATTAGATGCACAACGTCAGCGTGTGCTCATTACTATCCTACCGACTGCGCCGTGAATAACAAACAGCGTATGAAGTCAACGCCAACTCCGCAAACTCTTATTGTTGCTCACCTATTCAAGAGCGGTGGGAACGGAGAATTGGCTCGGGGGTGGAGCCGACGCTTCTAATCGAGGAAATTGTTAACGTGCGGAATTATAACCCAAGAATTGTAATTATAGGTACACCGCGAAAACCAGGAAACTCGGAGAACAGACTTGGAGAGTTTTGGATGTAGGCATTTGCATGGAAATTTTATGAGTTGTCTTACCGTTACAAGAAACAATGCCAAGTCAAATGAGCACTGGAATAATAATAGTAACATTATATTTTTGGGAGGGTGAATCTCTATGATAATTTTGTTGAAACCAGTATTTAAGGCGGTTGATTATTAGTTGTACAAATACTGAAAAATACGCTTTACTTTTCATATTAAAATTAACTTCAAGCTTGAAATTTTTAAATCAAAATTGTTATTTCGCGCTACTCTTATTAAATGTTCTTCATTCATAGTTACGAGTAATGTAAGTAGCCCATCATATTTGTCTATTATTCCTGGACGACACAACCACCATAATAATTCTTACAATCCTAGGATAATAATAACAATAAGGTTAGGGTTTTCCATCTCCGGATAAAGTTCCCAATAACTATCAGCATGATAGATAAAAAAATATCTCATCGAAATCATACCACAAATGAAAATAATTAAACTGAATGTCATTTTCTGATGAGATATGTTTTCAATTATCCTGCCGATAGTTATCGGGAACTTGATCCGGCGATGGAAAAACCGGAGCTTAGTTAGATATTTTAATCATTAATTTATACTGATATTATAATTTTACATTAAATTAAGAACAAGGAATAACTTTTCTTTTTAATTGAAATGTGACAAATAATTAGGGTAATAACGCTAATGATAAAAATTTTATCCAAATGAAATTTACAAAATATTCGCATAATTCACCCTTGCAAATATGAACCTCAAGAAGTTATAATTATATTAAATAACATTAAATTGTACCACGCCAAGCAAAGAGCGATAAATTTAAACTTTTAATATAATAATCCAAGTTAACTTGCAAAAGCGCTCTGTTTCTGACAGATAATTTACATTGTTCCTAATCATTTTTTCATTAACACTCGGGAAATTATTATCAACATTATTTCATCCCTTACTGCTCTACAACTAAGTATTACAAACATAAGAGATCCAGGTTCGATTCTACCTCACGTAAAATTTATTTTATTCTACAAGCATTGGTAAAGACGGACTTTTTAGTCTAAAAGGGCAACAAAATAAAGTTATTTGTATATCAAGGGAAAAAAGTGGCACATTTCTTCCTGAAGGAATCGTTGCATTTCTCGAGCCAAAGAAGACGGAAGATTTATGATTCTCTTGACAAATGTCACCTGGATGTCATTAATGCCAAATCATGCTGTTCCAGTTGCCATGGATATGGCTTTACTTTCCTTCCCAAGGGAAGAAAATTTTATTTTCTTCTCTTGACAGAGGAATGAAAATTTTACTTTCTGACAGGGTCTTGAAAAATAGTTATTTTTATATCAAGGATAGAACGACACTTTCTTCCCAATGTCTACATTTTTTCACTACTCTACACAAGATAAAAAAATTAAAAAAATGAGTAACATGATTTATTATTCTCTTGACAGATGTCACCTAGATGTCAAATTATACAGTTCTTTTCCAGTTGCCATGGATATTGCTTTACTTTTCCGTAGGAAAATATTTACTTTCTTCACTACGGATGAAACGGAGCACTTTCTTTTCTCAATTGAGGTAATCGTAGCCTAAAGGATAAAAGCGAGTTAAAACTTGTATTTCTTCATTAACTAGGGTCGTTGATTTCCACCGAAATTTGAATTTATGAACGTTCGAACATTCGAATGTTTTGAACTTCGATACTTCGAATTTTTTGAACATTTAGAAGTTTTGAATTTTCGAATTTTTCGAAGCTTCGAATTTTAATTTTTTTGCCACTGTATTAACGCCATTTTTCATCTCCAAACACACTCACGTATAATTCGCTAAAATTCGGCCACAAATTAAATAATAAACTCGGTAATCTTAGGCATCTTAATTAAGACATCTACTCTCTCAATAATAAAATAAATAAATAAATATATCATCACGCCTTCTACTCATTACTGGATGTGGCACTCTGCCGAAGCAGATCTCGGTAAGTGATATATTTTGCGCGTGAACTGCGGTTACCCGTCGTCAAATCACTGCCGCCAAGGATGTTAGTGGAGGAGGAGCCACAGGGGTAGCTTTTTGAAATTATTATTATTATATTATAATTTATATTATTTATAAATAAATATTAATACATAAATTTATGTACAACAAATGCATTGATGTTGTTTTATTAATGTGCCATGTCTTTTTGATCCTATAATATGGTTAGTGAATTGAACTCTCTCTAGTAAATATTGTGATGAGGCTAAGTTCTGGCAATAGAATGACTAAGACGAGAATTGAACCCTCGATGCTCAGTTTGCAGTCTGACTGACTTGTCCTCGAGCTGTTAAAACATTTCAAATAATTAGAAAATTCGAATATTCGAAAAATTCGAAAGATCAAAAATTTGAATAATTCGAAATATTCCAAAGTTGGAAAATTCGAATCTAAATTCAAAGGTTCAATAAATCCGAACAGTCGAAGTCTCGAATATTTGTAAAATCAACAACCCTATAATTAACGAACAAATATAAGTGACTTTAACTTATATAAAAAATACGATTGTGTCTTTAGTGGTTTAGATTTCATTATAAGCTGTAGGCCCCCTGTACTGTAATTGAGATTAAGTTCCTGTTGGGTAGAGTAACAAATAAATAAATAAAAAATTAAATTGAGGAAAAAATAATAATTTCTGGCAGAGCCATAAAAAAAACGTATGCTTGGCTCAATGTTGGGACCTACAGCTTTTAGGAGAATGTTCTGGAATATCTCTACGAATTAGTTATTTTATATGAAAGTTATGCAAATCGTTAATGAAATATGTCCGTAAATCCTGCAGTGACTGTCAGTATCAGTTCCTTGCTGATGACACCTACCGCGCGCTTTATTTAGCATCATTCTCGTATGTTGGTGACGTCAGAACCCTCCAACCCCACTTCTCGGTTAGTTTAGCGAACTGGTGCTGTAATTATGTTTGTTCAACGTGACCGACTTAATGTAATCTTACGGGTGCATCACCTTTCCCGTCCTTGTCTTCGCTTCGCCGATCGTCCACCCCTTCCTTAACCCGTTTTAGTGGGCAGAGCCGCCATAAATAATTATTGAGGGTTTGTATTCATGCTAATGAAATTATTTTAGGAAGAAATTGAAACTGACAGCCTGCAGTAATGTATTTATTTTAACAGTGTTTTCATATTTTCACTGTAAACTTTCACTTTTTAAAAGCATGGTGGAAATTTACGTCATAGTCGGTTTGGGATGATGAGGCACTTAAAAAATTAAACTGCTTCAAAATTGAAAAATCACAGCTGTGAAGGATGAAAAGTTTTTAATGTTCTGTGTAATTTGACAGCTGACATTCTGCTTTCAAACTTATTTCGGATGATAATTCAGTTATTAGACCTAGTTTATTTATTTATTATATTAATACAATTGCATTAGCTACCATAAGTCTTCTCTTCGGTAATTGGGAATAATTACTTATTGTACTGTATAAATAAATATTATTTTTATGGCCAGTTGCACCAACAAAATCGAAGATACAAGTTCGGTAATACGATCGTGTGCTTATCGTCAAAGTATTCGAATCCGGAGAATTCAAGTTCGAATCCCATTCAAGCTAAAAATATATGAAATACCACACTACGGATTTGTGAGTTACTGTAATGGGCCTTTCAAGACTTTTTTGAATTTTTTATATATTAATCTACGTAATAAAATAATTATACCCAAAATTTTTATTTTTTTGTAAAACTTGTATTAAGCATGATAAAAATATTTAAACTTTCGAAACAAACGAATATGACGTAGTTGCATCTTAGCTTAAAGAGAGACAAATAAGACAGAGATAAATAACACGTAACTTCACGTAACGTGTGTCGCTGTCAGTAGAATCCTCAGACAAAACATAACTAGACGGATAACAACGGCGTTTGTTGAGAAGCAGAAAGGGATAGAATAACTGGCTGGTGAGGCGGGTGCGCGGTAAGGAGCAACTTGCATCAAAGTGTACTCGCTCCTTGCCGCGCACCCGGCGGACCCAAAAGTTATTCCATCCCTTTCTGTTTCACAACACTGCATTGACTTGAATACGGCATAATTCGTCTAGTATTATACGTCATTGGTAGAATCGTAGAATGCTGAATGCTTATTTCTTCTTCGTCTTCCTCTCAGTAAAGTTGAGCACCGACAAACGTTTCAGACAAAGCTCTGTGATTGGCTTAATGCAACTACGTAATTGCAATATGGCAGTGCGAAATTTAAATGAGCGTTTCGAATTATTCAACTTTAACTTTCATATTTCAGCAATAAAGATATCATTTATGGTATGATTTTATATTGTAATAAATATGATGTACGGTCAAGAATTTATTTTCATAAATATATATTAAAAATCTCTACCACTTGAATCCCCCATTGGGATTAAGTTCCTGTTGTACAAAGTTGCATAAATATATATAGTACCTATCAATAATTTTGAGACAAAATATTTGCAAAAATCTACCAATAACGCGCTTTTCATTTTTTTTCAATTAATTATAGAATTCAAAGGAATTGATTAATATACTGATTCTTTTATTATCTCTGTTTTTTATGAATTAAATTAGAATTTGAAAATCATTTTACATGATTAAAAATGCACATAAATTAAATATTTTCAATTTGATTACAATAATTTTAATCTTAAATAAATTTTTGTTATATGAATGACTTTGAACTACAGTGACAATGATAATTTTAAAGTTAATTTTAGTTAGTTAAATCAGATATGTGTCGCTACAGACGAAACCCGTTGTCAATACCTATGACACATAGGAGTCTTGGGATCGATGCTGTGTTAGACACTATGACAGAGGAATTTGGTTGACGCCTGCATCGAACAGGTGGGATGTGGTCTAGTGGTTAAGACATCGGCCCGGCAAGTTGAAGGTCCCCGATTCGAATCCGGGCGTCTCCCAAATTTTCCTGTCATAAAATTAACTTTAAATTTAAATAAAAATATATATCATCACGCCTTCTACCCATTACTGGGTGTGGCACTCTGCCGAAGCAGATCTCGGTAAGTGATATATTTTGCGCGTGAAGTGCGGTTACCAGTCGTCAAATCACGGCCTTCAAAGATGTTAGTGGTGGAGGAGCCACAGGGGTAGTTTTTGAAATTATGAAAATTGTTTGTCGCCTGTGGGAATCGAACCAGGGTTCTCAGAATCCACAGGCCGACTTCATACCACTGAGCTAGCCACCCCATAAATTTAATCTTAAAATTCAAAAATGTTTTTTTTGTATAATTACAATATGTTATATTTTTTTTAAAGTGAGAGTTGCAGTGTCTTAAGAGAGCTGTTACTGTTGAAAATGGGAAAATGCGTAATTATGTATTTTCATATTTCTGTAATGTTGGGAAGAAATTTAAGAATTCTGTTTGAAGTTTAGAAGAACTTGTTCTTGTAAGAGAAACAAAAGAGTGGGTTGTCGTAGCATCCGGTAAAATCAAGCCAGGTGTAATTCTGTCCTCGTAGGTAAACAGGGTGCAGTCGACTGCTCCTCCGTCCGGAGACCCAATTTAATGTCCCATTTCGCAGGAACGACGGGCTGGAATTGAATATAAAAGCCGAACGTATTGTAGCAAGTCGATGGCAGCGAAAGACCAGACAAAGGGTAGTTACAGATTACACCGCCTCCGGCCGATTTTATTACCACCCCCTGCCCCGCAGATGTCGCCCGCGTCCTCCTCTTCGATGGCTCATTGATTGAAGTTTTTTCTTTTTTATTTTAGAGGGTCTTATGTCCCAACTTCTCCAGCAGTAAAACCCGGACATATCTGATGGAGATAACCGAGATAACAATTTTGTCGGGGTTGTAAATCCTCGCCTGGCCTTGCATAAAAAATTAACTACTTTTGAATGCGTACTTTATTAGTTTTTTCTTTATTTATAGCTTTCGCCACTACAGTAAATAACTGTCAAAAATGTCCATATAAAAAGTCTATAAAAGTTGGAACAGCCAGACGAGAATTCATAATTTTTCACGGCGCCGTTTCGTGAGGCGATTGACACCGATTTATGTCAAAAACCTACAATAAATTTTACTGAATAACTTATATGTTACTTGCAACATTCGGTTTTATATATTCACGCAAGAAATCACCCATGAATCATCTTTCACTTTCGTCGTCAAGACTTTATTAGCGCGTTATTACCGACAAATAAAATATGTTTATATACGACTGCTCTAACATTCTTTTTCTTCAAATATATATTTTAGTTCAATGTGCGTTCTGTATAACATACTATTATTTCCATATTTTCTTGAACTGAAATGATTCTCCACAGTATACAGTTAGGTGTATCTATGAATAAAGTAGGGTTGTTGATTTTACGAACATTCGAGACTTTGATTGTTCGGATTTAATGAACCTTCAAAATTAGATTAGAATTTTGGTATATTCCGAATTTTCGAATTTTTGAATTATTCGAATTGTGAATCTGGATCCTAACGTGAACACGGCATATTGATATAAATTATTTTCAGAATAAACTCATGTGCAGAGTTTTGTATGAATTCGTAAGTAATTATTATTAATTATTATTATTTGCCAAATTAATTCAATTTAAACTTAAAATTTTGCTATACTGTCAAAAACGTTTTAATTAAGACGTTTTTGTATCCTTTTTATTGTCATTTTAAAACGTCTTACTAAAAGTCCATAGTATTTAGATGGGCGGTACGAGAGTAGATGGCTTAATTAAGACGCTTAACCGTGCAGAGATTTTGCAGGAGACTTCGCCGAGTTTATTATTTAATTCGTGGCCGACTTTTCGCGAATTATGCGTGAGCGTGATTGAAGATGACAGATGGCGTTAATTTAGCGGCAAAAATTCGAGAATTCGAAGCTTCGAAAAATTCGAAAATTCGTAAATTCGAAGCTTCAGAAATTCTAAAGTTATCGGCATTGAAGTTTTTCTGACATTCGAATGTTTGAAAGTTCAGAAATTCAAACTTCGGTGTCAATCATTATAGCGGTTTAACACTATCAATAAATTCAATATAAATCGATCATTTATTGACGGACAAAACAATCAATAAGCGTTGAGCATTATATATAACCATTTTGTATAAATTTATTTTTGTTAAAATCAGGATTATTATCAACGAAAATATTATACTGGTAGATTCACGAAAAAGGTTAAATTTGGTGTTACGTAACCCTAATTTTATTCCGGGTTAAATTTTAATCCCTATTGGCATTCACGAAACGAAATAATTTTGGTGTTAAATTTGACATCTGGAATTAGTTGTTATTTTTACCACTAACACTTGGCGCCACTTTATTTCAGATTCAAATCAAGTCTCCATACAAAATATTAACAAAGTAATAAATAGATTAGATTTTTCGATTCTTGTTTTAGAAATTACATACCAAAATCATGTTATTTCAATTTGCAGCTTAAACTCTTATTCGAATAATTCGGATTCCAGTATAACCTATCTTATTATTGGGATTAATTTACAAGCGTTATAAATATAATACCTTGCTAATTGTATGAAATAAAAAGGCTAGAGAGATATGTTAGTTCAACTGCATAAATCCGAAAAGAATTTGAAAGAAATAAAAAGGTTTAAATTTAGCTAAATAACGATGTCAGAAACTGGAACATATATCGTACAAAGGTACTCGTTCCTGAAAGAAGATAGCTCCACGTCTTAACGGTACAAAGATAGAGACAGAACATGGTAAGGTGTAAGATTGTCCAAGAAGGGATTTCCTCAAGGCATCCGACATGGAATTTACGATTACGAAATGCGTGAACGAAATTGAATATCCTTCCTTGTCGATGGTGACGGTTGGTAGGCCAGCGAACCCTTCCAAGGGGTAGAGGGTGAAAGGTGAGCGCTGGCGCGTAAATTCTGCGGGGCTGGTCCTTCCTGTCCTTCGTGCCCTCCGCCGGACCGCACATAACGAAGTCAAAAACGAACGCCGGGAAAGTTGGAAATTCGATTTACAACGCTGGCCGTTTGGCGCATCCTGGCCGATGTGAATTTTAAAACTTATTTCCCGGAGACGTCCTCGTAATTCTTCAAGTATCGCTTATGCACAGGATATTGAATAGGAATTTGATATCGACCGGTTTACATACTTTAGACTCGCATTTTGATCTTTCTTTGACATTATCTTTTGACACTCAGATTTCTACGAAACTATCGCTGCGTTTCATCTTGTTCTTTGCCTTTGTTTCTTTGTAGGGAAATTTCTGTTTATACAAACTTTCAAACCACTATTTGCTCGTCGTCTCCTTTGATATTTTTCACTCAGGAATCATTTTACTTTTACAAATGTATTTCATCATCTTTAAATTACATTTTACTTTACTGAACACAGTATTAATTCTCTTTAAATTTTGTCAAGACAATTACCGAGAAAACAGTTAAGCTACATTCACAAATCGAAATTAGTTTTTGTTTTATGCTTTATGTTTTAGTGTGTTTTTAGGTGTCATTCACAAATAGTTTTGCTTTTGGCGATTTTAGTTAGTAGTGACATCTATCATAAATTTTAAAAGATCGGTAATACAGTAAATGCAACTGTCAGATGTCCTAAGTTGCACATGCTGTCATATGTTGTTTGTTTACTTTCAGATTTTTTGGAAGAGTAAGGTAAATATTATCATAATAAGAAAGTAGGTATTAAAATCTTGTTTTTATTTTCATTCATTTTGACACTCGAATAAAAACAAACTTAGGTTATCGTCAATGCGAAGGATGATAGAAAGAGACAAGTATATATCACTACATCATTCTACGCTTCGTCCTATTGGTCGATTCCTATGTATAAAACGTAAAACTAAAACATAAGTTTGGAGTTTGTAAACTTTTGTGTTAAAACCAAAACTAAATACTGATTTGTGAATGGCTGCATAAGATAACATGTCTACAAGGTTATTAAAACAAAAATGGAAAACATAAAACAAAAACTAATTTCGATTTGTGAATGTAGCTTTACAAGTGGAAAAAACTGAAATTTACCTTGGAAACGGCAATTTACAATATCATAATTTTTTATAAAATACGCCATTTGCTCAATTATCATCTTCATTATTCCAAGAATATTGATAACGTTGCTGTTGCCTAAAAATATCATTATTATTTATCACTGCTCTAGAAATATTCGGACAGAAATTTGTTTGTAGTATATTTTGTCAACTGAATAATGATTTTTATGTTCGTAAAAACAATTATAATCAAATGTAATACACTGTTATCTATAATTTAGAAACATTTGACATCGAAAAATTCAATTAGTCAAGTAATTGGGATTTTAAAATAAGAATGCGCTCATAGTGACGAAAATTGGAACTACGACAAAGATACACTAAATACTTCAAAACTAAATAAAAATTAATGATAATAGAACTAATATTTACATTAAAAAAGGTAATTAAACTCTAATTAACTAACGTTTAGTAACCCCTAAGCCTTAATCAATATAGAACTAAATTTATAAACGTATTTCGTAAACTAAGTTCGCAATCATCAGTAGAATGAAAGGGAATCATTAAGATTACACAATTTGTTAACCAAGCTAGTGGTCAAGATTGAAACCGTCAACTTATAATTTCATTAATCACCTATATTCTGTAACTGTATCATTATCTGATAATGATAGATAAGTTAATGATAATTTTTCATCGTTCTTTTACAGATGATCACAATTTCGATATTCTGGGACCAGCATAATTTACCCTGACATTTTTATGTTATATTCATTCATTTGGTTCACTGATATACATAGTTATTATTATAAATAATAATATAACGACAGATCACTGATAGTTCTGTAAAAAGTGTGGTTAAAAATAATATTTTTTATACAGGCGGTTTTGTACGACAGCAAAATACATAAAAATAAAACAGAAGTATCAAAATAAAAAATTTTGATCATAGAATGCAGAAATGGTGGAAATCTGCAGATTAATCATAAAAAATAAGGGTTGTCATTAACTTATCGATCATTAACAGATAATGAATTAGATACAGAATAGGGAGGTATTATTTTATGGTATATTAAAGAACTAGTTTCATAAGGCAATCTGTTAACGCACGAGTCCAAATTTGGAAAACGAGCCGCGCTGCGGCGGGTTTTACAACGGACGAGAGCGTTAACAGGCCTTATGAAACATGTTCTTCATACTATTTTTTCTATTGAGGTAATTTTATAATTTTGCTAGAGTTTTAAAAACTGCGACTTGTCAAAAATATAAGTTGGTGTTCTTTATCATTCGTGCTGGTAGCATTTTCTCATAACACAGACAATTTAAATATCATATTTTTTGACAATTACTCAATATTTTTTTCTGTATTGTGAATGTTTTGAATTTTATGTGATTGTAGCGTATTCTGTTAGAAATATTTCAACACCGACAATTTACAGATTTGAGGTTATGTGTCATTCATCTGTCAGATTTAAGAGTATTCATACCACTTCTATAAAATAAAAAGTGCCAAAAACAGTGCGCATATAGTTCTCCTTAGCAACGTGTTTACAGTGCATATATAGAGCTATAAGAACACCGAAATAGAAAATAGTTATAAACAACATTTTGCCTACAACTGTGCGATTTAGAGTATCACTAAAATATTGTCAAAATTTATAAAATCTTAATGATATTCACGAGAACGATGTTTTACGGCGTTGCTATGGTTTGTTTATTGATTGCTTGCACATTGTTCTACGGTATTTAAAAATATTTCACTAATTTCAAGACAATTTCTTCAAAATCGTCTAGATTGGAATACTACAGTGAGTGATTATTCTTTATCATAAACACCTCCAAAGATAATTGAAGCCCCAGATCATGCTATGTTGGATCTATTTTCGACAATGACAATCAACCTGCTGCTTGTACTTCTAAAGCCTCTGAAATTGTTGTCGATAATATTACTGTGAATAATATGAACAGGTACGGAAGAAATCAATGTTTCTTTAGACAGTACAAAAGTTTCCACGTCACATTATGTCAATATAAGCAACTGTGTTAATAATATACACAAGCAATAAATATTTGTATTTCCCTTACTCTTAAAATAAAACCATTTATCGATATATTTTACTTTGTTCGGTTCTTTTTATTAATTGTGTACAGATTAGATGTACCACTGCATATTTACTAGCGCTGGCTCACTGCATCTTCTTCCATAAGCGTTTGTGGTCAAAATATGAATTCCGCGCTCGGCGCGAAATTTAAATCGCTCTCAATACAACTTTTTTTTTACAGAAACGCACTTGGTCTGCATTTGTCTCCTTTCCCCCCGTAACCAAGGCAATAATAGTTACGTAATAACAAAGATATCGCACAGTTGTAGGAAAAATTATTTTGAACATTTTTTAATATTATATTTTTCGCTATGCAACGTTTCTACAGTAGTTTAGATAAAAATATTTTATCTAAAAGTGGCATAAAAAGTATGTCTCTATAACATATATTTGAAGAATTCCTCCTATAAAACAATTTAGAAACGTTTGACATCAATACACCTCCAGAAGTTGAAGATAACTCTCGTGATTGAATTTCCTCTTTCTCTTCAAAGTATCAATTACATCTCCAATTCGCTGCATCATCAATACATTACATCATGATTCCATGCACGTCATGCATCCATTCGTCCAGTGGTCAAACACGCGGCGATCAACAAACCCGGAGTCGGATGCACTCTGGCACTCCGGTAACTCCGGGCACTCGACAACATCGGTTCTCGCTCGGTCAGCGCTCGACGCGAACGTGCTTGCACGGCGACGACCTGTCTGTCGATACGTCTCATGCGGAGTAAATACGTCAAGTCTAGCAAGCTTCGGTCACGTCCTGCGAAGGCACGGTGGAGGGGATTTTGTGGTGTGATCTATTTGAGATATTAATCTTTAATATGGGGAATTAGTTGCTGCGATTTAGTGAGTGTTATTTGCATACATTTTTCTATTTTAAAAAGGTCTAATAAGATGCATCTAGAACTCTAATAAAGTTAATGAAATTTTGTTTGTAGTAATAGGAAATGTTGACGGCGACCAATAGCAACTTTGGCGCCACAAGGTTAATGCACTTTTCCAATAACACATTACATAACTAGCATCGAAAGTGTAAGATAACGTGCGAGTGATTAAAGTACATGAGTACTGTTATCAGACATTCGAGCGAGTTATGTACACTATTTTTCAAACGACCACAAAGTCATTCTAAAAAAGTTAACAAGAGCAATATTGTCACACTTTGACAGCTGAAGCGCTTTTGAAAGCTTTGACGTTTGAGATTAAGCGTACTAACCGAAATGTCAAAATATTTAAATAATACTAAACATATTTGTAAATAAGTAATTTTAAAAATTAAGAATTATCTGTGTAAATGTGATGCAAAGTCATCGAAAACTTCGATTTATATAACAATAAAAATTATTTTCATATATTTAATTATTTTCTGTCATCATAATGCCATCTGTTGTCCATTATTGTAACTACTACTGCTATGTTAGAAGTGTGCATTATATAGGTAATATCATATCCATATTCCACAAATATTAAGTTTAATTCAAGTAAATTATTATAGGATCTATAAATAATGTAAAATAAATTATTAAACACTACTGTCAATTATTCAATTTGTTTTGTGTTTTTTCTTTTTTTTCTTTTTTACAGGTGATATTTAAGGAGTAGTGGTGGAACTGACCCTAAATGTTTTTTAATTTTCTATTTTTTTAAGTGGATATTTTCGGTAGTTCTTGATTCCGATTTCTAATAAATTTCTATGTCTCAGTGGTTCAGATTTCAAAATAATCTATAATTAGAATTAAGTATAAAAATAGAATAAATAGATATGCTACTGACACACAAAATAGAGCAAACAAAATATAAATAACAGTGATACCAAATGCAAACGATAGTATAATATATTACACCAAAATAAAACGTAGTATATATTGACACTTGTATCATCAATAACCGTGAGTATAGGAAATAGAAGAAAGTTATCAGCAGTCATAAGTAAATTCAGTAAAGGAAATATAACGTAGTTTGCATCGGCATGTCGTGTGACCGCGCACGCCTGCGAGATATCGGAATCAATTTGCAGGAACCGCAGGGACCCACAGCGTAGCGTCCGGCGCGGCGGTCAGATGGGACATCCGATACGCACATAAAAATATAGGTATACAACGTCAGTTGCGCTCCAACGGATATGTGAACGAGAACGTGAACGGTTTATAGCTTAAATGACTCGTAAGTTTCGAGTTTCACTTTCTAGTAGCTGCGAGAGAGACTTGATTGGATGCTACAAAAAGGATGCATATTTTTGTTTTATTTGCTTTTTCTATAACTTATAGCAGAATTAGAACCAACCAAAATGTGTCTTTGACGCTCTTACATGGTTGTTCCCCATTATTTTCACATTTAAGAAATAACTCAAAGCAAGTTAATACACAAATAGTTTAATAATCTATGCTAATTTTTTCGTACTCTGTTGAGTAACATACTTCTAAAAAAAAATATAAATGTATCATTACGCCTTTTACCCATTACTGAGTGTGGCACTCTGCCGAAGCAGTTCTCGGTAAGTGATATAATTATGCGCGTGAAGTGCGGTTACCAGTTCTCAATAGTGTAGGCACCAAAAACAGAAATTATCTTTGTCGCTCTTGCATGGTTGTTCTCCATGTACGAGTGGCAATAGATTACTTTCTACTGTAGGTACACAATAGTTATTTATGTACCTAGAGACCATCAGGTCTGAGGGTTTGAAAGTCGTCCGAGGGTTATAAATATCAAGTAATGCCTGTGGTGCATACAATATTTTATGTCTTACTAGTATTTTTTAATAACCTAAAAAAAAAACAATGGATTACCTGGCAACAATGAGCAGGAGAAATAACAGTTTTTGACATTATTACTATAGTAACATTATTCTTAATGCTCTGGGCCCTATTAAAATTATATAATGCCCCAGAACATTATGAACTAAATAATGTACCTTGTATCCATGGTGTTAATAAATAATAATGAACTAGAAAGACATAAATAACTATTGTAGCATGGTAATTGAAAAGCATAAAATAAATTATATAATATACAATTTTATATTTTAAAACTGTTTTCTTCAACGTATATATTTTATTATTGCTATTAGTAATAAACTTTCATGCCATTTTTAAACTCACACATAACAACCACAAAAGTAAATATTATATTTACTTACCCCATACCCCAAGTCGGCCTGTGGATCCAAAAAACCCTGGTTCGATCCCCACAGTCGACAAAACATTTTCACCAATATAAAATTACCCCTGTGGCTCCTCCGCCACTAACATATTTGGGGGCCGTGATTTGATGGCTGGTAACCGCACTTCACGCTCATAAATATATCACTTACCGAGATTTGCTTCGGCAGAGTGCCACACCCAGTAATGGGTAAAAGGCGTGTTGATATATCTTTCAATCTGAATTCAATAGAACGAAGTGAATGCAATTGTAAAAGATTATATTTATTTGCTTGAAGAAAAGAAATAAGTCATTGCCGCAGTGTGTAGAAGGAGAATAAGAATAATTTGGCAAAATTCCATCGAATCGGAGTCAAAAAATTCCCTTATGAATTCACAGGCATATTCCATAAGCAGGAGTAAACATCTGGAAAAATTGAAGGTTTTTCCGTTCGAATAAAAAAATGAGTAGCGATCTTTCTGAATGTGAACCGCAATTTGGTGTTTTATTTCCGTAACCTATATTTCTACTTCAGCGCGCCCGTAAATTGTTTTATTTTCTTTTAGCGCACGGTCGACCGAGAAACGTCGCGTATAAATTATAGAGCTGCCGCCGCAACAGCGGAGGAAGATCCTGCGTTAGTCCGAGCAGTGAGTTCTGGCCACGCGACCTGCGCTGCTGGGATCTAATCCGCAGATTTTGTTAGCAATCGCGCCAACAAGACAGAGATACAAGACGGGATTTATAATGCGCAAATAATTACTGCCGACCACGCTTTTTCTCTTTTTCTGATTTTCTTCTCATTGAAGATGAAAATATACACTACCAAAATGTAATTAATACGAATCTCTTTGTGCTGTTTTATTAATCGTGATTTGACAAAGTAGGGTACTTCATTTTTACACAGCACTTGAAGAAATGTTTATAATTTATCTTACAATTTATAAGGATATAATATTTATTCATTTATTTACCTACACAGCCAGAAATTAGATGAATTTGTTTATTTTAGTTTGTTACTCATACAACTGAGCAACTTTTCCAATAAATAGGGATCATTATAGTGCATGAACTAAATGAAGACAAATGCGTAATAATAATAATAATAATAATAATAATAATACTTTATTGCCCAACAGAAAATCCAGTAAAAGGGCTAAAAATAGATAAATACAAATAAAAATATAAAATACATATTAAATTAATAAATTATAAACAAAAAAAAAGTACACAATTAAAGGTTAGTTTACAAAAATATATCCTTGCAGTTCAACTCAGCATAACGGCACAGAATGTGAATCGGTGATCGGAGTTGTACATCCGTTCTTGCCGGTGGAAGGTTGAAGGAACGAAGATTTCTTGAAGCTAATCTGGGTACATGGAAAGGCACACATGACAATAAATAAGACGAATCAATTTTATTATGTAGTAGCAACCACATAAATTTAACAACAAGGATCTCTCTTCTAGATGATAGTGAGACCATAGAATGACGTTGTAGAAGGGAATCGTGATCAGCACCTCTAATTGGGTAGATGTTATCCTGTTTATAAGATAAGAATTTTAAAAATCTACGTTGAACACGTTCAAGAGCCATAACCTGAGATGAGTAATAAGGAAACCAAATGAGAATAGCATATAATACAATAGTATATTACATAATAAGTCAGGAAAGTGATATTTTACTTGATGAAGCGGTTGTTTGAAATACAAGGCCGCTAAATCAAGTAAAAAACAATTTCCTGACGTATTATAAATAAATAAATAAATATATCATCACGCCCTTTACCCATAACTGGGTGTGGAACTCTGCCGGAGCAGATCTCGGTAAGTGATATATTTATGCGCGTGAAGTGCGGTTACCAGCCGCCAAATCACAGCACCCAAAGATGTTAGTGGTGGGGGAGGCACAGGGGTAATTTTAAATAGGTGAAAATGTTTTGTCGGCTGTCGGGATCGAACCAGGGTTCTTAGAATCTACAGGCCGACTTGATACGTATTATGTATACTATTTTTTCTGATGCCGTTTAATTTAATCAATAATTATTCGTGAATAATTCAAAATGATTAAATTTTTTTATATGAATTGTATTGACAGCAGACTACGAATCTAAGGTTACAAAAAACAACAAACAGTCAGGTAAAGTACAAAACAATCCAGTAAAATCTTTACCAGACTGTTATTTTTGTTGTAGCCTTGAATACGTACTTTACTTGACTGTTTTGGTAAAAATCTACTTTCCATACTAAAATTGGCCAGGAAAGTGAGCACTGTTTTTTCCGGTTGCGGAAAATAGTATATTACATAATAAGTCAGGAAAGTGATATTTTACTTGACGATTCGAAATATGAGGCCGCAGGCCGAGTATTTTATTTTTCTGAAACAAGTATGTTATTTCTTCATCTGGATGATGTTCTAATTCATGTAATAGAATAATTGAAATATTTTTCTTACGGAAATCTGACTGTACGATATGAAAAGTTTAAGTTGTTTCATTTCTTTTACTGAAGAATTGCATCTTGTCTTGTTTTAGATTAATTTTAGAAGAAAGTAAGTGCGTGTCAGTTTTGAAGGAAACAGTGTGAGACAAGTTATTATATACGAGCGTGCGTTATTAATACCAGTCTTAATTCAGCTTATAAATGAGAGTGAACCGCTTGGTGGCGTGTTTCATTTTATTGTCACCATGCATTTCCGGATGATGTATTCGTTACATTACTTTCATGCAAGATTTAGTCTTCCTGTCGCTCCTTATTTCCGGCCAACATCGGCAGCCTACTTATTCTGTGTCACAGCTAGCAATCTCCCTTGTGAGAGTAACAACCCTCTGCAACAGTGATGCTCAACATTACTACATTCACCGACGAATCATATCAAATTCAATTTATAGAACATATAGAAAAAATTAAAATAATTAAAACGTTTTTCGTTCAATGTTTTTAATTAATAATGGAAAATTCTCGAGAATTTTCGCATAGAGAATATTCTAAAATAATCTTAAATATTATTTTTTGTGGAAATTATTAACATTTACATTGAAACGTTAGTATATATTTTTGCCTATAACTGTGCGATTTCTTTGTTATTACGTTATTGTCTTGGTTATGTATGGAAAGTAGACAAATGCAGACCAAGTGCGTTTCTGTAAGCAAAGAAACACTAGTGCCAAAAGTAATTTGTACTTTACGCAATTGTCAAAAGAACGTATAAGTGAGAGCGATTTAAATTTTACGCCAAGAACGGAATATCGTATTTTAGGCACATACGCTTATGGAAGAAGAAGAAATATGCAGTGATATATTTTGACGTTTATAAACATAACCTTAAACTGCAGTATATCTAATCTGTACACATCACATTGAGCAGACAAGAACCAAAGTATATCATTATTAAATATGATAATTAATCAAAATAATCGAACAAAGTAAAATATACCGATAAATGGTTTTATTTAAAGAGTAAGTGAAATACATAATATTAATTGTTTGTGTTTATTAATAACACGTTACAGTACCTTATATTGACATAATTTGTAGTGGAAACTGTCATACTATCTAAAGAAACATTGATTTCTTTCGTACCTGTTCATATTATTAATAGTAATATTATTGACAACCGTTTCGGATGTTTTAGAAGTACCAGCAGCAGGTTGATTGCAAGAATAGACCCAACATTTACCTTTGGAGGTGAATATGATAAAGAAGAATCACTCAGTGTAGTATTCCAATCTAGACGATTTGGAAGAAATTGTCTTGAAATTAGTGAAATATTTTTTAATAATGTAGAACAATGTGCAAGCAATCAACATACAAACCACAGTAACGCCGTAAAACATGGTTCTCGAGTAATATCATTAAAATTTTGAAAATATGTTAGGGATTTTCTAAATCGCACAGTTGTAGGAAAAATGTTGTTTATAACACGTGCCGAAAAAGTTTAAAGGCCCGTGCAATCAAATCCACAGTCTGAGTAACCTAAAATTCAAATACTTTATGTTCGACTTGATGCCACTGTTCATGACTAGTACGATAAAATAGCACTGTTTTGGTAACAATCTTCTTTCCTTTCTAACATTGGTCAGGAAAGTAGGAACTTTCTTGCCGGTTTCAGAAAAACCTTATTGTGAATGATGCGAGCAAAAAAATTCCTGTTGTACATTTAAATAAATAAAATAATCTTCCACACTTTGAGGACTCCCGTTCTAGAGTATTCTTTCTCTGTTGCGCTAGCGCTATTTCTATTGCTCCCGCGTGATTCGCGAAGTCGCGCGCACTTACTTTCAATTTTGACTCCAAGGACGCGAGCCAGGCACGAGACGAGTACGAAATGAGGGTGGTATGTGCTGGATGCTGTAGCTGTACTGTAGCACTGTAGATTGTATCGGCATGCCGGAGACATTTCGATTTTTGGGCTTAGTCTTCCAGCTACGTGAGGGAGAGTTTTCTTATAAATTGTTCGTGAAAGAAACGAAAGTTGCCTGAAGAAAGATCACGATGAACTAGACACCGTTCAGTGCATAATTTCACGATTGTAGAGGTGATAGATATATTTTATTTATTTGCAAATAATTGCTTGATAACTAAGAGTAAAGTTAGTCAGTTGCTTGTTAGTATTTTAATCATTTTATTCATTGGAAACTGCCGTTATATTTCAATTACAATTATAAATTACTTTGGTGAGGATTAGTTAAGCCGTGAAAAATATTTGTTAATTGGGAAATACAAAAACAATTTTTTCCCCATTGTTTGGATTTCTTGGCTTTTATTTATACAAACAAATAAATAACGACGTTTCGAACCTTGATTTGGTTCATTTTCAAGTCGAAAGGTAAATTTATTTTCTATTCTGAACATAATTTTAAAATTTCATTCATCATGTTAATTTAAAGAAAAAAAATTACACGCCAGATAGTATTTCCGCCGATTTTCAGGATTGTATTCCTAACTGAAACCGTTACCCTAGCTGCTTTATTATTATTTTTATGAAGATTTTTGTTAATTACTTGGTTATGTCAGTTGTCATCGTTAAAGTAGTGGAGGCCGAATCAGGCTTATCGGATTTATTGTTGAATTTGCTACATTAATTTCATTTGCTTTTCAATTGGTTTTTTATGCGTGACTCTTTGCTATAGTAGATCTTTCCAATTGTAGAAAAACTTCGTCCGAGTGGTTCAGATACCAAGCTGTAGGTTTTATGTATTGTAATGGGGACTTGTACAATTCAAATTTTCGGTTGCCATCTAGTGATGAAATAGAATTTAATAATTTCTTATGTAGCGAACATGGTATAGCTTTACAGTTTGACGTTTATCACATAATCCAAACGTTAAATGTCAAACATCCTGCGTTGACTGAACAACAAATATGGAGATCTGCGGAGAGAAGAACTGAAAGGAGAAATTAGTTGATCGACTCGACCATGGTGTCACCTTGCTCTTTCTACAAATTTGTTGTTTCACACAAAATTGTATGGAGGGGGATCTGTTGCATATGACGACAAAATTATAATTCTCCATTAAAATCCATTTCCTGTTGTGCAACAAAGTTAACAAAATGAAGAAATGCAAGAAATAAAAGAAGGTATAATAAGATTGGTTGCGCCAGCATCCTAAAATTCTGCAAAGGAATTTTCCGAATATTTTCCTCGCACCACGGTGTCACATCTTCCACATACAAAGCTATCTGCAAGCTCCGGAAGTCAGAATCCGGATCTGGGGATCGTGGCCGTCACAATACACCGCGTCTACGTTCTCCGGCTAGGCGTACTCGCTGGCGCAACCAGGCGGAAACCTTCACGTCTGATTGCACTTGAAGAATAGTTCCATACTCCGCGAGTGTTAAAGTTCGCGAATCGATTTCAACGAATTTAAGTCGCGCTGTGTTTCGTGCAGCATGTGGCGCTGTGGCGCTGATAACAAACGATGGTGCTCGCGAGTGATACCATTGTAATAGACAGATTAGGATAGAGGCTTCTAACTTGATACCTACTACGAATAGAAGATTCTAACGGAATGAACTCTTTCTCGTGCGTGGATCTTCTGCAGGAATTGGGAATCTTAAATAAGAGTGCGCACGTAATGGATAGAATTGCAACTATGTACAGCAAGAGAATACTTATTGGCATACATATATGTTGGTGTATTTTTTCAACAACACTGTAAGGGAAAAAATTGCTAATATTACGTATTCAATCAACTCAATTCAGAAAAATAGTTACTATAAAATAGTTACTAAGGGCCATGTTCATAGTAGTAACCTAATTTTAACAATAATATAACTGGAAATAATGTTTGAAAAAGCTATGAGCGTTGGTCGTGATTTGAACCCAGAACCTTTCACTTGCATGGTGACTGCGCTAACCAACTGAGCTTCAAACACTCGGCGAATACTCATGCTTTTTCATGCGAGAGAAAGGTTTTGGGTTCAAAACCCGGCGAACGATCATAGCTTTTTCAAAAATTATTTCTAATATCTACCATCAGGCAATATTGTCAATAAACTAATTCTTCTAATAATATAACTGTATAAATAAACAAAAAATTATAAGATTGAAACAAATATCCATAGATATAATACGAGAAAAATGAGTGAAATTAAAATGTTTATCCACAACTGATATATTATAAAGATATAATTACACTAATTTCAGTTGAATAATGAGGCTTATAAAACATTAGTGTTTTATATTCCATAAAACACTATAAACAACTTGTTCCTTAGCAACCACTTCATGATCTACCGTATTTTGAGAAACTATATATAACTGAATCAATGTTAAACATTACGACCAATCTTCTTCGATACCTATAATTATGAGTTGTGGATAAAATTTTGTATTACACTTGTGTTTTATTGGTATATAAAACACTTAAGAAAAAATAAAAACTCGACCTTCGGTCTCGAATTTAAACTTTTTTTTGCGTGTTTTATATACCTAATAATACACTTGTAAAATAAATAACTATTATGTTCAAATGCATCATAAGTACTTTATTTATGACACTGTTTAGTGTCCATAAAGTTGCACTTTATGAAGCTTGTTCGATAAAATAGCAAAATTTAGCTCCTGGCAATGTCAAAAAATAAAAGTCAAAACAATTATTATACCAAATTAATTAATTCCTTTGCATTTAATACAATTTCTTTTCGTTTTTTTTTTTTAAATAAACGACTATTGCATTACTTGCTGTACATGTACTTTTTGCCTATTGACATTAGGTTGATTTTACAAAGATAAAAATTGAAAATTATTTTGACAGACGTCAAATTTTCGATAGAATGTTATTAAACTGTAAATAAATAAAAATACTGAAACAAATTTAATTAATCCAATGAGAATAATATAGTATTACTTTTTTTCATCACTTTCAACTTATTCAACCAAATTTGTACATGACATTTTTTTACGATTGTAAATTAAGATTAAGCAAAATAAAAATGTAAAATTACATTTATGATCTGTTAAGAACAACGTTGCAAAAATATTCGTTCTGCAATTGTTCACTTTCTGTTATTAAATGAGATTCGAAAAGCCTACTTTTTTTACTAATCTCAGAAAATATTCTTTACAAACTGTCGCCAATAGCAATAGTTTCCAAAGGGCCCCTCTATCAATAACAATGGTCTGCAAAGTTTTTTGATACGCAATTTTTCAATTTCAGTCATCAATTGATATTCGTAGATAATTATTATAGCAACTGTCTACATAATCGGATTGAATATTAAGTTATACAACTCTCAAAAGAATTTGATTCGTCAAAAATATATGCATATATTTTCCAATGTCAAACATCCCTAAGTTATTTGAGACCTCTCAAATAAAAGTTGAAAAATGTACAGCGCCATCTTTGACTAGTTAAAAATTCTAATAGCATAATTGGATATCCCTTTCAAAAACTGCATTACTCGAAATCATTTCAAAACCTTCTAAAAAGAAAGTGAATCTTATCCAAACATTCATAATTCCCTAATTGGAACCCAGATCAAGTAAAAAAAAAGAAATCTAGTATCTTATGTAGCGGAACACGACTCTTAAATTTGTACCACCTAAGGGAGGAAAAAAATAAGCTGCAATCTCAGATAAACCAGAAGTATTAAAACTCCCCACGCGTGTGCAAACATAGCCCCATAAACCAGCAAGAATTCTGCGTAACTCGAGAATATAATAGTTTATTTTTTTAATTGGATATTAGGGTAGGGGGGACAGACGGCAAAGGTCGCGGGCGTCTTGCTGTCATTCGACGCTCTCTCCATTTAGAGTCCATTAGGAAGATTCAGGATGATGGAGAAAATATTAGGGATTTGGCAGGGCAGGGCTGGGATCAACGAGGGAGGCAAATGGAATCCTGATAGGGGGAGAGGGAAAGCAGCGCCATCTACGATGTCAAGCAACTACTTTACACGCTTCGCTAAAATGACAATAGATTTTTTTTGCCAAGGAATATGTCATAATATTCACCATTATTTTGTCAACTAGCAAGATAAATTGTGCTACAGAAACCCATTTAGAAATTATATATTATACAAGCCACAATTTATTTGTTCACGTTGTCAGTTAATTTAATATTTATGTCGCTCTTTTATTACCACAAATAATACGTAATGGTCAGACAGATTTGTACTTAATTATAGTAGAATGATACTAAAGTAAATGACGACAAAAATAAAATAAGTAATTACGAATTGAAATTGTACTTGTGTACACCCACACGAGTAATAACAAAAGACCGGAAATTAATTATAACTATAAACAAAGAACATTCAACTAACATAGTGTAATATAGGACCATAGGGACAAATGTTATACTTTAATTGAGAAGACCGGATCGTGTCCGGTATACATTGACGCAGGTTTGATGATTGTGACATTGAAAAGAACGTTTTTAGAAAATCGGAGCGAATCAATTGGGATAGTTTGATTTAAAGAACATAGGTCGAAGGAAAGATTGGTTAAACAGGTGTATGTTGGTGAAATTAAGAATAAGAGATTGCATGGACGATTTAGGATACTAGTAAAAAAATAAATTTATGCGTAACTGAAATTAAGTGTGTTTTAGCCCTAAAGAACGTGCTTAAACACTTGTTTTTGGCCCTAGGGCCATAAAAAATAATTCCTATGGATACATTAATAAAAGAGCAATTTTGGTTTGTTGTGAACACTTGATTTTACAAAATGTTATCTTATCATACCAGCCCTGTCTCACTTCAGTTGACCCGAATCTTATATTTGTTTAAAATTTAAATAATACTAAAAACTCAGGTATCTGACATTTATTAAATTCTACAATTAATTTTCAACATTTTTAACTAAATTTAACATTAAATATACCTTAGATACAAAATGTATAGCAGTATAACTAGCAATTATTTTTTTACAAAAAACTATTTCTACATGGTAATGGACTATTATGATTTTTATCTTGTAGGCAGCTTGAAGAATGAAATTAAAGTTACTTATTATTTAAAACAAACTTTATTATTATACTCTTTTTGAATAAAACGAAAAAGTTTTAGTTAATATAGAAATGTTTACTTCCTGTTCCAATGGCTGTCATTCCAAGATGTATGTATTGATTGACTTCAAATTTTATCTGTGTATTAACAACATACTAGTATATGTCTCATTAAAATTTCATTTAATTCTCTTGCATACTACACGAGAAATAAAACTACAAAATAAAACAACAAACGAAAAAATAAGATTCGGGTCAATTGATGTGAGACTGGGCTCGTGTAACTTATATACATATTTTAATTTTTTGAGTTTAAAATTAAATTCTACTTTGTTTTACATAAAATATTGTATGTACCACGGATGAAATTAGCGTTTCTGACCCTAAACATGTCACAGGTCAGAAACGCCTGTTTTCACCCTTGGTACATAAATAATAACTTTTGAATGATATTTGGTGACAGAAAGTAAATAAATGCAGACAAGGATCTTACCAGACCGTTTCTATTGGCAACGATTTGAAAAGTATTTTTTCTACCACTAGCACAGTAAGGACCAGTTTTTCAATCACTGATTAATATTAATCATGGTTCAATAATAATAGAAACTATGGTTTCCATTATTATTTAATCATGGTTAACGTTAATCGAGAGTTAACCGGCGATTGAAAAGCTGGCCCTAAGGCATGTACAGCCTATGGACAAAAAAACATTGTTTTATGTTAATAATACGTATATCATTACAAATAATACAAATTTAACATTATGGTAATAATACATTAATCATCACACGTTGTAGATACATTTCAAAGTATTTAACAAATTTCAATTCATGTTTCGCTGTTGGTAGAAATCAAATTGTATGTACCACGAGCGTTAAATGAATTTAAAAGTCTTAGTCTATTCTTGTGTCAATCGCGAATAGGAATATTCGCTGACGATTAATTGCAACTTATATCTAATTAATAATTAGTTAATGAATGTTTAAAAAATTCGTACGAACCCATTTAAAGAGGCACAACGAGATATATTAAACTGAATTACAACAAAACAATAATTAAATTTGTTTATTGTAAATTTGAAAGCACTGTCAATTTCTATAATGTCTAGTGCATTGTTTCATTTAAACATTTGCTAACACCCCTTTCTCTTGTTCTAGGTAAGACCACATCATCCAGCTGCCACATTTCCAGACAGTGTTTTGTCTCTAGTCACGTGAGCTCTTTGCTTTTTCACTTTCGTATATTTTTAATATTTCAACGGTGTTTGCACGTGTATCGTGTTCGCTCGGTTAAGATTCCAGCACATTTTAAAATGAGTTCGCTTCGTGTTAGTCGAGGCTTTCAAAAGATCCATTACAATTTACTTTCTCTCGGCTATCTGCGATCCGATCTGATGTTGATGCGCTCGAGAGCGAGTCTAGGAGGAAGGTAGAGGCTACGAGATGCGCTTTAATGTTGTAGGTTTGTACAGTGAGTGATATTTGAGATGTCTTCAATCACTGTGATGATATTTTAGCTATTTGAGAGTTGAGGGAGATTGTGGGAGGTTCTGAACATCTGTAACGATTCACAACTATATTTAAAGAACTATTTGTGGTGATTTGCAATTAATTTAATATTTATCATTTAATGGAACCTACACAGCTATTACTCTCGCTAAATAAATGAAAACCTTTGTTCTTACTATTATTTTATAGATTTCCACAATTTCGAAATTCTGAGACCAAAATCATTCTGGTATTCTGTTAGTTTTATTTGAGTTTTATGCATTTTGCTGTCATATGAAACTGCCAGTTTAATGCTGGGTTGCATTAGCAACTAACGGTTCAATAAATTTCAGAAAATCGCTATTGATATTGTTGCTAGATAAACAATTCTTTAACTAAAGAGCTCTTTATTTTTTTCTTGCTACCCAGCATAAATATATCATATTTGAACCACACTTTTCACTAAACTGTCAGTGACTTGTCATTATATTCTTTTTTATAACAGCTACGTATAGAGTAAGCAAAATGCATGAAATTAAACATAAAATGCCGGAGTACGCAACAATTGACAATCTTTCAGACGCCATTTTTTACTGCATCACTCGTTTACTTTATTCATTAGATTCCAAACTTAATAAATTTATATATATATATATATATAAACAAGCGTAGAGCGACACTCCCTTCCTTTCTTATCTTTTAATTCGTTTTCAGTTATTACGTAGTGTTTAACTGCAATTGTGTGAAATTCACTTTCAAAAACAAGCGCAATGCGACGCTCCCTCCCTTTCTTATATTTTTGTTTCATTTTCAGTTGCTGCATTGTGTGGTCTTTTCTTTCATATATAAGTGCAGACTATCGCTTTCATCTCTTCTAATCTTGTAGATTCGTTGTTAGTTTCGTTATTAGATTCGTTGTTAGGAGTAAACGTGAGTAATTTGAGATTTTTTATGCATGCGTTATGTACGTTTAGGAAAGAAAATGAATGGTAGGTGAAAGGGAATGATGTGATTGAAGGTTTGTTGTGTGATAATGATTTCGAGAGTAATAGATGAATGAGTTTATATGGAGTGATCTATGAAGGTGGTTGAAGTGAGGGTGGTATGTTTGGATGAGGATGTTTGACGATGACTGGCTGTTTGATGAGTGTGATGAGTGAATGTTTTATGAGTGATTTTGGGGTTCGTGCTACCCCATTTGTTGGGATATAGCGTGACGATACGTATGTATGTATGTATGTATGTATGTATGTATCTATGTATGTATGTATGTATCTATGTATCTATGTATGTATATATATATATATATATATATATATATATATATATATATACAAAATGTAAAGGAAGGCCTTCAAAATCCAGTATTGGTAAATAATACAAAGACAATAATTGAACTATGTATTCATAATTATAAAACGTGGACGTTTCGGTCGTGGAACAAGACCATTTTCAACACTACAAACAACATAAAATTTACATTTGTACAAATGCGTCATAAAAATTTTAAAAAACATAAAACTAAACCAAACCAACTCACCAATTGTGAAAGACGTCAATTCTTAAAATTTTGAACTAAATAAATAGGCCAAAAATAAGCCAGAAAAACGTAATTTGTTCATAATAATATAAAACAAAAAGTTTTAACGAAGTAGCCCAACTGGAAGTTGGAGCAATTCTGACGAGCAAAAACTTAAACATCTGTGAACTGTCAAAACCTCAACACACAAAAAACCCTAACTCTAATCGGACCAAAAAACTATTTGAACCTTTCAATAAAATTATTTATATATTTCATATTATTTTTAAAATCAGTTTGTGAATTAACATTTTTTGACGTATCCAGATTAATGTAAAACGTTTCTTTTAATAATCTATTGTAATAGTTAGGTTCGGAATCTAAGATGTTTACTTCGTTAAAATTAAATCTGTGTCCTTTCTCTATAGAGTGCCTTGTTAGTGCACTGTGGTCAGGATTCAAACGTCGACAATGATAATTATGCTGGTAACATCGATTTTTTAAAGGTTGGGTGGTTTCACCAATATATGACTTCCCACATTCACCACAATCAATCTTATAGATGACATTTCTAAGATTTAGCACCGGAATTTTGTCTTTTAGATTTGAGAAAAGATCCTTAGTCGTAGATACAGCACTACTTGCAATTTTAATATTTGAATCTTTTAGTATTTTATGCAAGTAAGTATTTAATTCAAATTCGTATGGTATTTTCGCATAAATTATATTACTATTTTCACTACTATTTACTTGATGAATCATAAAATTTACATTTGTACAAATGCGTCATAAAAATTTTAAAAAACATAAAACTAAACCAAACCAACTCACCAATTGTGAAAGACGTCAATTCTTAAAATTTTGAACTAAATAAATAGGCCAAAAATAAGCCAGAAAAACGTAATTTGTTCATAATAATATAAAACAAA
This sequence comes from Pterostichus madidus, assembly GCA_911728475.2. Classification (NCBI taxonomy): domain Eukaryota; kingdom Metazoa; phylum Arthropoda; class Insecta; order Coleoptera; family Carabidae; genus Pterostichus; species Pterostichus madidus. Next base: position 6,245,333 of record OU452308.1, on the reverse strand, counting down.
AAGTTTTAACGAAGTAGCCCAACTGGAAGTTGGAGCAATTCTGACGAGCAAAAACTTAAACATCTGTGAACTGTCAAAACCTCAACACACAAAAAACCCTAACTCTAATCGGACCAAAAAACTATTTGAACCTTTCAATAAAATTATTTGTATATTTCATATTATTTTTAAAATCAGTTTGTGAATTAACATTTTTTGACGTATCCAGATTAATGTAAAACGTTTCTTTTAATAATCTATTGTAATAGTTAGGTTCGGAATCTAAGATGTTTACTTCGTTAAAATTAAATCTGTGTCCTTTCTCTATAGAGTGCCTTGTTAGTGCACTGTGGTCAGGATTCAAACGTCGACAATGATAATTATGCTGGTAACATCGATTTTTTTTTTTTTTTTTTTTTTTTTTTTTTTGTGTTGAGGTTTTGACAGTTCACAGATGTTTAAGTTTTTGCTCGTCAGAATTGCTCCAACTTCCAGTTGGGCTACTTCGTTAAAACTTTTTGTTTTATATTATTATGAACAAATTACGTTTTTCTGGCTTATTTTTGGCCTATTTATTTAGTTCAAAATTTTAAGAATTGACGTCTTTCACAATTGGTGAGTTGGTTTGGTTTAGTTTTATGTTTTTTAAAATTTTTATGACGCATTTGTACAAATGTAAATTTTATGTTGTTTGTAGTGTTGAAAATGGTCTTGTTCCACGACCGAAACGTCCACGTTTTATAATTATGAATACATAGTTCAATTATTGTCTTTGTATTATTTACCAATACTGGATTTTGAAGGCCTTCCTTTACATTTTGAATACATCTTGGATCCTACATAACCTCAAAATTTATATATATATACTTATGGGGTAATGGCTCAGTGGTATCAAGTCGGTATGTGGATCCTGAGAACCCTGGTTCGATCCCCACAGCCGACAAAACATTTTTACCAATTTGAAATTACCCTTGCGGCTCCCCCATCACTAACATCTTTGGGGGTCGTGATTTGAAGGCTGGTAACCGCACTTCACGCGCATAAATATAGCACTTACCGAGATCTGCTTCGGCAGAGTGCCACACCCAGTAATTTGTAAAGGGCATGATGATATATTTATTTTTTATATATATTTATTTTTGTGTAAATTCTTGCCTATCAATGTTCCTACGTCCGTTTCTTTATATGTTAATTCTATACAAACTAAATATTTTATTTTCATTTACAAATTTTCTTTAATATCGTGTCATAGACAAATTCACTTAGATTCAAAATTTCAAACTGATCGCGTATGGCCAGCTTCCGTCAATATTTTAAATATAAACAAATTCTAGGTGCACTGTCATCTGGAAATTTTATTTCTTAATACACATATTTGAAATATGTGAATGTAATAAAACGTCAAAAACAGTTTGTTACAAATTTAGTTCCATATGAAGCCGTCACTTTTCCATACTTTGCTCTCTCAAACATAATTCAAAACTTTCCAAAAAGCGCAAAACAATTTCTCAGGTACCTCACGTATTCCATCACCTCAACTCTCTTGACACTATCCTGTGCCATCCTGCTCCATCCTGCTCTGGAGCGATGCGTCCCTCTCCGTGACAAGTGACAGACGTCGGAAGACTTCAGCCAACCGCGGCGTCGTGCTGATAAAGGCGTCAGCGGCGTCGTGTGTCGCGTGGATCCCACTGCAGCGTCGCACGGCGTCCTGGCGTCTGTCGACGACCTGAAACAAAAGTCACGCGGTATAAACAAGTTTGACAAGCGAAACGCGTGAATATTTAACTGAATCGGAGGAGTGTTATTAGGGGATGACAGTGAAATGTGGGTTACGATGGAATCGATTGTTTTGCACAGGTTGCAAATATGAAAATAGAAATATTTTTAGTGAATCTCACTTGTACATTTGGAAGAAACGAACTGTTTTAACTAGCAAGGTAGATAACGTCAAACTGAGTCTAAATAGTAAATATAATATAAATTATAAATAAATAAATATATCATCACGCCATCTACCCATTACTGGGTGTGGCACTCAGTCGAAGCAGATCTCGGTAAGTGATATATTTTGCCGTGCAGTGCGGTTACCAGCCGTCAAATCACGGTCCTCAAAGATGTTAGTGGTGAAGGAGCCACAGGGGTAGCTTTTGAAAATTGTGAAAATTGTTTGTCGCCTGTGGGAATCGAACCAGGGTTCTCAGGATCCATAGACCGACTTGATACCACTAAGCTAGCAACCCCATAAATAAATATATAAATATTATAGAGGTAGTAAAATGCGCAAAGTAGTTATTATTATATTAAATGCGCGAAATAAGAGTTTTTTTATTGCGCGTGCGAAGGGCAAAAAAAGCCATTCGAACGCGCAAAAAAAACACAAATTTCGCTTACGAAATACAAGCAACATTTTTTCTACAACTATCGTAAGAGAATAAATAAAATCTATTTTCAAAACTATGAAAAACATTTATCAAGGTGTAAAGTCACTTTTTCACGAGTGAAAAAAAAACACGTACTCATAACGATATAAAAATGTTGCATTTTTTGTATGTAATGCGCGAAATGAGAGTTTTTTGGTTGCGCGGGAGAATGTCACACAGGAAATACAAACAATATTTTTTCAACAACTGTCAAAAATAATAATACAAAAATTATTGATTTATTTTAGTAAATTGGAAAAAAATCAAAAATAATAAGAATTTGATGTGTTGTAACCAAGGAAACGTGAAAATGATGGATAAATAAATTTTTAAAAAGGTGTTAACGATTTTAAAATATGATATCAATAGCTGTATTCCATTTGCCACTTGGTTCATTTACATCAGTTCAGATTATTTCGACACATGACTAAATAAACTAAATTAAGCAAACTAATGCACTTATTTTGATGAATTACTTCGAAGTAGATTAGAATCTGTAATTCTAGTACAGAAAATAATGTCAGCGATGTGATCCAGCGAAATAAATAAGTGATCTGGTTCAGTAAATGTAAGTTAGTTCTGATGCAACTGGCAAATGGAATACACATAAGCTGTCTTCCATTTGCCACTTGGTTCACGTAAATCAGTTCAGATAAATTATACAACAAGACTAAATGAACTGAATTCAGCAAACTGATGCACTTATTGGGATGAATTACTTCAAAGTAAATTAGAATCAGTAATTCTAGTATTAGAAATAACGTCAACGAAGTAATCTAGCAAAATAAATAAGTGATCTGGTTCAGTAAATGTAAGTTAGATCTCATACAAATGGCAAATGGAATACGCCTCTAATTAAAAAAAAAAAAATTTCGCGTATTCATAGCGATATAAAAATGTCGTTTTTTTGACAGTTGTAGGAAACAACAAACGACATTATTACATCGTTGCGGATACGCGTAATTTTTGTTTACGTTTTCTATTATTCTGCACAAGTCCCGAATGTTTCTATTAAACCACGCCTTATCGGATTTTTTTAAACAATCTTTTGATCGGTATTGTTTCAACTTCTGTCCTTAAGGAGATGCGAATATATTTTTGATACTATGTAGGTATTTTTATATTTCTAATTATCAAAATTTTCTCATTTATGCTAATCAAACTAATTGTTCGCATTTTATACTATTTCTCTATGTCGCTTTGTACAATAATTATATTAAAAAAAACTATTATCTACAGCAGACAAATTTGAAATAAATTACTTTTCTTAATATAGAAATGTATCAATTTTCCTTTATTAAGTTCTCGTTCCTCCCACATAAACGACATAAATAATAGACAAACGTATAAATGACAAAGCAAAGCACTCTATAATTTAATGAATATTTTACGTACATTTAAATTGTCCTGGAAAAGATTAATGGCCTAATTTGTTGGACATAAATGCTTCGGTGAATAAAATACGAGATGATTCATTTGTACGCAACGCTCAGCTAAGAAATTTTGAGAATTGGAAGTACCTATAATTCATATGACTGCATACAAATATCTAATTATGAAAACATCGTGTTTCATTTCTGCAGGTGAGAACAATTTATGAAGATGTTCAACTTTAACATTGAAAGGATTACAAATAAAACGACAGGAACTAAATCCTCTGCCACTTTGATCTAATGGAGATTGCTATTTTGTTCGTATATTATACAGGATGTTAAAAGAAATTATTTAATTTCCTTATGTTAAATCGAGCTAAGAACGATTACAGAGAAATCTGTTGGAAACTGTATTCTTAATGTAATTGAAGTATATATTAAAAACGTTATAAGGATGGACTGATGTCATCCATCTAAGTAAAACCTATTAAAATCATGAAAAACAAAACTGTTGCAATATTTAAATAACAATTTTAAAAACAATGGCATTGAAATACAAAACGTACATAGGAATATTGAATAATAGGTTACGTCGATTCATGTATTAAAAATAATGATTTTTCATTTCTAATAATTATTTTATATTTTGCACGTTCACATGACACATAATTTCTGTCTATATCAAGTTGTCATTGATCTGTCAGATTCATGATCTTTGATTTGAAGGCTATATTATAACAGTGTCGAGGGGAAGAAGTTTGTCAAAGAAATGTCAATTGCTGATTCTTCATTTAATAATTTATTTTGAACAAGGCTATGCAAATAATGGACTGCTTTTACCCTTAAGTGCTGCACAAGGTAAAAAATAAATCAATATAAATACATCATCACGCTTTTGCCCATTACTGGGTGTGGCACTCTGTCTAGGAGATCTCGATAAGTGATATATTTTTACGCGTGACGTGCAGTTACAAGCCGTCAAATTACGGTCTCCAAAGAAGATAATGGAGGGGAAGCCATAAGGATAATTTTATTGCTGTGAAAATTGTTTGTCGATTGTGAGAATTGAACCAGGATTCTCGAGATCCTCAGGCCGGCTCGATACCACTAAGCCACCTACGAGAGGTAAATTAGTAAATATGATCTCTAAAGTATATGCGAAATCAAAGAAAAATTAAATAATATCATCTCCAAAGGAACAATGCGCAATGCAATTTAAAACCGGTTACCTAGATACCAAGTAAACGTAGCAGGACCCTATGTCATACTGTATGATGTATGACTCATACATCTATTTAAATTTTTTGATGACGTCAGTCCATCCTTATAATGTTTTCAGTATAGACTAGGGTTGTTGATTTTTAGAATATTCGAGCCTTCGAATGTTCGGATTTATTGAACCTTCGAATTTGAATTCGAACTTTCGAATTTTTTAATATTCCGAATTTTCGAATTTTTGAATATTCCGTATTTTCGAATTATTCGAATTGCGAATCTGGATCCTAACGTGAACACGGCATGTTGATATGAATTATTTTTAGAATAAACTCATTTGCAGAGTTTTGTATTAATTCATAAGTAATTATTATTAATTATTATTATTTGCCAAATTAATTCAATTTATACTTAAAATTTCGCTACACTGTCAAAAACGTTTTAATTAAGACGTTTTTGTATCCTTTTTATTGTCATTTTAAAACGTTTTTCTAAAAGTCCGTAGCATTTAGATGGGCGGTAAGAGAATAGATGTCTTAATTAAGACGCCTAACCTTGCAGAGTTTTTTCAGGATACTTCGCCGAGTTTATTATTTAATTCGTGGCCGACTTTTCGCGAATTATGCGTGAGCATGTTTGGAGATGACAGCTGGCGTTAATTCAGTGGCAGAAAATTCGAGAATTCGAAGCTTCGAAAAATTCGAAAATTCGTAAATTCGAAGCTTCAAAAAATTAGAAAATTCGAAGCTTCGAAGTTTTTTTGACGAAGTTCAAACCATTCGAATGTTCGAATGTTCAGAAATTCAAACTTCGGTGGAAATTAACGACTCTAGTATAGACACAAGAAGATATGTTTTCTCAAATGACAGTTCATAGAAACAACATCTGCTAATAAATTACTGTTTCCTTCGCTATCTAGATTAATCCATATTATTTCTCTAACTTGACTTTTTTTTTGTAGATTATTGCGAAATTATACTTCAGTTCACATATTTTCCGTGATTTACTTTGTTGCGCCGTATGTCTTCTTTATTTTATTTATCTTTCTATTTCCTCAAGTTACTTATTTTTGTGAATCTGTATGAAAGAAACATATTAGTTTGTTAACAAACACGAGATAAATATCAAGTTATATATCACCAAAAATTTCTGGACTGCTAAGAACACATAAATCTCTCTCGTCCTTATCTTAGGGCCTAAGGCTGCAAGAAAGGGTCTTAATGGGAAAACAATGAACTACTATCATCTTATCGCTCATCTACATTTTTTTCTAATTAGTCTAAGATAATTATAGATCTACAAGAAAATCATTAGAATGCTATTTTTCATCGTTAAGATACTGTTCTCACTATGACATAGTAATTTATTGAACTGTCTAATTATGATATACTAAGTTAAATTGTATGACTTTTTTACCAGAAATAAATATATGTTTACGCCTATTTGTGCACTTATATATGCAAGGAATTCGTGACTATTGCCTGGCAACAAGTTTGAGAAAGATAATCGAGAATTATTTTCTAATTTATCGAACTCTCGAGTTATATTTAATTAGATTATTTTTTGACTTAGCTGTTCAGGTCGATTCATCCAACTTAAGGTAGTACTAGCGTGAAAAAAATGAAATTTGGCGCACTTAAACATTGGATAGTCATACGCATCCTGTTAAAATATATTTGGTTTGTGTACCTCTAAAATTTTTCCAGTTTCATTTGAAAAACTAGTATGGTGTTCTAGAACTATCCATGTATATTGTATCAGAAGGAGAATGTTTTTTATCGTTTAGTAATGGATATATAGCCATTCAAAGCCTTGTTTTTAACGAAAAATTAAGAATCCCAATTTATAATGGCAACACCACACGGTGGTATGGTATTTGAAAATTCACTAGACCAACAACCTGTTAACAATTCATGATATTCATCATAATAGGCATAAAACATTTATTTTATTCAATTTTTATATTTTTTTGAGCGTCAGTTTCGATGGCGCCACCGTCACACTAGTACTACCTTCAAAGATTTTAAACTGGGTTCATACCGATAGTGTATTTCTGTATCTGAAATGGAACTAAATCGATTTTTTCACACTTTTTACTTGACGCGTGGACAGTTTTAAGTAATTATTTGACAACTACCTACCATTTGTCACAAACAAAAAAGCTCCTTCAGAGATAATTCCCGGGAATAATCACAAGAGCTTTATTCTCAGTATAATGACAGAATAGGTTAAAACGCAGATACGTGACGTACAATGAAGCATTTCATTGCTTTCGAGAAACGTCGAAAATAATCTATAAGATTTATTTCAAACGGTTAGGAACAAAAAGTATCATATTCTACTCTCAGTTGAGGAAAGAAAATTTTACTTTCTATCAAAATAATTGTAACATCACGCCATCATGCACTCTTGGTTGTAGAAGCTTTCAATTTGCAGATGTTATTAGATTCAAATTTGTACGAAAATATCTTAGGTCGTCATGTTAATAATTAATAAATCTTAAAATACGTTGTTTACATATTCTATTCATGTCTCGATTCATAAATATTTACTTTGCTAAAAACACTGAAACGTTCTTCACCTTGACTTTGACATTTGGGGTGGCGACGCTTCATAAAACAGTAACCGAGAATCATCCCCTCTTTCTTTCTACCGAACGCTGCCAAAACCGTCAGCCTTCATTCTTAATTTACTACGCCATTATTCATTCCTCGGCTCTTAGACGAGATACTAATCACACAGATGAATGACTTTGCCCAAAAGAACGCTTATACACTCTTCTGTTGCGCGGCCTGGTTTATTTTTCTCTTTTTAGGTATTAACTTGATGAAATGTTGAGCGTTTTCTTATTTCTGTAGGGGTTTTTACCGGGATTTCATACCTCGTTTTGTTGAGAGTCATTTTTAAATTGATATTCGGTTTGGACAGCTGATGTCTTTACATCTTCTAATTGCCAAGTATTATATTTACAACATACTGTCATATTACAAATATGGGCTAAAGTGCAGTATCACCGTCCTCTTTTTAAAATTTCCCCCACCACTATAATGACATTTATTTATCATTTTCAGACATTTGAAGCTCATCGTGAAGGAATATAAATGTCATAAATGTATCAAAATAACAAAGATTGAGATAAGGTTTGGTTAGGTTAGAATTAGAAAGTATTATTTTTTATTTCCTGATAATAGTAGGTAACATCATACTTGAGGTAATAACAGTTTAGAAGCACTTGTTTTTTTCGTATTTTTTAGGGAGTTTTGATATTCGTAAAATTTTATCAAGCTAAAATTACGTCGGGGGTACACGAAATGTAGGATATCTCAAAATGAACTGACATTTAAAAACCAGGTTTGTTAGTTCTATAGATTCTCTTCAATTGTCTTCAATGAAAATAGCATTTATTTGATTGGTAACCAAGGAGATTTAATTACAATGAAAAATTATCACTTATTAATTTTATTAGGGTAAAACTATCAAAATAGCTTTCATTTATTTCACTGGTTAATTTTAAAACAAATTCGTAATTCTATTGGTTCCCATTAGGGTTGTTGATTTTTCGAATATTCGAGACTTCGATTGTTCGGATTTATTGAACCTTCTAATTTAGATTCGAACTTTCGAATTTATGAATATTCAAAATTTTGGAATATTCCGAATTTACGAATTTTCGAATTATTCGAATTATGAATCTGGATCCTAACGTGAACACGGCATGTTGATATGAATTATTTTCATAATGAACTCATTTGCAGAGTTTTGTATTAATTCGTAAGTAATTATTATTAATTATTATTATTTGCCAAGTTAATTCAATTTAGACTTAAAATTTAGCTTCACTATCAAAAACGTTTTAATTAATACGTTTTTGTATCCTTTTTATTGTCATTTTAAAACGTTTTACAAAAGTTCATAGCATTTAGATGGGCAGTAAGAGAATAAATGTCTTAATTAAGACTTGCAGAGTTTTTGCAGGATACTTCGCCGAGTTTATTATTTAATTCGTGGCCAACTCTTCGCGAATTATGCGTGAGCGTGTTTGGAGATGACAGATGCCGTTAATTCAGTTGCAAATAATTCGAGAATTCGAAGCTTCGAAAAATTCGAAAATTCGTAAATTCGAAGCTTCAAAAAATTCGAAGTTTTTCAGACGAAGTTCAAAACATTCGAATGTTCGAACGTTCAGAAATTCACACTTCGGTGGAAATCAACGATCCTGGTTCCCACATATGTGTGATAAATTCTCAATATAAAGGCATAATTTTTTTTAGTTTTTATTTAAATATATTTATTTGAAAAACGTTTGTTTCAAAACTGGTCAGGTGTTTTAGAGTCTATAAATTCATGTTTTCGGAATCAATTATAAAGTAAATGAACATAACTCAGGAGAATATTTAAATAATAATCAAAATTCTCGTCCGTCTTGTAAAAAGTTTCTCTCTGCACATAATTCTATTACCTGGTGCACGTAATTCAAACATAAATATAGACCCTACGCGTTCCGAAGTTTGCCCCGCAATTCATATTTACAAATTTACGATGCATAAAACACATCTGAATATGGTTGAAATCGTGGGTTTATTAACTTCGCTGCGGAACAAAAGAAACGCAGCGACGGGTACAAAATGGCGGACGTATTTTCGTATTTTAATGTGGCCTTAACACGATATAAGTTACACGCTTACAATGGAAACAAATAAAAATAAATAACTGAATTTTTACAACCTGCACTGAATTCTCGGAAAGGAAGAGTTTATGTGCTCCTAAAATGCGGAACTATTAAAATGAGCTTAGTTTTGGCTTAATTAATGCGAGATTATTTTATAATTAGACCATTTTATTACTTTTGCATGTACTGTTTAATATATACTTGTTAAACTGGCTTCTTGAATGTTATAACTTCAAATTTATTAATACTCTTAAAAGTAGATCTTGCAAACTTGAGTATTTTATTAAAACGTAAATGTAGCATCATGCTTTTACATTATTTATTTAATTATTTGTTACTCTGCACAACAGGAACTTAATCCCAATTGCAGCAGCTTATAATGGAATTTTAACCACACAGAACATTTTTTTTCTGAAACAGACACGAAAGTGCCTACTTTCCTGACCAATTTTAGTATGGAAAGTAGATTTTACCAAAATAGTCAAGTAAAATATGTATCCAAGACTACAACAAAAATAACAGTCTGGTAAAGTACAAAACAGGCTGGTAAAGATTTTACCTGAGTGTTTTTTTTTTAAGTTATACCTGTAAGCTTTGATACGTACTCAACTGTCAGTACAATTCATAAAAAAAAATTTTAAGATTTTGAATTATTTATGATTAATTATTGATTAAATTAAACGGTTTCAGAAAAAATAGTGTACATTGTTTGAAATATGATGCCGCAGGCTGAGTATTTTAATCCGCTGAGTCAAGTAAAAATACTTTCCTGACTTATTATGTAATATACTATTATATAAATATGATTGTAATGACTGAAGTCAGTAGTAATTATATTAAATTTGAAAAAATCAACTTGCCTCCGCCAGGATTTGAACCCGGACTTTCCACTTTAGCCGCGAACGTCCTACCACTTAGACCACAGAGGTGTGTCTAAATGCTGGCGTTGACAAGTGATTTTTTCTGCGTGTCGATTGTTTAGTAATTATCAAATGCGCGAAATGTTTATTTCGTCAGTTACACATGATATACAAACGCAGTGACACTAATGAAGAGAAACCTCATATAAATTTGTACGAATATGATTGTAATGACTGAAGTCAGTAGTAATTATATTAAATTTGAAAAAATCAACTTGCCTCCGCCAGGATTTGAACCCGGACTTTCCACTTTAGCCGCGAACGTCCTACCACTTAGACCACAGAGGTGTGTCTAAATGCTGGCGTTGACAAGTGATTTTTTCTGCGTGTCGATTGTTTAGTAATTATCAAATGCGCGAAATGTTTATTTCGTCAGTTACACATGATATACAAACGCAGTGACACTAATGAAGAGAAACCTCATATAAATTTGTACGAATATGATTGTAATGACTGAAGTCAGTAGTAATTATATTAAATTTGAAAAAATCAACTTGCCTCCGCCAGGATTTGAACCCGGACTTTCCACTTTAGCCGCGAACGTCCTACCACTTAGACCACAGAGGTGTGTCTAAATGCTGGCGTTGACAAGTGATTTTTTCTGCGTGTCGATTGTTTAGTAATTATCAAATGCGCGAAATGTTTATTTCGTCAGTTACACATGATATACAAACGCAGTGACACTAATGAAGAGAAACCTCATATAAATTTGTACGAATATGATTGTAATGACTGAAGTCAGTAGTAATTATATTAAATTTGAAAAAATCAACTTGCCTCCGCCAGGATTTGAACCCGGACTTTCCACTTTAGCCGCGAACGTCCTACCACTTAGACCACAGAGGTGTGTCTAAATGCTGGCGTTGACAAGTGATTTTTTCTGCGTGTCGATTGTTTAGTAATTATCAAATGCGCGAAATGTTTATTTCGTCAGTTACACATGATATACAAACGCAGTGACACTAATGAAGAGAAACCTCATATAAATTTGTACGAATATGATTGTAATGACTGAAGTCAGTAGTAATTATATTAAATTTGAAAAAATCAACTTGCCTCCGCCAGGATTTGAACCCGGACTTTCCACTTTAGCCGCGAACGTCCTACCACTTAGACCACAGAGGTGTGTCTAAATGCTGGCGTTGACAAGTGATTTTTTCTGCGTGTCGATTGTTTAGTAATTATCAAATGCGCGAAATGTTTATTTCGTCAGTTACACATGATATACAAACGCAGTGACACTAATGAAGAGAAACCTCATATAAATTTGTACGAATATGATTGTAATGACTGAAGTCAGTAGTAATTATATTAAATTTGAAAAAATCAACTTGCCTCCGCCAGGATTTGAACCCGGACTTTCCACTTTAGCCGCGAACGTCCTACCACTTAGACCACAGAGGTGTGTCTAAATGCTGGCGTTGACAAGTGATTTTTTCTGCGTGTCGATTGTTTAGTAATTATCAAATGCGCGAAATGTTTATTTCGTCAGTTACACATGATATACAAACGCAGTGACACTAATGAAGAGAAACCTCATATAAATTTGTACGAATATGATTGTAATGACTGAAGTCAGTAGTAATTATATTAAATTTGAAAAAATCAACTTGCCTCCGCCAGGATTTGAACCCGGACTTTCCACTTTAGCCGCGAACGTCCTACCACTTAGACCACAGAGGTGTGTCTAAATGCTGGCGTTGACAAGTGATTTTTTCTGCGTGTCGATTGTTTAGTAATTATCAAATGCGCGAAATGTTTATTTCGTCAGTTACACATGATATACAAACGCAGTGACACTAATGAAGAGAAACCTCATATAAATTTGTACGAATATGATTGTAATGACTGAAGTCAGTAGTAATTATATTAAATTTGAAAAAATCAACTTGCCTCCGCCAGGATTTGAACCCGGACTTTCCACTTTAGCCGCGAACGTCCTACCACTTAGACCACAGAGGTGTGTCTAAATGCTGGCGTTGACAAGTGATTTTTTCTGCGTGTCGATTGTTTAGTAATTATCAAATGCGCGAAATGTTTATTTCGTCAGTTACACATGATATACAAACGCAGTGACACTAATGAAGAGAAACCTCATATAAATTTGTACGAATATGATTGTAATGACTGAAGTCAGTAGTAATTATATTAAATTTGAAAAAATCAACTTGCCTCCGCCAGGATTTGAACCCGGACTTTCCACTTTAGCCGCGAACGTCCTACCACTTAGACCACAGAGGTGTGTCTAAATGCTGGCGTTGACAAGTGATTTTTTCTGCGTGTCGATTGTTTAGTAATTATCAAATGCGCGAAATGTTTATTTCGTCAGTTACACATGATATACAAACGCAGTGACACTAATGAAGAGAAACCTCATATAAATTTGTACGAATATGATTGTAATGACTGAAGTCAGTAGTAATTATATTAAATTTGAAAAAATCAACTTGCCTCCGCCAGGATTTGAACCCGGACTTTCCACTTTAGCCGCGAACGTCCTACCACTTAGACCACAGAGGTGTGTCTAAATGCTGGCGTTGACAAGTGATTTTTTCTGCGTGTCGATTGTTTAGTAATTATCAAATGCGCGAAATGTTTATTTCGTCAGTTACACATGATATACAAACGCAGTGACACTAATGAAGAGAAACCTCATATAAATTTGTACGAATATGATTGTAATGACTGAAGTCAGTAGTAATTATATTAAATTTGAAAAAATCAACTTGCCTCCGCCAGGATTTGAACCCGGACTTTCCACTTTAGCCGCGAACGTCCTACCACTTAGACCACAGAGGTGTGTCTAAATGCTGGCGTTGACAAGTGATTTTTTCTGCGTGTCGATTGTTTAGTAATTATCAAATGCGCGAAATGTTTATTTCGTCAGTTACACATGATATACAAACGCAGTGACACTAATGAAGAGAAACCTCATATAAATTTGTACGAATATGATTGTAATGACTGAAGTCAGTAGTAATTATATTAAATTTGAAAAAATCAACTTGCCTCCGCCAGGATTTGAACCCGGACTTTCCACTTTAGCCGCGAACGTCCTACCACTTAGACCACAGAGGTGTGTCTAAATGCTGGCGTTGACAAGTGATTTTTTCTGCGTGTCGATTGTTTAGTAATTATCAAATGCGCGAAATGTTTATTTCGTCAGTTACACATGATATACAAACGCAGTGACACTAATGAAGAGAAACCTCATATAAATTTGTACGAATATGATTGTAATGACTGAAGTCAGTAGTAATTATATTAAATTTGAAAAAATCAACTTGCCTCCGCCAGGATTTGAACCCGGACTTTCCACTTTAGCCGCGAACGTCCTACCACTTAGACCACAGAGGTGTGTCTAAATGCTGGCGTTGACAAGTGATTTTTTCTGCGTGTCGATTGTTTAGTAATTATCAAATGCGCGAAATGTTTATTTCGTCAGTTACACATGATATACAAACGCAGTGACACTAATGAAGAGAAACCTCATATAAATTTGTACGAATATGATTGTAATGACTGAAGTCAGTAGTAATTATATTAAATTTGAAAAAATCAACTTGCCTCCGCCAGGATTTGAACCCGGACTTTCCACTTTAGCCGCGAACGTCCTACCACTTAGACCACAGAGGTGTGTCTAAATGCTGGCGTTGGCAAGTGATTTTTTCTGCGTGTCGATTGTTTAGTAATTATCAAATGCGCGAAATGTTTATTTCGTCAGTTACACATGATATACAAACGCAGTGACACTAATGAAGAGAAACCTCATATAAATTTGTACGAATATGATTGTAATGACTGAAGTCAGTAGTAATTATATTAAATTTGAAAAAATCAACTTGCTTATAATTACTACTGACTTCAGTCATTACAATCATATTCGTACAAATTTATATGAGGTTTCTCTTCATTAGTGTCACTGCGTTTGTATATCATGTGTAACTGACGAAATAAACATTTCGCGCATTTGATAATTACTAAACAATCGACACGCAGAAAAAATCACTTGTCAACGCCAGCATTTAGACACACCTCTGTGGTCTAAGTGGTAGGACGTTCGCGGCTAAAGTGGAAAGTCCGGGTTCAAATCCTGGCGGAGGCAAGTTGATTTTTTCAAATTTAATATAATTACTACTGACTTCAGTCATTACAATCATATTCGTACAAATTTATATGAGGTTTCTCTTCATTAGTGTCACTGCGTTTGTATATCATGTGTAACTGACGAAATAAACATTTCGCGCATTTGATAATTACTAAACAATCGACACGCAGAAAAAATCACTTGTCAACGCCAGCATTTAGACACACCTCTGTGGTCTAAGTGGTAGGACGTTCGCGGCTAAAGTGGAAAGTCCGGGTTCAAATCCTGGCGGAGGCAAGTTGATTTTTTCAAATTTAATATAATTACTACTGACTTCAGTCATTACAATCATATTCGTACAAATTTATATGAGGTTTCTCTTCATTAGTGTCACTGCGTTTGTATATCATGTGTAACTGACGAAATAAACATTTCGCGCATTTGATAATTACTAAACAATCGACACGCAGAAAAAATCACTTGTCAACGCCAGCATTTAGACACACCTCTGTGGTCTAAGTGGTAGGACGTTCGCGGCTAAAGTGGAAAGTCCGGGTTCAAATCCTGGCGGAGGCAAGTTGATTTTTTCAAATTTAATATAATTACTACTGACTTCAGTCATTACAATCATATTCGTACAAATTTATATGAGGTTTCTCTTCATTAGTGTCACTGCGTTTGTATATCATGTGTAACTGACGAAATAAACATTTCGCGCATTTGATAATTACTAAACAATCGACACGCAGAAAAAATCACTTGTCAACGCCAGCATTTAGACACACCTCTGTGGTCTAAGTGGTAGGACGTTCGCGGCTAAAGTGGAAAGTCCGGGTTCAAATCCTGGCGGAGGCAAGTTGATTTTTTCAAATTTAATATAATTACTACTGACTTCAGTCATTACAATCATATTCGTACAAATTTATATGAGGTTTCTCTTCATTAGTGTCACTGCGTTTGTATATCATGTGTAACTGACGAAATAAACATTTCGCGCATTTGATAATTACTAAACAATCGACACGCAGAAAAAATCACTTGTCAACGCCAGCATTTAGACACACCTCTGTGGTCTAAGTGGTAGGACGTTCGCGGCTAAAGTGGAAAGTCCGGGTTCAAATCCTGGCGGAGGCAAGTTGATTTTTTCAAATTTAATATAATTACTACTGACTTCAGTCATTACAATCATATTCGTACAAATTTATATGAGGTTTCTCTTCATTAGTGTCACTGCGTTTGTATATCATGTGTAACTGACGAAATAAACATTTCGCGCATTTGATAATTACTAAACAATCGACACGCAGAAAAAATCACTTGTCAACGCCAGCATTTAGACACACCTCTGTGGTCTAAGTGGTAGGACGTTCGCGGCTAAAGTGGAAAGTCCGGGTTCAAATCCTGGCGGAGGCAAGTTGATTTTTTCAAATTTAATATAATTACTACTGACTTCAGTCATTACAATCATATTCGTACAAATTTATATGAGGTTTCTCTTCATTAGTGTCACTGCGTTTGTATATCATGTGTAACTGACGAAATAAACATTTCGCGCATTTGATAATTACTAAACAATCGACACGCAGAAAAAATCACTTGTCAACGCCAGCATTTAGACACACCTCTGTGGTCTAAGTGGTAGGACGTTCGCGGCTAAAGTGGAAAGTCCGGGTTCAAATCCTGGCGGAGGCAAGTTGATTTTTTCAAATTTAATATAATTACTACTGACTTCAGTCATTACAATCATATTCGTACAAATTTATATGAGGTTTCTCTTCATTAGTGTCACTGCGTTTGTATATCATGTGTAACTGACGAAATAAACATTTCGCGCATTTGATAATTACTAAACAATCGACACGCAGAAAAAATCACTTGTCAACGCCAGCATTTAGACACACCTCTGTGGTCTAAGTGGTAGGACGTTCGCGGCTAAAGTGGAAAGTCCGGGTTCAAATCCTGGCGGAGGCAAGTTGATTTTTTCAAATTTAATATAATTACTACTGACTTCAGTCATTACAATCATATTCGTACAAATTTATATGAGGTTTCTCTTCATTAGTGTCACTGCGTTTGTATATCATGTGTAACTGACGAAATAAACATTTCGCGCATTTGATAATTACTAAACAATCGACACGCAGAAAAAATCACTTGTCAACGCCAGCATTTAGACACACCTCTGTGGTCTAAGTGGTAGGACGTTCGCGGCTAAAGTGGAAAGTCCGGGTTCAAATCCTGGCGGAGGCAAGTTGATTTTTTCAAATTTAATATAATTACTACTGACTTCAGTCATTACAATCATATTCGTACAAATTTATATGAGGTTTCTCTTCATTAGTGTCACTGCGTTTGTATATCATGTGTAACTGACGAAATAAACATTTCGCGCATTTGATAATTACTAAACAATCGACACGCAGAAAAAATCACTTGTCAACGCCAGCATTTAGACACACCTCTGTGGTCTAAGTGGTAGGACGTTCGCGGCTAAAGTGGAAAGTCCGGGTTCAAATCCTGGCGGAGGCAAGTTGATTTTTTCAAATTTAATATAATTACTACTGACTTCAGTCATTACAATCATATTCGTACAAATTTATATGAGGTTTCTCTTCATTAGTGTCACTGCGTTTGTATATCATGTGTAACTGACGAAATAAACATTTCGCGCATTTGATAATTACTAAACAATCGACACGCAGAAAAAATCACTTGTCAACGCCAGCATTTAGACACACCTCTGTGGTCTAAGTGGTAGGACGTTCGCGGCTAAAGTGGAAAGTCCGGGTTCAAATCCTGGCGGAGGCAAGTTGATTTTTTCAAATTTAATATAATTACTACTGACTTCAGTCATTACAATCATATTCGTACAAATTTATATGAGGTTTCTCTTCATTAGTGTCACTGCGTTTGTATATCATGTGTAACTGACGAAATAAACATTTCGCGCATTTGATAATTACTAAACAATCGACACGCAGAAAAAATCACTTGTCAACGCCAGCATTTAGACACACCTCTGTGGTCTAAGTGGTAGGACGTTCGCGGCTAAAGTGGAAAGTCCGGGTTCAAATCCTGGCGGAGGCAAGTTGATTTTTTCAAATTTAATATAATTACTACTGACTTCAGTCATTACAATCATATTCGTACAAATTTATATGAGGTTTCTCTTCATTAGTGTCACTGCGTTTGTATATCATGTGTAACTGACGAAATAAACATTTCGCGCATTTGATAATTACTAAACAATCGACACGCAGAAAAAATCACTTGTCAACGCCAGCATTTAGACACACCTCTGTGGTCTAAGTGGTAGGACGTTCGCGGCTAAAGTGGAAAGTCCGGGTTCAAATCCTGGCGGAGGCAAGTTGATTTTTTCAAATTTAATATAATTACTACTGACTTCAGTCATTACAATCATATTCGTACAAATTTATATGAGGTTTCTCTTCATTAGTGTCACTGCGTTTGTATATCATGTGTAACTGACGAAATAAACATTTCGCGCATTTGATAATTACTAAACAATCGACACGCAGAAAAAATCACTTGTCAACGCCAGCATTTAGACACACCTCTGTGGTCTAAGTGGTAGGACGTTCGCGGCTAAAGTGGAAAGTCCGGGTTCAAATCCTGGCGGAGGCAAGTTGATTTTTTCAAATTTAATATAATTACTACTGACTTCAGTCATTACAATCATATTCGTACAAATTTATATGAGGTTTCTCTTCATTAGTGTCACTGCGTTTGTATATCATGTGTAACTGACGAAATAAACATTTCGCGCATTTGATAATTACTAAACAATCGACACGCAGAAAAAATCACTTGTCAACGCCAGCATTTAGACACACCTCTGTGGTCTAAGTGGTAGGACGTTCGCGGCTAAAGTGGAAAGTCCGGGTTCAAATCCTGGCGGAGGCAAGTTGATTTTTTCAAATTTAATATACTATTATATAAGTTCAAGCCAGCGAGATTTGAATGCATGAGCTCTTGCTTGGTATATACAAGTTTAATTCACTAGAATAATGAAGTGGCAAATATCCTGTCAGATAACTGAAAAAATATCGTGGCGAAACTTCGAATAATTCGAATTTCGCGCTTTATATCTTGAAATTGAATCAGCGCTGTCTTTGGCATTTTGATGAACTCAGTTGACAGTTGTACAATTTCCACTTGGCAATTAAAAGAAACGAGCTTTATTTGAATTACATATTTACTTATTTACTTATAAATTAAAAAAAAATATATTATAAATTAAAATTAAAATTTTTATAAATCAAATTTATAATTAGTTTTTTTTTTTAATTTTTAAATAAAACTATTAGGAGTATTCGAAGATTCGAGGAACTTAATTCCAATTAAAGCAGCTTATAATAGAATTTTAAATCAGCGAGATTTGAATTCGGAAGCTCTTGCTTGGTATATACAAATTTAATTCACCAGGTTATGACTTTTTGTATTAATACGGAAGTAACAAATAACCTGTCAGATAACTGGAAAAGTATCGTATCAATAAATGACAGTTAATATAATTTGTGTAATTTATACTGCGATGTCAATACTATATTATTTCACCAATTTGACAAATGGGTTATCTATTATTTTATCATAATTTTGATAAACGGGCTTTTAATTATTTACAGGTAGATTAATAAAACAAATTATCCACTAATACCATTTTAGTTTCAATTTTAACGCCGTTTTTAATTCGCAAAAAAGCTGATAATTGCGGCAAATATACAACCTAATAATGTAGTGTTCTTATACTTCCAGACAAATTTTAGGGTATAAATTATATGAAGTACTTTTCATAGGGGTAGATGGCTCAGTGGTATCGAGTCGGACTGTGGATTTGAAAGCCCGAATTTGAATCCCGCAGCCGATAAACAATTTCCACGATATTAAAATTACCCTTGTGGCCCTCACTCTACTAACAACTTTGAGAACCGTGATTTGACGACTGGTAACCGCATTATACACGAATAAATAGATCACTTATCGAGAACTGCTACGGCATAGTTCCACACCCAGTATTGGGTAAAATGCGCAAAATTGATGGTGGTTTACCTTAAGTAAACATTCTTAGTACCACTATATAAAAATTAATATTAAGATGTTATTTAGCGCCATGAAGACCAGTACGTAAAATGACAGGTAGCTCAGTAATATCCAGTCGGTCTGTGGATCCTGAGAACCCTTGTTCAATTTCCAAAACCGACAAACATTTTCACCACATTAAAATTACCCCTGTGGCTCCCCCTCCACTAACATCTTTGAGTAACCGCACTTCACGCGTCTAAATATTTTACTTACTAAGATCTACTTCGGCAGAATGCCACATCCAGTAATGGGTAAAAGGTGTGATGATATATTTATATATTTTATTTAATAATGGAAGTAGGAAAAGAGTTTTAGCTACTCATTAATACTGAATTAGTCAAATTAAGCTAAACCATATTCACATGTTGAGAAACTGTTGCATCGAATGTTTAAGTCACGGTGTGAAGTTATCAACTGATGTATTAAGTACGGACTGAAGTTAACATTGGTGCATAACCTTACTTTTTAAATAATTAAAGAGAAAAACTTTAAATTTTGTTGTTTTAATTTGCGATCTTAGAAAAAGTATACTATAAGACTTGTTTTATAAACTCATTAAATACACTCCTAACTAAAGAATTGTTTTTAAAAATTGTTACATAATATACTATTAGAGAATTGGGGGGGGGGGGGGGGTAAATAAAATTAGAACTAATTTCATTCCTGAAAATACTGTCGATGCCAAGAGAGAATGCCAAAGGAGGAAGGAAGAGTAATTTACTTAATCACGTCACTGTGAAATTGTATTTATTCCTCTGGTCTATTACAGTTAGTATTGGTCGGCAGAGCGGTTCATGTATTACGTATAAAACTAATAGTAAAATATTTCTAATCGCAGTGCCGCTTTATACAGATCCGGCAATCATTTCACATTTTTGAACTTGGCATACTCTCATGTCGATAATATATATACAGGCTGGTGACCGCGACTCTTGAACATAGGATTTTAACATGTAAAAATCATAATTTTGTAATTTCCTGCTTCAATAATTGTTTTAAGCAAAAAAGCTTTAAACAAATGACTTAGAGCATAAAATTCTGCATCTAAACCAATAAACAAAATAAATTTTACATGCTTGTAGCGACACAAAATAGATCTGAAAATGCCGAAAATTGCCTTAAAATTATTGATAGCCTTGGAACAATATTAAACAAATGTTTGACGTTTCATCTGTGAAATAAATAAAATAATGAATAAAGAAATTATTTTGACAGTTTTGACATATGAAACGTCAACCATTTGATTAATTTTGTTTCAATTCCATGGCTATCGATAGATTCGAGATAATTTTTGTGTAACAGACAGGATGTACAAGAAATAATCGTTTGCAAAATTGTTGATTAGATTGCGTCTTTAAGACACATGTCATGTTATTCACCTTTTGGAACACGCGCGAGCGTCTGAGGTATTTGTCACATTCAGCGGAATTATTGCGATCTAGCATTTATTTAGTATAAATGCCGTAGTTTAAGATAGTTCGTGGATGATAGTATGATAGTATACAATGTAGAAGTATGTAGCACACAGTTCGAAAGTAGTAGATGTTGTTAGTACGTAGATAATAGTTATGATTCGTGAGTAGAAGTATATTCGAGGGTGTCTATCCCGAGAATATGATGTTATTAATTTGTTATTTGTTGTTTAATTAATTCATTATCTTTATTTTATGTTGATTCTTATTATGTTGTTTAAATAAAATATTTACGACTCACACTTGCAGCTCTCATTACTTATTATCCAACTTCAGCACGTCGACAATCAGTAGTCAAGATAAATTCTCATTTTTGACCACCATGATTTGTTACATTTGTCATTTTCAAATCTAATTTGTGCCGTCACATAGCATGCAAAATGAATTTTGTTTAATGGTTTAGATGAAGAATTGTATTCTCTAAAACCTTTATTCAAAGCATTTTTGCTTAAAATAATTAGGGAAGAAGGAAATTATCAAATTATATTTTTACATGTTAAAATCCTATGTTCGAGAGTTGCGGGCACCACCCTGTATATATATTATTATAGTCAGGTTCTAAAAATAAAGAAATTCGATATCATATTTATTTTCCCCATAAATGCATTTTACTGTTCATCTCATTTTTATTTCATGTAAACAAATAATTTTTCCCCAACAAAATGAGTCCATTTGCAACATTTACCTCTAGGCAAAATCTCACAAATTAAAAAATAATGTTTACGTTATCGACTAATTCAATTACACCCTAATAACGCATGCTGCAACACGATTTCCTGTAATAACATAACTTTTCCCAATTATGCTTCGCATTAGTAATAATTTTATTACACTTCTCAAAGTTTTAGAAATTCCGAACATGTACATAGTTATTTCAAATTATATATAATGAATCTAAGTTCCTAAAAATAATTAGATAGCTTCGAGTTTGTTTAACTCTCGTTGAAATTCATCAACAGAATTTATAATTAACTAATTTTGCAAGTGAAATATTTCCACTCCATTTAATTACTAGAACGGTGGAAAAATAAAAATTAAAACATTGGATGTTAACTTACATACGGCATTATTAATGAGAAATATCTAGTCTACTACGTTGGTTTTATATCATACGTCGAACTAGTTATATCTATATAGTGTAAACAGTTCTGCCGGTGGAGCGATAATGATGTTATACATAATTCAACATTTAAGAATAGGTATCTGCACTGTAAAATATCGCAGAAGCTTTTGATATTCAATTTTTTATACAGAACTATTTTTATACTGGTTTGTACCGGGTGACTATAAATGATTGAGATAAATTTTTAGTGATACCTATATACATACTTTAAGTTTTATGTTGGTATACTTGGTTGTCAAAGTCAAATATGTCAAATAAAATATAATTTTAATTTGATTACCTGTCATTGTCATACTTTATTTCACTTTTATTTATAAGAATGGTTATTTACAATAACACCAAATTAGGAAAATTTTAACCAAAAAAATATTACAGATGGCAATAAATTAATTATCAGGTAAGTATAGGTCGTGTCTGGTGTTGTAAATAGAAATAGAAATATTGAAAATATCCGATGGTCTTGGAAAATATTGGAAATATTAGAAACAATTGAAATATTTATTTACATACATACATACATATCGTCACGCTATATCCCATCAAATGAGGTAGCACGAACCGTAAAATCATTCATAATATATTAACTCATCACATTCATCAAATAATCAGTTCTCGTCAAACATTTTCATCCAAAACACATCACCCTCACTTTAACCACATTCATAGATCACTCCATATAAACTCATTCATTTATTACACTCGAAATCATTTATTACACAACAAACCTTCAATCACATCTATCCAATCACTCCTATTCTCTTATCATTCATCTTCTTTCTTCGACATACAGAACATATGCGTAAAACATCTCAAATTACTCACGCTTATTCCTGACAACGAATCTAATAAGGAATGTAACAACGAATCTACAAAGATTAGAAAAGATGAAAGCGATAGCCCCTGCACTTGTATATGAAAGAAAAGTCCGCACAATGCAGTAACTGAAAATGAAACAAAAAGATAAGAAAGGAAGGGAGAGCCGCTCTGCGCTAACATTTATTTCTTAAGAACATTTAGTTTTTTTTTTTCATTATAAAGCACTATCATGCCTTTTATCCATCACTGAGTGTGTGGCACTCTGCCATAGCAGATCTAGGTAAGTGATATATTATCATCCGTCAAATCACGATCCCCAAAGATGTTAATGGTAGGGGAGCCACAAAAGTAATTTTAATGTGATGAAAATTGTATGTCGATTGTGGGTATCGAACCGGGGTTCTCAAATCCACAGATCGACTCGATACCACTGAGCCATCTACTCCATTAAAAAAAAGATCGATAAAATAAATAAATCATGCATTTTTTATAATGTTCATAAATAAATAAATAAATAAAATAAAAATGTATCATCACGCCTTCTACTCTTTACTGGGTGTGGCACTCTGCCGAAGCAGATCTCGGTAAGTGATATATTTTGCGCGTGAAGTGCGGTTACCAGTCGTCAAATCACGGCCCCCAAAGATGTTAGTGGTGGAGAAGCCACAGGGGTAGTTCTAGAAATTATGAAAATTGTTTGTCGCCTGTGGGAATCGAATCAGGGTTCTCAGGATCCACAGGCCGACATCATACTACTGAGCTAGCCACCCCATATAATGTTCATATAATATGTAATTATGAAAATAGTATATTTTTTGTAATAAAACCGGTAACAGATTCGATACGGGCTGTTGAAATATTAGTTATTACACTACAACTGTCCATATTGCAATAATATAAACGTAATTGCAAACAAATAATTAGATTTTCCATATTGCAGTAGTAAATTGAAGTAAACAAATTTAAAATTGCTAGCAAATTTAGTCGGCAATTTTGCGTACAGACATTAATAACGAAAATGGTGGCAGTCGCCGCCGCAGCCTCTCCACATTACCTGTTATATTTATGAAACTGCCGCGCTTGCGTTACGGTACGGTTACGTTGCTGTACGTTATGTCTGCGCTGGACACAACGACCTCTACGCCGTGCTACGTTACCTGTGTATTTTACGAACTCGACTGCACAAAAAATGAAAAATGTTTACAAAAATAGAACAGAAGTTTTGCATTTACCCTTTCAAATAAATGTCACTTTTCGTACGTAATTTGACTTGATGCTAATGTTTAAAAATTTAAGAACATTTTTCCTGGTTATTACTTCCTACAATGTACTTGGAGGCACACATTAAAACTTTGCAGTTCACATTAGCATTAGATAAACACTCTTTTAAGTAACATTTATTATTCATTGATATTCTGGATCATTTTTATTTGATATCTACTTGCGAGTACATTTATTTAAAAGCTATTCGTGCTTTTTCCTACTTCGCATATTTAATTTAAATTTTTATTTATAGTTTTTGATAATGAAAAAATTTATTTAATATAATATTAAAATAGTATTAATCTGTAATTAATATTGCTAGTTTTCCTGTTACACACCTAATACGATGTCTTATAATAACAGAGATCCTTAAAGAAATAAATTAAATACATTTTTCTCGTGCGGAAAAGTCAACATATCACCATTCAAAGTGCGTGTGGAAAGTATCTATTTGCCACAGTCGTGCGACATAATTTTTGTCTCATTCAGTGCGGCAAGAACTCGGCTATGATGACAACCATTCTTGAAAAATATATTTTTTTAAGTAATGTGAAATATAACTGTACATGACAGATGTGAAATATCAATTCAGATATCTATTTTAAGAAATAAAAATTCGCGACCGTAGAAAAAATAGTATATAACATACGTATGGCCACGTATGTACAAACTATTTTTCCTACAACAATTTAGCATTTTACTACAAGAAATGGGATGGCTAGCTCAGTGGTATGAAGTCGGCCTGTGGATCCTGTGGTCCCTGGTTCGATTCCCACAGGCGACAAATTTTCATAATTTGAAAAAGCTATCCCTGTGGCTCCTCCACCACTAACATGTTTGGGGGCCGTGATTTGACGACTGGTAATCGCACTTCACGCGCAAAATATATCACTTACCGAGATCTGCTTCAGCAGAGTGCCACACGCAGTAATGGGTAGAAGGCGTGATGATATATTTATTTTATTTATTTTACTACAAGAAATTATTTAATTTTTAGATCTTTTTTATTTTCTCAAATGATATTAAAGTTTCCGAATTCATTGTCTTACTGTCATTTTTTATATTTATGACAAAACAATAATGTCATTTTGTTGACACTTCAGAGCAGAATATAATCTTTTTCCATACGAAAACGAGTACTTTATGTACTGTCGTAGGAAATAGTTACTTGTACAACCATGGCCAGCTTCATTGCATTGTGCTACGCTTATTATGGCCATTTCATATGTCATTAAAATTCCTAGTTTCAAATTTACAGAGCGGGCACGTCAACTAGCGCCTTCAACGAGATACGTCGTAACTAAATTTGAAAATATTGCCTCTTGCATTGTTTAAAAAAATCCTAAAAAGAAGCCCACTCATATATTTATTATCATACGATCTTTACAATAAAATACTAACAGTTGACACCAATAATTTAATAATACCTATAAACACTTCAAATTTTTTAAATAGGAACAATATGGCGGATATTATTTACCTGAAGTGACAGATAATGCTAGGTTGCCAAATGAAATTCACTTAGCCTAGACTAGCTTGTCACTTTAGTCGAAAGCTAAGAATACTAGTCATAAATAAATGTATCATCACGCCTTTTACCCATTACTGGGTATGGCACTCTGCCGAAGCAGATCTCGGTAAGTGATATATTTATGCGCGTGAAGTGCGGTTACCAGCCGTCAAATCACGGCCCCCAAAGATATTAGTGGTGGGGGAGCCACAGGGGTAATTTTAAATTGGTGAAAATGTTTCGTCGGCTGTAGGGATCGAACCAGGGTTCTTTGGATCCACAGGCCGACTTGCTACCACTGTGCCATTATCCCATAATACTAGTCACAATATTTAATAATATTGTATTATTATTAGTTTATCTTTATAACATGTCTTTATTATATAATGATGTTAACTATGTTAAAATAAAATTGTCTGGAGTTAACATAAACATTTAGCTTTAGTAGAGTGTAAATCGGATTAAATTCGCGGATTCCGTGCTATGTAAACGTAGTAAAATATTTGTGCGTAAAGTTCCGCATTGTAAACAAAGTCCTGAGCAATTTAACCCACAAAACAAACAAAATAAATGACTTGCTACGAAAACTTATCACCCTCGTATAACGACATGAATAAAAAGGTTAAATTAATTTAGTCAAAAGGAAAAAAGCAACACAAATGTTATCGTGTAAGTCGTGTCATGCAAATTCGCCGTTTGTGGTCGCATGTCGCAGCAGCGAACGACTCGCGCGACTCCGTTCCCTTCGATTACTTTGCATATCTGCCAACATGCTAAACGTTATGTTACACCGACAATATAAACAAAATATTCCTGATTACAATACATCGTTACTTTATTCCTATTAAATTCTCCACTTACTTCACGTAATAAGCACGATAACGCTACTTCTACTCGACTACGTACCTTTGCACCTATTTCACAAAGATTCGCATTCTGATTTATCCTGAACTATTTCATAATAACTGATAATAGCTTGACAATTCGTGCGTAATAAGACGATAAAGTTGTTTTAGATATTTCTGATATCTACTGTCCGCGATTGACATTTTACAATAATATGACATTTGGTATTAAATATTAGTAATAAACTTCTCTATTCAAATATTTGTCAGGATAAATAATAGACGAAGTACAGTGAAATAAATAAAATAAATAAATATATCATCACGCCTACTACCCATTACTGGGTGTGGCACTCTGCTATAGCAGATCTCGGTAAGTGATATATTTTGCGCGCGAAGTGCGGTTACCGTTAGTCGTCAAATCACGGCCCCCAAACATGTTAGTGGTGGAGGAGCCACAGGGATAGCTTTTTCAAATTATGAAAATTTGTTGCCTGTGGGAATCGAACCAGGGACCTCAGGATCCACAGTGAATATGTAATAAATAAGAAAAATAGGAAAAAACAAATTTTCCATCACTTGTCACAAATTCCACAAAAATTTACAGCACACAGACATTTTGTCTTTGTATTATTTCAATAGCTGTCAAGCAGTTTGCGATTTTTATCGGTAGATGGCATTACGGATTGCTCCGTAGCTCTCATGTCATCTTACCGGCTTACATAGTTTAACATCAGTCAGTTCAGCTAAGACAGTATCACAATTCACTAGTCCCTAATTGGTCTAGTTGGATAGTTGAACGCACCATACTGATGAGTCACTAAAGGACGAAACGCGTCTATGGTTATAGCTGAACTGACCAGCCGTTTGTTGATTCAAACGTGTTGTAAATTTTTGTGGAATTTGTGACAAGTGATGGAAAATTTGTTTTTTCCTATTTTTCTTATTTATTAAGACTCAATTCCACATCGCACTTGACATTTTGTCTTTGTATTATTTCAATAGCTGTCAAGCAGTTTGCGATTTTTGTCGGTAGATGGTACCACGGGTTACTCCGTAGCTCTCATGTCATGTTACCGGCTTACATAGTTTAACATCAGTCAGTTCAGCTAAGACAGTATCACAATTCACTAGTCCCTAGTTGGTCTAGTTGGATAGTTGATCGCACCATACTGATGAGTTCCTAAAGGACGAAACGCGTCTATGGTTAAAGCTGAACTGACCAGCCGTTTGTTGATGACCTGATAAGTTGATTCAAACGTGCTGTAAATTTTTATGGGATTGCTGACAAGTGATGGAAAATTTGTTTTTTCCTATTTTTCTTATTTATTAAGACTCAATTCTACATCGCAATTGACATTTTGTCTTTGTATTAAGTAAATATGTACATCAATTTTATTTAATAAACATTCAAATATCTTTCAACCTTTCTCGTCTCTCGCCGGATACACATTTGACCATAATTTATTGGTTTTAAAAACATAAACACAATCCCAAACATTTCATTCACACAATGCATAATAATTCCTAAACCAATAACTGTAAATTAACTGACATTAACACATAATTTAACAATAACAACCAAAATTATAAATATTGTCACAATTGTGGTATTTATTTCCTTCGATAATAGTAGAACAGATAAAAATCAATGTTGTTTTTTACTAATTAGATAAATAGTTGAACAGTTTCTATCTTTAGTCAAGCCATTGAGATAGAACTGTCAATCGGTTTAATTACTATTGAAGCGACCAACAACATAAATGAAAGACATTAAAAACTAAACTGTCATGAATACATAATGACGCCACTGAATTTTTCAATTCAGGAATAATTTATATCAGCCAGTTTTAATCGATTTGATATCAAACTAATTACTATTCCACCAGTCATATCTAACTTAAAATCTATGGCATAATTTATACCTTGGCTTGACGATGTGTGTTAGTGTGGGAGTGAATTTTATACAAATGATGACCACTTCACATTTATTACATCGACCAAGTCGTACTGGACGCAATTTATGACATCAAAGGCTTAATTAGAGCGAGGAATCGATGGCCAGACGACCCACACAAATAGAAATGCTACGCATAAGAGCATCAAATTAAATAGGTAATAAATATAAAAGAGACAATAAATAACTCACACATAATCATGCGTAGGTATTATATTATTTGCTTGAACAAGTAATGAATTAAGTTATAAACATTTTACGCAACTATCATAAAAAAATAATATTCTGGCCACGAGCCTAATTGTTTTTATACAATACCTACTACTGTATTTTACGTTGCTATTAGCAATGGTTGTTAAAACGGTTTTATCGGCCGCTATGAGCAACGTCCGCTAAAACTACTAAAACGATTAGCAATTTCCGCAGTAACTATATAAATGACAACAATGCATAAGAGCGTTCTATTAAAAATATAAAAAAAACTGTCATTGCCCAGTAAATTTACATGTCAACAGAGTTATATTATTACTTCTAAGTTAAAACTAATGTATACAAGTGAAAAAAATCTGGTGTGGACACCACACGACTTTCTTATACACAGCATATTTAATATTTAGAATATATAATATTATTAAACATGTAATTTAGATTTTCAATAATTCAGCATTTATCTGTTTGAAACATATAAAATATCAAATTTGTTTACGTATAATTTTTTAGTAATGTTGACTACTTTATGTCTAACTTTACTGATAAGGCATATGCAGGATGACCTTTTTTCGAGCTTAACCCTTGGTATCTCAAGAACCGTGAGATACGAAACCGAATAAATTGAGGTAAAGTTGCCAAATTAGTTGACCATTTTAATGATGTATTTGTGTTTCCGAAAAAAGCCATAGATAACTAGTTAAAGCGAAAGTTAAAATTTATGTTTTTTGTTTCTATTGCTATTATGATTATTGAAATGTATTATTAAATATAAAAATTAGTTTTTCTCAAAATTAGACCCATATACAGAAAAATTGCAAATAACATTTTATGTTCCAAATGTTTTTACCAACACCTTTTATTTGAAACTTTTTTCGTAACTGATCCCATTTTTGAAATAAATGGTATTTATTTTTTTGTGTGTCCAGTAAAGTTCCTCTTCCGGTTTTTCAATTTCATTCAAAATCAACTCAGCTCTTCATATTTTCATGAAACTTATAATTACCAAGGTTCGTTAACAAATCTTATCTCGTTCATGAGATATTGTACACTCGCACACACATTCATCCATCCATCCATCCATCCACACACACACACGCGCAGACATAATTGAGAAAATGATCAAAACGGATTGAGTGGACCTCAAAACACGTATTTCCGCGAAAATCTCGTCAACGATTTTTTTCACGATTCCATTACTTCCTTATACTGTGTATAAGAAAGTAAAAAGGGCAAATAATACATTTGAATAATGCAGATACTAACCTTAAGCTGGATTGTATGAAAATTTTATCGGTCCATTAGCAACTAACGGTTCAATAAGTTAAATAAAATCGTTATTGATTCTGTTGCTAGATAAACAATTCTTTAACTAAAGAGCTCTTTATTTTTTCTTGCAACCCAGCATCAGACAGATATCTGATCTTTTTCTTACATCATTTACTAATCGACCAACACTATGTGCTTCACCAGTATTGCTACTTTGCACAACAGGAATTTAATCCAAATTACATTATATAGGGCGTGCAGCTTATACATGGATCATAGATCAAACTTATATCTTCGTTTTTATTATTAAATATGAATTTTGAAAGCTGTTTCCATATGTTATACATTTTTAATTAGTTAGGTTTGATTTGAAACCAAATAAAAAAACTAGGGAAGCAAGAGTAATGAGAGATACGATATACAAGATGATCAGAAGTAACTATTTCAGTTGGCAGTACAAATCTGGAGATCTTTTTATTTCACAGTTTGTATAACGCCAGGTGAAGGCGGAAATATTATTAGGCATGTAATTTTTAGAATAAATATAAATAGGTTATGTCAGGGGCCTGACAGCTATAAGGATGTTGAGTGATTGACATATTTTAGATTATCACTCTGTGAGTAATGTTAAGAAACAAAAGAATTTGAGTAATGAAAACTATAATTTATTTATGGATATTAATTATATAAATAAATATAAATATATCATCACGCCTTCTATTTACTCATTACTAGGTGTGGCACCCTGCCGAAGCAGATCTCGGTAAGTGATATATTTTTTTGCGCGTGAAGTGCGGTTATCAGCCATCAAATCACGACCCCCAATAATGTTAGTGGAGGGGAAGCCAATTAATATTAATAAACATTCACTGTCAACAACAGGAAATACATTTATATATCAGTCTTACCAATATCACGTAAAATTTTCGATAGCCAACTGAAACAGTTACGTCTAATCACCCTGTATACTATCGTTTATTGTGAAATCCGAATGGTTAGTTTTTGTATTCAGAATTAGATAAAAGATGTTAGTTATATTTAGTTATCTCTATGCATACGATTATAAATTTAAATACTAATAAATAAGAATGAGAAAATTCTCACTTTAATCGTGGGCAGATATCATCCATAATAAATGCATCTCATTTGCATAGAGCGATTCAAATCTCCCCGGTCAAACAAAGAAAACAATTAAACACTTCTTTGACCCAGCAATTAACGTGTCAAAAAATAATTACAATATACTCTTACGAAATTCATCTTGATCGTCACCACCTACTTAATCCGGAATAAGACGTTCAGTTTCGAATTCTGCCACGGGGATTGTTGCTTGTCCACCCAACTTGTACGGGATGATTTATCGGCGACTCTCGTTCGGTCCAATATATTTCAATAACCCTTGGCACAGGCCAGGGTGACAAGGGAAGGTGAAGGACTAGAAGGGAGGGAAAGGCAAGGCAAGTCGTGGTTGGCCATGCCGCATTCCGACACGAGTCCTGTTGTGTGGACTTTGCAATAAATACTCGACGTCTGTCTGCGTGCCCCGCAGCTAGTTTAGTTTACTTTTACCCGAACCAGGAAACTAGACCGGAATACTAACTGCTGTTTAGAAAAACAATTTTCCGAACTGTTAGCGGGGAAAGTAAACACCCCACTCAAAATGACAATTATATTAAGAGTGGAGAGCTCGAATATTGAATCTTACTCAAGTACTCTAAATCAACACAGAATCGAAAAATCCAATTAATTAGGGTCGAAGAGTTCGCGGTGGAACTATTATAGTCCGGGTAATATTTCGTGGAACTCTCAAGGTTGGACCAATAGATGCGCGTTGGTTCTAAAATAGTAAGTAGATATACAGTCGTCTCCTTCTATCTCGTTACATTGTAAATACTATAAAGTTGACTGCATGCGCAACGATGTCCTTGGGAGGTTCACGAAATATTAACCGAGCTGTCAATAAGAATGCGAACCTAGTGACGAAATTTGAAACTACAACAAAGGAGCACTTTCATGAGATTTGTATGCTGTTATATAGGACGATGAAAATTGAACTTAAATTTCATCCTTATACTTTCTTGCTTTTGTAAGTTAATTGTAATTATGTTGTATACTTCAAATGAAATAGAACAGTAAATGTGTAATGACATTTATAGGTTATTGTGAAAAATGATTTTTTTCCAAAAAAGTAGAAAGTATTGTTATGCATCTGAATGTAAATCTACTACAAAGAACAATTGAACAGCTATATTCCACAAACTATACTACAATAAAGTTAACTATAAAGGTAACCTAACTGTTTACAAAATTACATATCTAAACGAAAATATTAAAATTATTGTACTACTAAAACTAATACAACAAGAAACATTGAATTATAATCTATCTAAATTATTAATAAAAATTTAGAGAATACTGAAAATATAAAAATAAAATACTACAGCCTGCAATGTTACACTCGAACAAAAGTACTCCTTTGTTCAACTTTTGGCATATGCATATCAGAGCCATCTCTTATTAGTGCGATATCCCAATATGGTTGTTTTATTACAAAAGTTATATATTTATATATTTGATACTCTGCACAATAGGAACTTAATCCCAATTATAGTACAGCTTATAGTGGAAACCGAACCATTCAGACACAATCGTATTTTATTGATATAAGCAGAAGATCTGAACGCACGACCTCTTACTTGCAAATTAAAAAACACAAGTTTTATCCATTGGACTAAGATTGCATGTTAATTTCACATGATTACATATTAGATGAATATTACAACATATCTTCCTGATCAGGAGACAGTTTCTATTTCGTAGCAACCAAATATTTAATTGAATGGCGTATTTTTGATGACGTCAGGTGATTTCGTTAAAATTTTAGGGAATTTATTTTTTACTGTTGGTGACAAAAATCACACTATATATTTTAGAGTGGTATTTATGAGAAATTTGTTGCCGCTTTTTGTGATTGTTTATTAACAAATCCACTTTGTTCGTAACTATGTTTCTATATTTAGTATTATTTATTAAAATAACCAAACTTTTCAAAACATGGCACTGCAAAACATACGAATAGGACGTAGCGTCTGATTCAAAGCAGTTGCTAGCAATAAGTCGCTAAAAATGTCTAGTCGCCAATAATGACGTCAAACCTAAGTTACATTTTATCTCAAAAGGTGGCTTCAATCGGTAGCGACAATAAATGACGTCAAGCCAGTCGCTACAGCTGGTTGCTACGAATTAGAATCGGTCTCCAGATCGGGTACTTTGAAACAATATAATAATATTTCTGCTACAAATCAGAACATATTATTTGAAAAAAATAATTATACTCTTTTTTCGACATTAGAATGAGGTCTCTAAGAAATGACACTAAATATTATTTTATAAATATAAAAACGTAAAAGTTATAAACAAACATTATTTAATTCTAATATATAAATGAAAATAAGAACTCTCTTGTCCTATTTCCAAATAAAATAATTCGAATTATTGCGATGCATTTTAAAAACAGCATATATTTTAAAATATCGCCGTAAACCTTTAATCTACTGTTAAGGAATGAAACTCGCCAACTATCGAAATGAAGATTCGAATAATAACATTTTATTATAACATATAACAAAATTAAAACATTTGTTTTCGAATTTCGAATTCGCATTCGTAACAATGATATTATTTTCCTGCCGTCAAACAACAAATAAATATATAATTGTAAGTATATATCTTGCTTGTAACAAAATTTATTCCCTTTGCATTCTGATAGAAAAATACCTTCCATGGCAAAGAAACGCATTGAAGACATAAAAATCGCATCTGGTATTCACATCCTGTTACAAATTTAAGATATTGAAATTTCTCACAGGGATGCACGTCCAATTCTATCGTTCCCAGCCTCCGCGATATTTCGATTTCTGATGCACACAATGAGAAATGTCTGACAATTCAACTAAATGGTCAATTTCTGTCGTTTTCCCGCGCTAGCCCGCCAGTAGATATTTCATTGTACGCGTTACGCTTTTGAATTGAATACCAATAACGTAAACGAAAGCAGGGTATGAAGATGACGGCCGGGGTCAAGTGGTAGTGGAAGACCTTGAGGAGGGATGGAGCGAGGCGGCGTCAACGACACGGGAAATTGAAATTTGGTGTTATTTCCAATCCTGAATTTTCGACGTGTTTTGTTTTCTATGCCTCCCGGTATATATAAACGAGGATTGAATTTCGTCTGCCTTGTTTTATCAACATGGCTGGTATTCTATTTTTTAGTTTTAATGATTTGTAAAAGTACAAAAATACATACATTGATTAGTCTTCTATTGTAACAATCAAACAATGCATTATTCACAAAATACTGACAAGCCCAGTGAATGGTATATATAGAATATTTTATAAAAACTGCGCCATAGGCAAGTAACATAGAAAATTTGTTTTTCGCAAGCTCTGCGTATTGGATTACAGGATAAAATTACAAATAAAATTTGTCGAGAATTAATCAATTCCGTATCTAACTCGATCTAGATATTTCATTTTATTTATGTACGACTATTGTACGAGATGTGGCTATTAAATAACGAGACTGACGCTGCTATAGACGAAGTACGCATGCGCTAAACACCAGCGATCGTCAGTAGAGATGGGAATTCTAGTTCATTTGAGTGAACTAGTTCATTCGTTCTCGTTCACCAAAAAGATTAGTTCACTGAACTAGTTTATTAGGTAGTTTACTTTCGTTCACAAAATTTTTAAGACTATGATGAACGGAAATCGTATTGTATTGTGATTCGCGAGAACAAGTAACTTTTAGGATCTGTTTCTAGTATAATTTGACAGCAAGTGTGAAAGAAGAAAAAAAAAAGACAAAATTGGTTTTTTAAAGTTGTATTTTTAAATAAATAAAAAATCAAAGCAACGATCACGAACGAACGAAGTATGAAGTAAGCTTAGTAAGCGCCTCTAGTAATTAGTCTCGTTCACTCGTTCACTTGTTCTCCGTTCACCGCTTTCCGCATTCGACTCGACCTCAGCGGCCGTGCCGCCGTGGTGGTGAATCATATCCGAATAGTTCGCAGTGAACTAGTCTTTAATAAACTCACGAACTAGTTCGTGTCGTTCACTATAAGGAATATTTTATATGAACTAGTTCTAACCGTCAGCATTTTAGCGTGAAGCTTTTTCTTTCGAATGCAGTACCTCTCGCTTCTGTAAACAAATCTGTTTAGCCGTAGCATTTGTTCTAATTAGAGTTGTTTTTTTTGTTTCGCCGAAAAAATGTTAAGTGCAACATTAGAACAACGAATTGTTATGAAGTTTCACATGAAACTTGGCAAAACTGCTGCTGAAACTTCTAATTCATTGAAAAAAGTACGCGAATTGTGGAAGGACAAGTCGTGGTTTCTCCATAAAAATAATGCGCTGGCTCATTCCTCAATATCTGTCAAGAGATTTCTAGCCAAGTACAGCATCCCAGTGTTGGACTATCCGCCTTATTTGCCAGATCTTGCACAGTGTGACTTCTATCTGTTTCCTAAGGTGAAATTTGCCTTAATAGCAACCAGATTTGAGCTTTGAAAGAGAAATCGGCACGCGTTCTGAAGGAGCTGTCAGAAGAAGACTTTCAGCACTTTTTCGAACAATGGAAGATTCGCATGGAGGGGGTGCATATTCAAAGTGATAATAAGTAAATAGGTATGGAATCAAAATAAAATGTTATAACAGTATCAATCTCGTTATTTAAAAGCGACACCTCGTATAACAAAAATTGGAATTACATCAGATTTGAATCCAAAGCTACTATGGCTTAGTTGGTTGAAGCATTTGACCGGAGTTCATAAGATCCCAGGTTCAAGTCCTGGCGGAATTCCATTTTTCTCTTTAAAATAACAAAATGGCTAGCTCACTGGTATGAAGTCGGCCTATGGATCCTGAGAACCCTGGTTCGATTCCCACAGGCGACAAACAATTTTCATAATTTCAAAACTACCCCTGTGGCTCCTCCACTACTAACATCTTTGGAGGCCGTGATTTGACGACTGGTAACCGCACTTCACGCGCAAAGTATTTCACTTACCGAGATATGCTTCGGCAGAGTGCCACACTCAGTAATGGGTAGAAGGCGTGATGATATATTTATTGTATTTCTTTTATATTTCTATTACTCAAAAATTCTAAATCTTATTAGTTATCAGACTCCTGACATAACCTATTTGTGTTTATTAGACATGTCAAATAGTATTTCCGCGTTTACCTGGCGTTGTGCCAACTGT
Organism: Pterostichus madidus; assembly: GCA_911728475.2. Lineage (NCBI taxonomy): Eukaryota > Metazoa > Arthropoda > Insecta > Coleoptera > Carabidae > Pterostichus > Pterostichus madidus. Next base: position 6,208,833 of record OU452308.1, on the reverse strand, counting down.
GAAATAAAAAGATCACCGGAATTGTGATGATATACTTTATTTATTTATTTTCTCTTTAAAATTTAATTTGAATATACAATATTTCTGTATGTTTTTGACTTATTAAATATTTTCTGGATTCTAATATCGGCGGAACATTGCGCTGTATTTTAGTTTAGGCACTGTTACAGTATTAAACATAATGCAGTGGTCGAGTTTGGTGAGCGCTTCGGTAAATAATTGATTGATGAATATGCAAGAACAAAACATTCTCGAGTGCAATGCCTTGAAGAAAATCAATAAATCTGCAATTTTTAATCTTCCATGATGTATGCAAGCGCAGAATACTTGATATGAAGTTCTTTGTTGAAACCTACATAAATATATCATTTCAAGCACTCTATAAGTATCGACATTATATAATATTCAACTACATACATTGTCTACTGCTGCGCATTAGTTATATATAGACAAACGAACGGTGAAATATTATGTCGAGTGAAATAAAAGTCTTCAGTGCAACCAAACAACAAGAAACGAAGCCATAGTATTTCCATATTAGATGTACTAACATTCTTACCTTAGCTGCTTAACATATTTCATTTGAACGAGGAGTGTGGAGCGGAGCGTGCCCGATAAAAACAGGAATGCATACGTCGACAAGCCAAGGAACTACACTGGAATGGATCTAGAACAGTTCGGAGCACTGATCTCTATTTATTACTGGATTGCGTGTGGGGTAGGCCGCAGTGTGACTAATTGAACGTCGCCATATTGCGAAAAGTGTAGTCTCTCGGCCCGCGAGACAGCGTCGGTAGTGGCGGTAGTCGCTCGCAATTCAAATACAGTGACGACGAAAAAATGGTTGTTAATTGTGTTTTCTGAGGTAAGAAGAAAGGATCTGACAGACTCAGCTTCCACAAGTAAGTGAATTGTGCGTTTTATACCGATTAATTGTTTCATTTGTATATAAACGAACAAGCAATGTACATGACACAAATTAGATTAGTTTTAGGGTTAAATATTCAAAGTAAATATTTATCTAACTTGTACTTCAATTACCTTATTGAAGTTAAATCAAAAGGAGGGTTGATTTTTTCGAGGGAATCTGTTTTTATCGTATGCAAGACAACCGAACAATTTTTACTGAATGCGCTAAATGTGAATACGGTTTGATTCCATCAGAGTCGTTCTTTATTTAAAAATTCTTTTATTTTTTTTTTCAATTTTTACTCAGTGCTTACTATGTCACAATTTAATTAAGTTTGACGTTTGAACTCGACAGGTAAAAAAATCAAGGTAAATCAATTATAAATAATGAAATATGTTAATTTTTTATATGAAAATATTTGACGATTAATTTTCTTATAAAATTTATAGTAATTAATATTACAGGACAATACAAAAAATAAAATAAAATGGCACGAAAGGCTGATTTATGGGAAACCTTCATATCATATTTCGAATTAAATAAAGAAATGATGCAAGGACGGATTAATACAGTTCAAGGACGGGCGAAAATGAATGAATTGTGGAACGACTTGACCATCCGCTTAAATGCGCTGGGCGGTGGAATAAAAACTGTTCAACAGTGGCAGAAAGTAAAATTGCAATTTGATAATTATTATATAGAAAATATATTATATATTAAAAAAAATGTATTCATGTGACTTTGTAGGCTTGGTCAGATTACAAGCAAAGGGCAAAAAGTAAAGCTGCGCTTTTAAAAAAAGAATTGTTAAAAACTGGAGGAGGAAAACCTGACTTGCCTGTATTATCAGCATTAGAAGAAAGATGCCTGTCTTTAATGGGAAAAGAAACAGTTTCTGGAAACGAGAACACGGAATTTAGTGTAATAGCTGTATATATTACATATTAATATTTTATAAATTAATTACGAATTTTTATTTTTCTCTAAAATAGATACCTACGCTTCAAAATACTACACCGCTTGCAGAAATTGAAATATTAGTAAGTATATATATTCACCGATATTTAAAAGATTATTACAAATTGTTTAAAATATTTTATTGTTAGCATTCTTCAGAAGATACGAATAATGAAGCAATAAAAGAACCAGCTAAAGTTTGCGCAAACAAACGCGTGCAGCTTTGCCAGTACCGAAAAAAAAAATTATGACTTCAGACGAAATGTATGAAAATTTAAAATTTAAATTTGTGAATGATTTGCCGTAATTATTAAAGTTTTGTGTGTTTTCTTATATTTAGATTTAAAGTTCATCTGATACTTTATTTTTAAGTTTATAATTTTATAGTTAAAATAAGAGTTCAATAATGTTTCAGTTTTTTATTCGTTAGTTCTTTTTTGTATGTGTCATGTATTTTTATACATATTTGTTTAATTTAAAACCAATGAAATAAAAATAAAATACTAAACAAAATGTATTTATTCCAAATTAAATTGTACTATTATAATTAAGTAAAATATCGGTTAACAATATTTTGTCGTTGTCTTCTGCCTTCATTTAAAATTTGGCCAGCATCTAATCCAGGGGCATTGTTATGTTCCTCATTCGGTATTATGTGTTCTTCATAAGCCACTTCTATTCCAGCCTGTATACACATATTATGGAGAGCAGCACATACATTAATTATTTGACCCATATAGAAGGGATTATATCTCGCTTGTCGTTCTTTTAAAATGCATCTAAATCTAGCTTTCAGTATACCTATGCACCTTTCCACACAATTTCTGGCCCTAATGTGTACTACGTTGTATTGTGATTCAGGTGTATTTGGAATTGGATTGATAAAAGGTGTCATGAGCCAGGATTGTTGTGGATAGCCAGAATCTCCAATCAGCCAAAAATTTCTGTCTCCATTGTCGTATTTGTTTTCCAAATGATGTTTCACATGAGACATTCTCCATATATGGGAGTCGTGTGACGAACCAACATGGCTACTGTTAATATTTATGATTTTTAAATCATATGTACAGATAATTTGAATATTTTTTGAGTAAAACCCTTTTCTATTTAAATATAAATGGCCATTAACGACTGGTTTTAAAATCGCGACATGAAAACCGTCAACTGCCTCAATTATACCCGGAAACCCAGTCATATTCATGAATCTTTCTTTTATTGAATTGAATTCGTTTTGAGTCGTTGGAAATATAATCCATTCTGGGCATAGAAAGCGTTCTATATTAGCAGTAATCAATTTTATTATGTTACTCATTTTGCTCTGGCTAATTCCAAAATTAAAGTCTTGTCCAATACTTCTTTGATAACTACCAGTAGCATAGAATCTAAGTGCACTTAAGACTTGTAGCTGAAATGGAACTGCAGTACTTCTAGAATTTGCATGTAAATGTAGGCTTAGAATATTAATTATATAATGAGTTAGATTTCTATCTAATCTAAATAATTCTATAAATCTTCTCTCTGGAAGATCAAACGGATCGACATTGTCACGAATATGACGTCTGTATAAACGAAATTGCCTATTTTCGCGTAATCTTTCTTCATTTCTTGCAATAATAGGCAGCATTATGCAGAAAAAGCTAAGAATTGTTTTATATGAATAAATATTATCTACATAATATTGATATACTTACTTAAATAATAATTATTTTTACAATTTATGTTTATTAAATAATGTCGATTTTTACTTGTCAAAGTTTTTTGACATACAAAATAAAAAGACACTAAGAAAACGATATCGTTTTGAGAAAAACGTAGTGAGTTCACGGAAGTGTCCGAAGTTGAAAACGTAGTGAGTGACTAATTTTACGTGATCAATTGAATAACGAATATCGTTTTCACTTAAGTGAAAACGCAATATCGTTTTCACATTTACATGATCCGGGGGCAGGTTTTACAGGGTTACTGT